>CM022398.1:17451749-17826780 GCA_011833715.1 Carcinoscorpius rotundicauda | reverse complement strand
TTGAATAAATTTAGTATTAACTGGAATGTCATATTTTATTACCGGTTTTTGCCAAATGTTGGTTATTTGTTTGCTGATGTCAGGAATATATGGTATGCAGCAGTATATGGTTTCGTGATTTGTATATACAAACAAATGGCCTGAGCATGGGCAACCCAGTATCACCAGTTCTAGCCAATATTTATATGACACAAGTTGAAACACAAGCAATTAGCACAGCATTACATCCACCACTATACTGGTACAGATATGTAGATGACACGGTTGCGGGATTCAAATTTACAGAACACACACTTAATTTTTTCAATCACATTAACTCTATACATCCCAACATTAACTTCACATGTGAACAAGAAGAAAACAATCAAATATAATTTATTAACCTCAAAATTACAAGAACCGATACACAATTTAGAACAGAAATCCACCGAAGAATCACCCACACTGGACGATACATTCCTTGGGACTCAGAACATGAAACAAAACAAAAACTAAACATACTAAGAAACCAGATAAACACAGCCATAAAACTATGCTCACCAGATAAAATTAACGATGAATTAGACAAAATAAAACAATACTTCATCAACATCAATAAGTTTCCTCCACAAACCGTAGGAAACATTACACGCACAAACCTAGACAGAAAGCAAAATCAACCAACAAAAGTAAATATATTTCACGAATCAAAAAATCACGAAACCATATACTGCTGCATACCATATATTCCCGACATCAACAGACAAATAACCAACATTTGGCAAAAACTAGTAACTAAATAAGACATTCCAGTTAATACTAAATTTATTCAAAAACCAGGCACAAAACTAAGGTCTATACTATGTAAGAACTACAGTGACAAACACCACACCAACATTATTTATAAAATACAATGTGATAACTGCCACGACTTCTATATTGGAGAAACAAGTAGAAAAATGGAAACCAGATTCAAAGAACATAAAAAGTCACTTTCACACGTTTTCGAACACTGCAAGTCAAATAAACACAACATAGAAAACATTCAAATACTAAATAAAGAAACAAACATAAACAAATGCAAAATTAAAGAAGCCTTACTTATACAACAACTTAAACCCAAAATAAACCAATATAAAGGAACGCCATTATACCTATATTAATATTATAGATAAAATTATGTATTCAAACATCTAACACCGCCTTCTACATTACGACACTCAGTTACACAGCCCCTTCCAAACATGTGGTCAGCTTCCGGTCAATTACCTCTTTCTTTGCGAACGTGACGATGACCAAAGAAGGTCGAAACGTTGTTCGCTCTTCTATGTAAAATATTTTCCCAACCAAACGAGCCGTTTTTACATATACATGTCTCTACAATTGGGTTTTCTTGACACCACTGTGCTAGTGTTACTAACTGACATCTTTTTGTTCACTTTCACTTTGACTTTTTGTATTTTAAATATAGCATAAGTAAAACTGAAACTACGTTTTTTTATTATTGTGCTTTTGTTAATTCTCAAATCATACAAACAAATACATATATAATAGGATAAGCAAATGTATTTTCTAATATTCTATACCCAGAAACACACACACATTTATAACAGAATAAGAAACCGTAGTTTTTGACATTCTACACCCAGGAACACACACACATTTATAACAGAATAAGTAACCGTAGTTTTTTATATTCTATACCCAGGAACACACACACATTTATAACAGAATAAGAAACCGTAGTTTTTGACATTCTACACCCAGGAACACACACACATTTATAACAGAATAAGTAACCGTAGTTTTTGATATTCTATACCCAGAAAAACACACACATTTATAACAGAATAAGTAACCGTAGTTTTTTATATTCTATACCCAGGAACACACACACATTTATAACAGAATAAGTAACCGTAGTTTCTGATATTTAGTACCCAGGAACAAATCAATGTGTGAGTCTTGCCGAACCTGTACAGTAAATTGTTTTGAACACATTGGCTCCTAAACCTATTTTACCAATACTTTCCAGGGTCTCACTGGTCATTTTATAATTACTTTTTCAGGATGAGTTTATATGCAGCTGTTGTGGCCCAGTGAAGAAGTGGGTCTTTGAAAAGAAAATGGAGCACAACCCACCTATGGGTCTTATTGGAAGACTATCACGAACCACCAGTGGGCAGTGTAGGAGCAACGTGTTAAGCCTGGAAATCTACGTATTTCGAAATTTGTACCTAAAGTCCAACTGGTGGCAGTTCATTAAACTTAGCTCGTACTGCAGTGGAATTCTCTAGAATGTTTAATGATTGTCATGTATTGGAACCTAGAGAAAGAATATATTTTTAAAGAAATAACTAGATAAAGAATGATATCAAAGAAATTGTAAACAGATTGTAGCACATCCTGAATAAGGTGGAACAGTGACACGTTCTTGGTTTTCTGAAGAAATAACTGGATAAACAACGATATCAAAGAAATTGTAAACAGATTGTAACACATCCTGAATAAGATGCAGTAGTAACACTTTCTAGATTCCCTTTAGAAACATTTATTAAATAATTGTAAATAACTATAATCAGATTATGTAGTGATTAACAATGTTGTTAATTTATCTGTTAAGTGACGATAATTTATTGACTAAAACTAGGAATTCTCCAAAGAACTTCCACTTTGGAGCGATGTGAAAGCTTTTGCTGACCCATGGAAACAAATCTAACCAATGTTGAAAAACACTCTTACTTACCTTTGAAAATAATCTTACTTACCATTATAAACACTCTTACTCACCATTATAAACACTCTTACTTACCTTTATAAGCACTCTTACTTACCTTTAAAAACACTCTTACTTACCTTTAACGAGATTTCTTAAAATCTGGATTTCTCTGTGTCGATTCTTCATTTGATGTTTGTTGTGAATTGCGTCAGACATCCGGGTATTTTCGGTGAGAGTACAGCACTCTGATCTTCACGAGACTTTAACTTTGGTGTTGGTATTAATAACCAATCTACCGAAATCTTCCGAATGAAGGAATGTCGTTGTAGTAATACGAAACGGCTCAGTTATATCGTCTTTCTATAACGATAAAATCAAAGAAACGGTAGCAACTCGACCAACCTGGTGCAGTTATGGTTTCAACGAAGTTTGATAAATTACATTTTAGAGGCAGAACTATAATTCATCTGTTTAACCTCTTTATTACAAACTAAAGCTCATTTGGATGGAGAATTTGAGCAGTTCAGAGCTGACCCGGAAGGAGGTTACCGTGTTATTTAGGTGAACGTGTAGTGTTTCCAAACGAAGTTCAATAGGTCATCGACTTTCAGTCTCTTTCAAAATACAGTTCACGTAAGTCTTCTTTTGTGAGGAAATATATTTCGTAGAATTTAACACTAACTTCACGACATAATTTAGAGCAACGAACGAGTGAATTCAAATAGTGCTAATACATGTGAAAGTTAAAGGCTCCTTCCACACCGTGTTATTTAGATAATATACTTTTGTCTACAGGGGTATTTATGTTTTACGTGAACCACATTTGTTTAAAAGTTAAATGTAATCTCCACAACGATGGTTTTTAGTTTGTAGACTTCAATGGCCAAGAACTTTTTAAACCGTGATGTTTGTTCATTTGTTACAGTGAGTAGAATGTTGAAGTATTCATATTTAATACCTTGGCCACACAGGTCTGGTACAATTAGGTGATTAGGGCGCTCGAGCCCCAATCCGAGGGTTGTGGGTTCCAATCCCCTTCTCATCAAATATGTTTACCCTTTCAGTCGTGGGGGGGGGGGCGTTATATAGTGGTGGTTGGTAAGAGTAGTCTCAGAGTTGGCGATGGGTGATGACGACTATCTCCCTTTCCTTCTGGTCTTACACTGTTAACTTAGGGACGACTCGCGCAGATAGTCCTCGTGCAGCGAAAATGAAACAAAACTACATTCCACAGCTTGCCCTAAAACACGTGAGTTATTATAAATGGAAGCTTCTACAACCTTTATCTGAGACATCTGTCAGTGGATCCAATGTAGCTTTTCAAGCACAGAAATAATTTATAAATGACAAAAGATTTTTTTATTTAGAATTAGTAAGCTTCGAAGTTGAAAGGAAACATCTGAGCTGTGTTTGAGAATAAGCTTTACAAAATAATAGTAAAGGCACTCTGCTGTACACCAAGTACTGTAGCCCGAACAGCATCTCACGTGACGCATGGCATGAACAAGTTAGATACTTTTGGTTTATTCTAAATTTCACGCAAAGCTACACGAGGGTTATCTGCACTACTCTTCCCTAACTTAACAGTGTAAAAATAAAGGGAAGGCAGCTAGTCATCACCACCCACCGCAAACTCTTGAGCTACTCTTTTACCAACGAATAGTGGTAATGACCGTCATATTATAACGCCCCCACAGCTGAAAGAGCGAGGATGTTTGGTGGGACGGGTATTCGAACCCGCGACTCTCGGACTACGAGTCGAATTCCTTTAACCACCTGGCCATGTCGGGCCGTCAGAGACATAACCATCTCTGAGTTAGGACTGATTAGAAGAAGAACAATCAGTTATCAGATCTTGAAACCGATAAAAAGGCTTAACAAAGTAGTGCGATTGACTAACTGTTACAATGCCCTCGCAGCTGAAAGTGGGGAGGTAACTCAGCGACATGATATCGCACTCGAACCTTGGACCTTCCAGTAGACCCGACACGCCAACCACTAGACCGTGTCGTCTCTTTGGATTTACCTTTCTGAATTTTTACTGGTGTTATAGGTCAGTAAAACGTTTAATTTAGGGTCATTTTCTTTGTGTTATAAAAATCGGTGCTTTTTTTTATACAACATAAATCTCGTGCACTTGTAAATATTCCGTTTATTTTATAATAAATTAAATAAAATTATTTTAGTGGCGTTTATTAACTTGATTGTTTGTTTGGAATTAAGCACAGAGCTTCGCAATGGGCTCTCTGTAGTCAGCCCATCACGAGTATCGAAATCCAGTTTTTAGCGGTGCAAGTCCTCAGAAAACCGTTGTGACACTGGGGATTCATTCGTTTGAAACCACCTTGTAAACATTTGTAATTTACAACTACGTTTATATATTTTGTAGCTCATTATGTATTATTCACGAAACGTAAATGCAATTTATTCTGTCCTAACATTTTCTCTAATGGGTTAGCGGTTAGTTTGAGGGTTTACAACGCTAAATATTGATTTCCGATAACTGCAGCGAGCACCTCGTAGATAGCCCATCGTGTATGTATGGGCTTAAACATGAACAAATAAATAAATGTTTGATGTAATCTGTTTCCTCTGGTGGTGAATAATTACACTACTTAGAATCACAAACATCACATTAACATGTACACAAAATAGTATGAATATTTTATATGTATCCTCCAGGAAAGTGAGAAAACAAAACAAAAAACGTCTCAATTGACACGTTTATCAGATACCAATCTAATGATATTTCATGATGAGACCTAATGTTCGACACGTTTATCAGATATCAAACTAATGATATTTCATGATGACACCTAATGTTCGACACGTTTATCAGATACCAATCTAATGATATTTCATGATGAGACCTAATGTTCGACACGTTTATCAGATATCAAACTAATGATATTTCATGATGACGAGAAACCAACTTGAAGTAAAAATGTATTTCAATTCGACTGGTATGGGTGTTAACACATTTACTAATATATCAGAGGAAAACGTTTCGACCTTCTTAGGTCAGCTTCAAATACGTGACGATATTTCGGTCTGTCTATTAGACTCGTAGTATTTATTTTTTAAAAACAAAAGCACATACACACAAGAACCATAATTTATCAAAATATTTAGTTATTACAAACTGGTGGTAAAATATCTAACTTGTCCAATCTCAGCTCTGTTTATGACGCCTGCATCTTTTAAATTCAAAGTTCCATATCAGCATCCATGATTCACCCCCAGGTCGAACAATACTTTAGTTATTTTATTCAAACACTTAAGAAATAAATACGTTTTATATATTCATTAATTTTAAAAGTAGAGAGGGAGGTAAAGGTACGACTTACCTCGTTTTCAGATAAAATGATAAAACCGTCATCGTGTCAGTTGAAATAAACGTTTGGTGGAAAAAGTCGCTCAGTTATAGTTATAAAGCTCATTGTTACAAAACTTGGAACATCGGGCGTGTTTGTCGGGTTAGAGAAGATAAGTGATTTCTGGAAAGGTTAGCTCACAATATCAAAGCAACAAGTTACCTTATATATCTTCTTCGCCGTGAAACCGTGGTGTTCTTTGTCTTTAGAAGCTGAACACGGAACGTAATTATCTGAAAATTGCTTTAAGACATGACCATCCCACATGATCCGTAATTCATGCCTGGTTGACCAAAGTCCCCGTTAGAAGGTCAGTTTATCATTGGGTGCTCATTGCGACTACGCATTGGGCTGAAAATAAAGTTAAAAACATACAATCTGAACAAAGATATATTTTCATTTTGGAATTTTTAATTCGCTCGTACACGAAGTTTTGTTTGTTTGGTGTTAAACGCAAAGTGATATAATGGGCTATCTATGCTCTGCCCACTGGTAGTAGCTGAACCTGATTTTTAGTATTTTTAGCCCTCAGATATACTGCTGAGCCACGAGGGAAGGCATATATGAAGCTGATATTTAAAATTTTGTTTACGAAGCAAGGGAATGGGCTGCCAGAGATAACTTTAATTTGGTTGTTCAGGTTTGCCAAGTGGAACGTGCATACACGTTGTACCTGAGTTATATTAATCAATGATAACCAACAACCTGGATTAACACTTGGTTTATTTGTTTTTAAATTAAATCTGGTTCTCTACACGTAGTAGGTACGTTTCTTTGTTATTGTTTGTTTTTAATTTTGCGCAAAGCTACTCGAGGGCTATCGTGCACTAGCCGTTCCTAATTTAGCAGTGCAAGACTAAAGGAAAGGCAGCTAGTCATCACAACCCACCGCCAACATCTGGACTACTCTTTTACCAACGAAAAGTGGGATTATACCCCTTTCAGCCGTGGTTGCGTTATAATGTGACGGTCAATCCCACTATTCGTTGGTAAAAGAGTAGCCCAAGAGTTGGCGGTGGGTGGTGATGACTAGCTGCCTTTCCTTTAGTCTTACACTGCTAAATTAGGAACGGCTAGCACAGATAGCCCTCGAGTAGCTTTGTGCGAAATTCCAAAACAAACAAACAAGTCTTACAAACTGAACCATTTAGTAATTACAGTAAATAATTAGATAAATATTGGTTAATTTTAGGGAATTAATTATAGCAGCTAGAACTCAGGACCAATATTTTTTCCCACGAATTCAGTTAATTTGTTATTTATTTAATCTATAAGAAAGAAAAGAAAAAAAAAAAACGACACCAGTTCCCACTTGATGAGTATAGGTCGTCTTCTGAATATTGGAAGGTAATAAGGAAATTAAAACGGCCCGGCATGGCCAGGTGATTAAGGTACTCTACTCGCATTCTGCAGGTTGCGGGTTCGAATCCCCGTCGCACCAAACATGCTCGCCATTTCAGCCGTGGGAACGTTATAACGTCACGGTTAATCTCACTATTCGTTGGTAAAAGAATAGCTCAAGAGTTGGCGGTGGGTGGTGACGACTACCTGCCTTTTCTCTAGTCTTACACTGTTAAATGAGGGACGGCTATCGCAGATAACTCTCGTTTAGCTTTGCGCGAAATTCCAAAACAAACAAACAAGTCTTACAAACTGAACCATTTAGTAATTACGGTAAATAATGAGATAAATATTGGTTAATTTTAGGGAATTAATTATAGCAGCTAGAACTCAGGACCAATATTTTTTCCCACGAATTCAGTTAATTTGTTATTTATTTAATCTATAAGAAAGAAAAAAAAAAACGACACCAGTTCCCACTTGATGAGTATAGGTCGTCTTCTGAATATTGGAAGGTAATAAGGAAATTAAAACGGCCCGGCATGGCCAGGTGATTAAGGTACTCTACTCGCATTTTGCAGGTTGCGGGTTCGAATCCCCGTCGCACCGAACATGCTCGCCATTTCAGCCGTGGGAACGTTATAATGTCACGGTTAATCTCACTATTCGTTGGTAAAAGAATAGCTCAAGAGTTGGCGGTGAGTGGTGACGTCTACCTGCCTTTTCTCTAGTCTTACACTGTTAAATGAGGGACGGCTATCGCAGATAACTCTCGTTTAGCTTTGCGCGAAATTCAAAATCAATCAATAGCTGAACGATACTGTAACACTGTTATGTATAAAGCGTTTGAAATGCGATGTTGTTGTTTATATTATTGTTTTGAAATTTAAACCAATAAAATATGTTGTTATTCATGTAGAAATTTCTAGAATTAGGTAGATCGATCATTTGACTGTAAATAGAATGTATGTCGGCCTGGTGTTTAGACGACGAGTCTCGTGCAAAAACAGACACGCGCAGATTACTCTGCAATTCTGTGGAAGTTACGCGATTGTTGGAGAACACAGTAGGCATACTAGTATAAAAACAGACGGCGACGCGAGGAGAAAAAAGGAAGTCAGTCATTCGTTTTTATTTCGATTCAAGAGATATTGTCTTTGTTCAAGAAATTTTCAACGTTTGCTGTGTGTTTATTCAACTTGGATTTGTGACTGGAGCTAGATCTACAGAAACTGTGATTTTATTTCGTCAATCTTTACGATTCATTCGAATTACTGGTTATACTGAAGGTCAACACGTATAGGACTGTTTAGGGGAGACCGGGGCAAGTTGAAAAACGACAAATTTGAGACATTCGTCGAAAACATCGTAAAAAGAACTTTGTCAAATTTATTGAACTGTGAATTGTTTCTGAACTTCCCCATTCAAACTTCGGAAGTTCTTCGTGGGACCAAATTCACACCCTAGACCGGAATTTTGGATTTCTGATCTGGACTTTTGGACTTTCATTCTAGATCATTTAATATTAGACACAGGCCAGTACCATTTTGTATTGTAATTAATTTTGAAGGTTGAAACTGAATATCTGTCATTGTTATTTTATAATTTATTTTATATTTGTCACACATATAATAGTTTATTGTAATAAATTATACAAGCTATTATCTGTGTCTTTCTGTTGCGTTCAGTACACATAAAAAAGCGTAACAAACACCCAGAAATATATATGAATGTTACAATACTTCAGAAATATATATGAATGTTACAATGCTTCAGAAATATATATGAATGTTACAATACTTCAGAAATATATATGAATGATACAATACTTCAGACTGCCCCATCGGCAAAATTTTTAGGTCTAACCTATGATTCAAAATTAAGTTGGATTAATCGTGTTAGCGAAATTAAAAACAAAGTCTGACGAAGAACCAATTGGGAGTCTAACTGGTAAGAATAGTGGAGCTACAGCAGACAACATTATAAATACAGACAGCATACTAAACATTTACAAAACATACATTAGACCACTAATCGACTATACATCTGCAGCTTGGATGACTGTAAGTGACAAAACAATTAAAACCAAACTACAAACAATACAAAAGACACTCCTCACAATAGCATACAGAGTTCATACACAAATATTCCAACATATCAACCACATAAGATGGACTCCTACATAGTACAATAACGCACTTCGATAAAAATTGAATGAAAAATGAATTATTATGCGAACCAGACAGGTACCTCATACATGATGAAGAAAATCCTAAATATCTCTCCCTAGTTAACTTATATTTTAAATAAAAATAAATAATAAAAAGGTACCACCAACAAACTTGACCTTCTACTGATGGATTGATTTATTGATTGATTGATTTAGTGTTTTATGGCGCAAAGCAACGAGGCTATCTGCGCCTCTGATGGAGCAAAATAACAACCTTATATGTACCACAATACATGGACATTGTATGTACTACAATACATGGACATTGTATGTTCCACAACACATGGACATTGTATGTACCACAATACATGAACATTGTATGTTCCACAACATGTGGACCTTGTATGTACCACATTTCATGGAAATTGTTTGTTCCACAATATGTGGACCTTGTATGTACCACACACAATTCATGGACATTGTATGTACCACAACGCATGGGCATTGTCCTAAAAAGGATCGGAATAATATTCAGTTCACTCTGACCTAAAAATAAAATAATTACAAATTTCAATACTGCAAGACCACGGGGAGGGAGAAGAGGTCACAGAGAACCTGACCCTCCAGGGTACAAACATATCACACCCAAGCACCGAGAGAGAGAGAGATACTGAAACTATTATTTTGATTGAGGCTGAATAATCACAGTCACGACCGGACAGTGTTAAAATTATTGTGTTTCCGGCTGAACAAGTTTCAGATCCCAATAATTAATCCTTGGAATAAACTTTTGAGGAAAAACCCAGAAGTTACTGTGAGTCATTCGTTCGTGGTGTTTGTTCGCTGATAGAAGAAGGCTTAAGCGAGCCTATCCATAATCTGTGTGAGAATCCGAGAACTTAAGAAGAACAATAACAAAGAAAAGTTTGCGCGAAGAACACAAATCTGCAGATTTAAACCGAACGGTCGAACGTTTTACTCGAGTGCTCGTAAAACGTGTATTTCTGTTTTGTCAAAAAAACAAAGAATCTCTGAAACTCGAGCCATTTCTTAAAATAGAACTAAAAAATCTACGAAACACAGCTCATGTTGTAAAACATTTATTGCATTTAATACAGTTTATTTTAAAGAAATACAAAGTTATTCTCGGCATGTGTGTATAGTACTTATTGGAAGGTATTTTGTACACGCGCTATGATACCGTATTTAAAATTTTAGCGGCTTCTACTTTAGGTCAGCAAGAGTTGAAAAAATTATTTGCAAGCCATTATTACATAAATTGCCATAATCACAGAAAAAAATAAACTTCGATTAGCATTGAGATCTAATTATTTTCGCTCAAGTCAGGTTTAATTTTTTTTTTGTATTTTCATAATTTATTGTACCTTAGCTACATTCGCCTGCCACCCACAAATTCCTTTCCTTGTTTGCTGTGGGTCCGACATGGCAAAGCGTGTTAAGGCTTGCGACTCATAATCTGACGGTCGCGGGTTCGCATCCCGGTTGCGCCAAACATGCTCGCCCTTTCAGCCGTGGCTGCGTTATAATGTTACGGTTAATCCCACTATTCGTTGGTAAAAGAGTAGCCCTAGAGTTGGCGGTGGGTGGCCTTCCCTCTAGTCTTACACTGCTAAATTAGGGACGGCTAGCACAGATAGCCCTCGGGTAGATTTGTGCGAAATTCCAAAACAAACAAACAAACAAACAAGCAAACCAAAATAATATTACTGTTGAAGTAATATTACGCATTATTAATTCTAAATTATTATTAACAAAGAACAAATTAATGGATAATAGTAGGCACTCCTGAAACTAGCTCCATCAAAACATTTTTAATTACAACATAAATCGCGTAGAAAACAAATTAGAACATTATAAAAAAATAAGTCTTCAGATGCTATATTCGATCTCGAATAGCGCGAGACTTGAATGTTTTATTATAAATTTAAACAGTTTATGTTGAATAAGGTGACTGTAATGCGTAGTTTTGTAAGGATAGTCAAATGAAACGTCAAGTACATGTATCCCGACCTTTGGTCACCTTTTGAAGATTTCAGTTTATTCTTATATTTTGTATTGTTCAATTGTTTCTTAACCGCCCTCCAGTGGCTCAGCGGTATGTCTGCGGATTTACACGCTAAAATCCGGGTTTCGATACCCGTGGTGGGCAGAGCATAGATAGCCCACTGTGTAGCTTTGTGCTTAATTCAAAACAACAACAAGTTTCTTAACGTTTACACAAAGGGTGCATTCCCAAATCGAACGATGCTCTCAGCGATGGAACCACTCAGTTATGTTTAATGTTATTTCTCCAAAAGTCCGTCTGGAGAGTTCACCAGTTCTAACAACTCGCACCATTATTCACTACTGTGTTTTTTGTCTGTCAGCTAGTTAGAAGACACTAAAATTACGTCTCGTGATGGGCGCTTAACGTTGCAATTTGTAATGTTGTGAGATCAGTAAAACGTGCGTATGCCATGAATCACGAGAAGAAGTATGCACTCTGTAGGCTACAAAGAGCGATAGACTCGTAATGTGAGGGTCGCGGGTTCGAGTCTCCGTCATACCAAACATGCACGTCCTTTCAGTCGTGGTAGCATCATTAAGTGAATCTCACCATTCGTTGGTAAAAAAGAGTAGCCCAAGAGTTGAAGGGGGGTAATGATATCTAGCTGCCTTCCTCTCTAGTCTTACACTGTTAAGTTAGGGACAGATAGCGTAGATAACCCTCGTGCAGTATTGGGCATAATTCAAAAAACAAACAAACCAAGTTTTGAAAGAGAATGCTGCGGAAGTGTGTTTTGTATATATTTCAATGGGGTCAAAAGTGACTGTAAACGCGGAAGTGACACTTTATTCGCTTGTCCAAGGCCGATGTTAGGTTAAATGAATACGTTTTGAGATACTTTTTCTATCTAGCAACTGTTCTTTTTTCCTCTTGGTTTCATGTTAAGTCTAACAAACATGTTTCCCAGAATGGCTGGTATGGGTATTAACACTTTGATTGATAAGTAGAGAACAACGTTTCGACCTGAAGATGACCTGGGAAGGTTCTGAGATACATTTTTATTTCAAGTAGATTTCTCGTTATCAAGATGTCTAACAAAGAGTAATTGTTCCGAACATTCCTATATAATATAGATATATTTTTACCTGTGTTTTTCTTATAGCAAAGCCACCTCGGGCTATCTGCTGTGCCAACCGAGGGGAATCGAACCCTTGATTTTAGCGTTGTAAATTTTGGACAAAAACAAAAATGTTACCGAGTGCACGTTGCATCTGGAAGCAGTAATACTGTACTGTTACATCTGGAAGCAGTGATACTGTACTGTTACATCTGGAAGCAGTAATACTGTATTGTTACATCTGGAAGCAGTAGTACTGTACTGTTACATCTGGAAGCAGTAATACTGTACTGTTACATCTGGAAGCAGTAATACTGTATTGTTACATCTGGAAGCAGTAATACTGTACTGTTACATCTGGAAGCAGTAACACTGTACTGTTACTTCTGGAAGCAGTAATATTGTTCTGTCGAAACTCATCATTTCTTTGGGTCCTTGAATGTCTTGAGAAAACGTTGAAGCAACACTCGAAGTGACCGGTCACAAAATTTGACCTTACGACACAGAGTAGATTTTAATCCTCTTGTATGGTTATTGTTTACTTTCAGTAACCTCTGCTGGCCAAGTTCAAGGTCAATATTCACCCTTGCTAAGCTGTTTGAACAAAAAAAGTAACTTGGCACCTGGAAAGAAACAAAAGCAGGAACAAAATATAAAAACAAAATAAGAACAACCATTACCTGTTGAATTTCAATCGTATACAACAAAATCAAAGTGCAGCATTTTTACAATAATGTTTTCAAAACCAACTGCAAACTTAAAACCGAATCAGATGGACCGGAATAAGAACAGTCAGTTCATCATTCATCAGGCGAGTTAAACAATTATTCTAATGATCTTACAATTAACTATTTTTATTTATTAGGCCGGTGTATCATACATCAGCAGTGATATATTAGTTGTATGATTTCAGAGTAAACACGAGGAGGCGATAAACAATACTCTTGTCTGAACTACGAGAGAACCACCATAGCATTGTCCTCCATAACTTTGAACTTTGATCAACAGTTGTCATTTTGAGTTGCTCATGTCTGATGAAACAGTGCAAGTGTAGCATCACTTTCACGACGCATTCAGGTCCCTAAAGTGCAGTTTCTGTGTTTGCTACAGTTAGTCGCATATCGTAGATTCACAATCTGAGAATGTTTTGTTGTTTTGAATTAAGCACAAAGCTACACATGGGCTATCTGTGCCCTGCCCACCACGGGTACCGAATCCCGGTTTTTAGCGTTGGACCGCTGAGCCACTGGGAGGGCTAGTCGAGGATCAAACCACTAAAGACGCCAACTTCGAGTCCATGAAGGTCAGGAAAAAAAGTCAAAAACTGGTTCAGGTTACCATCTGCTCTCCGACGCTAGCGAAAATTTCCCCACATGGCACAACCGTCATCTTATTGTAAAGCTTACGGTTAGAGCATAATGCAACTGCTGGGGGTAAGGCGTATGGGTGGAAAGCCAATGTTTGAAAAGGGCGATAAAACATGTTTAATGTAGCAACAAGTAACCCTATTTAGAGCTTGTCTCAACTTTTAAACCAGCAAACAATAGACAAATAAGGAGAAATATAAGTACATATAGGGAGAGGTTCCTTGTTACCCACCTGGTCTATTTTCACATTTCACAACAAAATCCAGCACATTTTCAGGCCCGTTATGGCTAGGGTTAAGGCGTTCGATTCGTAATATGAGAGTCGCGGGTTTGAATCCCCGTCGTACCACACATGCTCGCTCTTTCAGCGGTGGGGGAGTTATAGTGTTCCTGTCAATCACACTATTCGTTGGTAAAAGAGTAGCCCAAGAGTTTGCGGTGGGTGTTGATGACTAGCTGCCTTCCCTTTAGTCTTACACAGCTAACATAGGGACGGCTAGCACAGATAGCTCTCGAGTAGCTTTGCGCGAAGTTCAAAATCAAACAAGCTAAATTAGGGACGGCTAGAACGGATAGCCCTCGTGTAGCTTTGTGTGAAATTCAAAAACCACACAAAATATTATAAATTTTCTTTAATAACAGACGTATTCAGTAAAAGAGGTTTAATATACAAGACGTTGATCTAGTTTCAAGTTACATAAAATGTTCTGTTTCTTTGAAATACCAGGATGTTTGTTTGTTTTGAATTTCGCGCAAAACTACACAAGGACTATCTGCACAAGCCGTTCCTAATTTAGCAGTGTAAGACTAGAAGGAAGGCAGCTAGTTATCACCACCCACCGCCAACTTATGAGTTATCCATTTACTAATGAATAGTGGGATTGACCATTACATTATAATGCCCCTACGGCTGAAAGGGCGAGCATGTTTGGCGCGACGGGAATTTGAACCTGCGACCCTCAGGTTACGAGTCGAACGCCTTAACCCACGAGGCCATGACGGGGTCTACCAGAATGAAAAAGTGTTATTACTGTGTTGGTTTGGATCAGCTCAGTAGCTGTGATTTACACACTTCTATTTTCACAAAAATTTAAAAAATATATATAAAAATGAATTGGTGACTAATTTAGCACCCATATTTTACACTTTTGTTATTTAAACCCAAATATAAACTGATGAAGAATACAACAAGATTCAAATGTGCTAAATAGGCATAAAGAATAAATAAGAATTTTTTTCATTGTTGTGAAAGTAAAAGTTATTAGTGTGCGTTGGGATGTTGTGACTTACGTCAAGTTGAAGTTGAGGATACCATAACGTCATGTTGAAGTTGAGGATACCATAACGTCAAGTTGAAGTTGAGGATACCAAAACGTCATGTTGAAGTTGAGGATACCATAACGTCATGTTGAAGTTGAGGATACCATAACGTCAAGTTGAAGTTGAGGATACCAAAACGTCATGTTGAAGTTGAGGATATCATAACGTCAAGTTGAAGTTGAGGATACCATAACGTCATGTTGAAGTTGAGGATACCATAACGTCATGTTGAAGTTGAGGATACCATAACGTCAAGTTGAAGTTGAGGATACCATAACGTCATGTTGAAGTTGAGGATACCATAACGTCATGTTGAAGTTGAGGATAACATAACGTCATGTTGAAGTTGAGGATACCATAACGTCATGTTGAAGTTGAGGATACCAAAACGTCATGTTGAAGTTGAGGATACCATAACGTCAAGTTGAAGTTGAGGATACTATAACGTCATGTTAAAGTTGAGGATACCATAACGTCATGTTGAAGTTGAGGATACCATCACGTCAAGTTG
This sequence comes from Carcinoscorpius rotundicauda, assembly GCA_011833715.1. Lineage (NCBI taxonomy): Eukaryota > Metazoa > Arthropoda > Merostomata > Xiphosura > Limulidae > Carcinoscorpius > Carcinoscorpius rotundicauda. The sequence goes on along the minus strand of CM022398.1, from coordinate 17,810,874 downwards.
AAGTTGAGGATAACATAACGTCTTGTTGAAGTTGAGGATACCATAACGTCATGTTGAAGTTGAGGATAACATAACGTCATGTTGAAGTTGAGGATACCATAACGTCATGTTGAAGTTGAGGATACCAAAACGTCATGTTGAAGTTGAGGATACCATAACGTCAAGTTGAAGTTGAGGATACTATAACGTCATGTTGAAGTTGAGGATACCATCACGTCATGTTGAAGTTGAGGATACCATCACGTCAAGTTGAAGTTGAGGATACCATACATAATGTTCTGCTGGTACAATGGTAAATCTACGGATTTACAACGCTAAAATCAGGGATTCGATTCCTCTCGGTTGATTCAGCAGATGCTCCATGTGGCTTTGTTATAAGAAAAACACAGAAAGACACATATGTAACAATGAGTAGGTTGAATGGGTTACTATTAGTAGACATAAAGGGAAAAGACTTTCAGTTGTTCGAATTTGTTACAGACCACCAGATGATACAAAGAAAATTAGTGAGAAACATTACAATGAGGTTGAGATTCGAGCTGTTAATAAAATCATTATTACAGGTGATTGTTTTTCTAGTCATATATATTAAAGACAGATTCTTCACCAACTGGCCAAGAAACCTACTAGAAACAATGCCAGTTTATATTTATTGTTCGTTTCTAATATTGAAATGGTTGAAAGGGTAGAAATCGGGGAACATCTTGGTGCAAATGAACATTGTTGTATTTGTTTTGCCCCGTAGGAAGATCACGAATAATGATAATTTATTTATAAATTTTGAAACAACGCAACAAGAATTATTTGTCAGGAACTAGGTAGCTGAGTTATTTGGATACACAAATCAAAGGACAAGCGTTGCCATGTGGTTAAGACGCTCGACTCGTAATCTGAGGGACGCGGGTTCGAATCTCAGTGACACCAAACATGCTCGCCATTTCAGCCGTGGGGGCGTTATAATGTGACGGTCAATCTCACTGTTCGTTGGTTAAAGAGTAGCTCAAGAGTTGGCGGTGGATTGTGAGGACTAGGTGCCTTCCTTACACTGTTAAATTAAAAACTGCTAGCGCAGATAGCACTCGTGCAGCTTTGCGCGAAATTAAAAACAAACAAACACAAATCAAATGTGGAAAAGTTTTCAAAATAAATATTCAAATATTCAAGATTAATACGTTCATTATAAAAAGAGACAGTTGGCTACAAGTAAAACATTCTGGCTGACTCACAGAAGAAGGAAAATAAATAAAAGCAATTGAACTGAGTGGTATGACAGGAGATTTGGAAAGTTACAGAATATGGAGAGAGTTGGCCATATTCGAACTCATAACACTAAAAAGGAAATGCGAAGAAAATGTTGGCTGAAACTTTGAAGTACGTTAAGGATAAACCAAATGTTCGGATGGCAGTAGGACCTTTGATGGATGGTAAAGGAAGGCTTGCATCTGATGATTAAAAGTTGGCTGGATTATTAAATTATTAAGGATAAACAAAATGTTAGGATGAAAGTAGGACTTTTTATAGATGTTAAAGGAAGGCTTGCATCTGATGATTAAAAGTTGGCTGGATTATTAAATTATTAAGGATAAACAAAATGTCAGAATAAGAGTAGAACTTTTTATGGATGGTCAAGGAAGTCTTGCATCTGATGATTATAAGTAGGCTGGATTATTAATTTATTAAGGATAAACAAAATGTTAAGATGAGAGTAGGACCTTTGATGGATGGTGAAGGAAGGCTTTCATCTGATGATTATTAGTAGGCTGGTTTATTAAATAATTAAGGCTAAACAAACTGTTAGGATGAGAATAGGACTTTTGATGGATGGTAAAGGAAGGCTTGCATCTGATGATTAAAAGTTGGCTGGATTATTAAATTATTAAGGATAAACAAAATGTTAGGATGAAAGTAGGACTTTTTATAGATGTTTAAGGAAGGCTTGCATCTGATGATTATAAGTAGGCTGGATTATTAAATAATTAAGGCGAAACAAAATGTTAGGATAGGAGTAGGACCTTTGATGGATGGTAAAGGAAGGCTTGCATCTGATGATTATAAGTTGACTGGTTTATTATATAATTAAGGATAAATTAAATGTTAGGATAAGAGTAGGACCTTTGATGGATGGTAAAGGAAAGCTTGCATCTGATGATTAAAAGTTGGCTGGATTATTAAATTATTAAGGATAAACAAAATGTCAGAATAAGAGTAGAACTTTTTATGGATGGTCAAGGAAGTCTTGCATCTGATGAATATAAGTAGGCTGGATTATTAATTTATTAAGGATAAACAAAATGTTAAGATGAGAGTAGGACCTTTGATGGATGGTGAAGGAAGGCTTTCATCTGATGATTATTAGTAGGCTGGTTTATTAAATAATTAAGGCTAAACAAACTGTTAGGATGAGAATAGGACTTTTGATGGATGGTAAAGGAAGGCTTGCATCTGATGATTATAAGATGGATGGAGTATTAAATTATTAAGGGTAAACAAAATGTTGAGATGAGAGTAGGACCTTTAATAGATGGTAAAGGAAGGCTTGCATCTGTTGATTATAAGTTGGCTGGATTATTAAATTTTGTGTTTCTCTCAGTTTTGCTAATTAAAATTTAGGCAGTTTTTCACTTTTTGGACAGTTGAAAATGGAAGTAAAATCTAAAAAGATAATCATGTGAATTCTGAACTTGTTAAGAAGAGAAGTAGTAGGTTCGTAGAATGATATGACATTGTGGAATGTATAATAATATAATATATTATAGTTTATAGAATAATATGACTCTCTTACTGTATGATATTCAACAAAGAGTTTTACAGTTTTAAAGGAGATTAGATATTGGTCAACAATTATAAGTTATTTATTCTTACATGAGTTGTGAGGAAAGGTTTGGGAAGTCTGTCAAAAGATGCTTTGGAAAGCTGTTTTACAAAGTTTAAAATTTTAATGAATATTCAACATGATTTCGCTGAGAAAAAACATTGTCTTTCAAAGCTTCTGTTTTTTTTTTAAAGTTATTGTTTATATAGATGAGGGCAAGTGTGTAGATTTGGTTTTCCTGGACTTTCAAAAAAGCATTTGACAAGATGCCACATAAAAGGTTTGTAAAAAGCTATTTCTACTAGTGTGGAGGATAAGTTGATTAATTGAAACAAGAAGTGGCTGGATAAAAGAAAGCAGACGATTGCTATAAATATAATTCAATCAAACTGGATTAATGTTGTAATAGGTGGAACCTCAGGGTTAGGTCTTAAGATCTTTACTCCTTCTGACTTACAGGAATGATATAAATGAAGGAATGGTTCACAAGTTAGTTAAATTTATTGATATATCCAGCATATATATATATATATATGCTGCTAGCTGTGAGGAAGACGTGGCTTATTTACAAAAGGATTTAAATTATTTAGTGAAACAACGAAAGATGTGTTTCGTTCAGTTCGTTAAAAAATAAAAAAATGAACACAAGCGTTAAATCTAGTAAAAAGAGCACAGCATCGTCAAAATGTCAATATCTAATATGATAATAACGTTATGAGGTTTTATAATATATGGAATAAAATTTATTAAAACTGCAGCATAACATTACTTAGCGATATGTAGGTGGACTACTTCTTCTCGCAACAACACTTTCTAAGTTAGATTATTCATACACTTAGTCCATAAAGATGTGCTTTGATTGGGTATTTCTAATTTCCAAAACGGAAATATCTTTGTATTTAATGGAATTAGAAAATAAAACAAAATTCATTAAGTTTGGGTATCAGGACCATTTAGAAAAGAGACCTGTAGCAGTCATATCTCTGGCTCTAAAATCAAAGTGAGAAACCTTGGTAAACAATAGCCAGTGGCAAAAGCTGTTCAGTTCCATAGGTTACAATACACGACGTAATTAAGAATATTTGTTTGGAAAACTATATACAAATAACGTGCATGCAACCCGCTTCCACCATATACTTGTTATATAGTCGTCTACCTCACACAGGTTGAAATCAAATAGGGTATTAATATTATTTCCATATGAAGACATACCGGTCAAGTTGCCTATGGATTTTTCAACGATCATGCTGGAAAACCTTTCTGATTGCATACCAGATTTAAAGTTTGAACTTTGTGAAGGTTCGGCATGATTTAGTGTTAGGTAGATGTAAAGTTTGAACTTTGTGAAGGTTCGGCATGATTTAGTGTTAGGTAGATGTAAAGTTTGAACTTTGTGAAGGTTCGACATGATTTAGTGTTAGGTAGATGTAAAGTTTGAACTTTGTGAAGTCGGCATGATTTAGTGTTAGGTAGATGTAAAGTTTGAACTTTGTGAAGTCGGCATGATTTAGTGTTAGGTAGATGTAAAGTTTGAACTTTGTGAAGGTTTGCCATGGTTTAGTGTTAGGTAGATGTAAAGTTTGAGCATTGTGAAGATTTGGTATAGTTTAGTGTTAGGCAGATGTAAAGTTATGAACTTTGTGAAGGTTTGGTATGGTTTAGTGTTAGGTAGATGTAAAGTGGGAATTTGGTGAGGTTTAGTTTTAGGTTAATGTAAAGTTTGAACTCTGTGAAGGTTTGGTATGGTTTAGTGTTTGGTAAATGTAAATTTTGAACTTTGTGAAGGTTTGGTATGGTTTAGTGTTTGGTAAATGTAAATTTTGAACTTTGTGAAGATTTGGCATGGTTTGGTGTTAGGTAGATGTAAAGCTTGAACTTTGTGAAGGTTTGGTGTAGTTTAGTGTTAGGTAGGTGTAAAGTTTGAACTATGTGAAGGTTTGGCATGGTTTAGTGTTAGGTAGGTGTAAAGTTTGAACTTTGTGAAGGTTTGGCATGGTTTGGTGTTAGGTAGATGTAAAGTTTGAACTTTGTGAAGGTTCGACATGATTTAGTGTTAGGTAGATGTAAAGTTTGAACTTTGTGAAGTCGGCATGATTTAGTGTTAGGTAGATGTAAAGTTTGAACTTTGTGAAGTCGGCATGATTTAGTGTTAGGTAGATGTAAAGTTTGAACTTTGTGAAGGTTTGCCATGGTTTAGTGTTAGGTAGATGTAAAGTTTGAGCATTGTGAAGATTTGGTATAGTTTAGTGTTAGGCAGATGTAAAGTTATGAACTTTGTGAAGGTTTGGTATGGTTTAGTGTTAGGTAGATGTAAAGTGGGAATTTGGTGAGGTTTAGTTTTAGGTTAATGTAAAGTTTGAACTCTGTGAAGGTTTGGTATGGTTTAGTGTTTGGTAAATGTAAATTTTGAACTTTGTGAAGGTTTGGTATGGTTTAGTGTTTGGTAAATGTAAATTTTGAACTTTGTGAAGATTTGGCATGGTTTGGTGTTAGGTAGATGTAAAGCTTGAACTTTGTGAAGGTTTGGTGTAGTTTAGTGTTAGGTAGGTGTAAAGTTTGAACTATGTGAAGGTTTGGCATGGTTTAGTGTTAGGTAGGTGTAAAGTTTGAACTTTGTGAAGGTTTGGCATGGTTTGGTGTTAGGGCTCTCGACTCACAGCCTGAGGGTTGTGAGTTCGAATCCCATGACTTGAACATTCTCCTTTCAATCATGAGTAACATTATAAAGTAACGATCAATCGCACAACTCGATGAGAGTAGTCCAAGAATTTTTGGTGAATAGGGTTGAATAGCTGCCTTCCCTCTAGTGTTTCACATGAAACTTATGAACGGTTAGCCTAGATAACCCCCGAAACATTTTGCACCGTACTTAAGAAAAGAAAAACACTTCATGAAACAGTACTGATTGTTTCACTCTGAAACTCATTATTTTGTCTTTTCTATATTGTGTTAGGCAACAATGATTTTCTGTGTTTTAAAATGTTAAACGCATTTTATACAAAACGTTCAGATGGTTTTGACTGCGTGTGCTGTAAAACTTATATCTAACACAAATGAACTTTTTTGTTATTTTGAATAAAACATAAACGAACTGACTTCGCTGATGGCGAAGAGCCGGTGAACAAACAACATAATTAATTTTTTCTGCCACTCTTTGAATACTTAGATTTTTTTTAATATATAAAAGCTCAAATAATATCTGACATAGCATATTATTTGAAAATCACTTGCAGTCAGAGATAAAATTCCATCTAACGTGGGATTTAAGCATAACCTCTCAGGGTAAGTTATCACCACGCATGGATAACTCAGACTACAACCCTTTCCTTTGTATTTTCCAGTCGCTTCTAGACTCTTAAGTCATCAGCTTTGTTGTTAAACGCAAAGCTGTACATTGGGATACTTGTGATGTGCTAATCACAGGTATCGAATCAAGATTTTTAACGTTGAAATGTTATCAATTCACTATTAAAAGTTTTCAGGAAATATTCATAGAAATACTAAAACATGTTTTATGGTTAGGAAACAATTAGTGTCTCAGATTAAAATTTTGTTTTTGTGTCTATCATTCTTATCCATATGTTTAACAAATGAAAGTAGTCCAGAAACACGAAAAAAAGTTCTGATTCCTAACCATTGTTTGTTTTTTTGAATTTCGCGCAAAGCTACACGAGAGCTATCTGCGCTAGCCGTCTTTAATTTAATAGTGTAAGACTAGAAGGAAGACAGATAGTCATCACCACCCATAGCCAACTCTTGGGCTACTCTTTTACCAACGAATAGTGGGATTTAGAGTAGAATTCTAACGCCCCTACGGCTGAAAGGACGAGCATGTTTGGTGTGATCGAGATCAGAGCTCGCCACCCTCAGATTACGGGTCGAGTGCCTTGACCCACCTGACCATGCCGGACCTGATTCCAAACGAAAATTAATCTTTCATTCACGATCGTTGACGCCTAAAAACATGGATTAAAATAATTTTGGTTTTCTAAAGAAATTTAAAACACTACAGTATTTCCTCATGTTTTGTTCAGGTATTCTTTCAAAATATATTCTATATTTAATATATTATAAATACAGCAGAAACCCTAGTTTGTTATGAATACGGATACAATAAATACAGCAGAAACCCTGATTTATTACTTATACGGAGACATTAAAATCTAACACTAGTTGTTTAGCAAGCTGTATACATAGTTTGCATGAATTATGACACTTTTTACACGACACGAAACAATAGATTTGGAACATAACCTGCATAAATCGTGTTTTATGGTCCGGCATGGCCCTCTTAATCCGAGGGTCGCAAGTTCGAATCGCGGTCGTACCAAATATGCTTGCACTTTCAGCCGTGGGGGCATTATAATGTGTCGGTTAATCCCATTATTCGTTGGTAAAAGAGTAGCCCAAGAATTGACGGTGGGTGGTGATGACTAGTTGACTTCCCTATTGGGGAACTGCTAAATTAGGGACGAGTAGCTTTGCACGAAATTAAAAAAAAAACACACACACACAAAAACAGATTTGTTTTCTGTTTGATTGATAAGAAAGCTATAAGTATTCTATTAAAAGAAATTCTCACGACTGAGACACATTTGTGAAGCAAAATTATCAATTTCACTGTAATGTTATTTAGAAAATAACTTCTTTTCTGTGTTCATATTTTAAACATTTTTTTTTTATAAATTAAAATTTCAAGTTAACTCTCATACAAGAGCTCTGAATTTAATTTTCTAACATCGAACCATATAATTATTTTCTGGGCGAATTATTTTTTTTACAACGTCACACTCAGAAACATCTCTCTCTCTAGTGACGTAAATATGAACTATGGCGTTCTGTTGAATCTGTTTTTAAACTGATTATTTTAATTAATGTCACTTAACACTAATAGTCTGTGTGTACTACTATGATGTCACTTATCGCTTAAGATTGAAGTGATATTAAGAATAGATAATGTACAGCTACGATGAACACGTGCGCCATCTAGTGTCACAACATGATAAATAAATTTGAATAGTCTTTATTTATTCTAAGCATGTTTTCTGAAATATTTTTTCGTGACTGAAAGTCACATGAAAGATTTGATGTTTAGATTTATTAATATCTACTATATATTATTTGTGTAACGGACTGGTTATGAGCCCCAAGGTATTGTGAAGTATTTTAAAACAGCAACAAAACACAGATTGTTTGGACCATATCTGGCTTTTCAGGTCTGTTAATGTTAAAGACGTCAGAATCTAAGTTTTCTGAAATAGTTAACTTGCTACTTGCTACATTTGATGCAGTGTTTGTATCCTAAAGGCATACAACGATTTTCGAAATTTCACTGGTTCAAGGCTCATCATCAAAATCGATTGATGTATTAATTAACCAATAACGATCGAGTAATTCATTATAGATAGCTGTATGTGTTACGTGTTCCCGGTGAACTTGAAGAACTTATGATTATGACGTTAGGATTCGCAGTTTGATCTCCGGAACGGACACAGCTAAGACTGTTTATAATACAAATTTCTGACTCAAGACGAAAAAAAAACATGAAAAGGAAAAATAAGTTTGAAATGAACCATCATAAAAATTGAAAAGGTTTCCAATATGGAAAACACGAGAAACTTTCATGAAGGTAGAGGATGGATTATTTCATGACTGAAAATACTTGTGATCTGTGAGAAAGAAATGATTAATTTAACTTAAGGAAACATTTGTTTGTTTGTAATTAAGCACAAAGTTACATAATGGACCGTCGAAACCCAGATTCTAGCCTTGCAAGTTCGTAGACATACCACTGTGCCTTGAAGATTAGCTTAGAGTTCAATAAAAGTTGTCCAACATTCAGCAGAGTAACAAATATAATATCATCATACAGTCATCGGGATTTACATCCACTAGAGAGCCCGTTTAACAAGATTACAAGTGGTGAAAAAATCTTAGCCAACATGTTAACGTGGCCAGTTGAAGTTCCTTTGTTCCACAAGACATGTGGTGACATAAATAAAAGTGTAAGAAGCTCCTTTGTTCCACTAGACACGTGGTGACATAAATAAAAGTGTAAGAAGCTCCTTTGTTCCACTAGACACGTGGTGACAGAAATAAAAGTGTAAGAAGTTTCCTTGTTCCACAAGACACGTGGTGACACAAATAAAAGTTTAAGAAGTTCCTTTGTTCCACAAGACACGTGGTGACAGAAATAAAAGTGTAAGAAGTTCCTTTGTTCCACAAGACACGTGATGAGAGAAATAAAAGTGTAAGAAGTTTCTTTGTTCCACAAGAAAAGTGATGAGAGAAATAAAGGTGTAAAAAGTTCCTTTGTTCCACAAGACACGTGATGAGAGAAATAAAAGTGTAAGAAGTTTCTTTGTTCCACAAGACACGTGACGAGAGAAATAAAAGTGTAAGAAGTTTCTTTGTTCCACAAGATACGTGATGAGAGAAATTAAAGTGTAAGAAGTTCCTTTGTTCCACAAGACACGTGATGAGAGAAATAAAAGTCTAAGAAGTTCCTTTGTTCCACAAGACACGTGATGACAGAAATAAAAGTGTAAGAAGTTCCTTTGTTCCACAACACACGTGGTGACAGAAATAAAAGAGTAAGAAGTTCCTTTGTTCCACATCACACGTGATGACAGAAATAAAAGTGTAAGAAGTTCCTTTAATCCACAACACACGTGGTGACAGAAATAAAAGTTTAAGAAGTTCCTTTGTTTCACCAGACACGTGCTGAAAGAAATAAAAGTTTAAGAAGCTCCTTTGTTCCACAACACACGTTATGACAGAAATAAAACTGTTAGAAGTTCCTTTGTTCCACAACACACGTGATGATAGAAATAAAAGTGTAATAAGTTCCTTTGTTCCACCATACACGTGATGAGAGAAATTAAAGTTTAAGGAGTTCCTTTGTTCCACAAGACACGTGATGAAAGAAATAAAAGTTTAAGAAATTCCTTTGTTCCACAACACACGTGGTGACAGAAATAAAAGTTTAAGAAGTTCCTTTGTTTCACTAGACACGTGATGAGAGAAATAAAAGTTTAAGAAGTTCCTTTGTTCCACAACACACGTGATGACAGAAATAAAGCTGTTAGAAGTTCCTTTATTCTACAAGACACGTGGTGAAAGAAATAAAAGTGTAGGAAGTTCCTTCGTTCCACAACACACGTGATAACAGAAATAAAAGTTTAAGAAGTTCCTTTGTTCCACAACACACGTGATGACAGAAATAAAGCTGTTAGAAGTTCCTTTATTCTACAAGACACGTGGTGAAAGAAATAAAAGTGTAGGAAGTTCCTTTGTTCCACAAGACACGTGGTGACAGAAATAAAAGTTTAAGAAGTTCTTTTGTTCCACAATACACGTGATGAGAGAAATGAAAGTGTAAGAAGTTCCTTTGTTCCACAAGACAAGTGCTGACAGAAATAAAAGTGTAAAAAGTTCCTTTGTTCTACCAGACACGTGCTGAAATAAATAAAAGTGTTAGAAGTTCCTTTGTTCTACAAGACACGTGCTGACATAAATAAAAGTGTAAGAAGTTCCTTTGTTCACCACGTGTCTTATGGAACATTCTGCCTTTCATATTTTTGGTTATTTATTTATAAACAGTTTATTTGTCGCTTGATTTACATAAAAACTTGCAAAAATGTGTATCAATAATATTTATAAAACACCATATGTCTATTGGCCCATTCGTGACGCTTTTTACGTTATGAATAAAAAACCACTCGAGACGCAGGGGTACGAACACTTTATGTCCTAACTGGAATTCGGTTTCTTAGTTTAGACTATTTTGTTTGAATACTTTTTTTAGCATTAAAAATATCTTTATTACCATAACAACCTAACTGAGATATATGTCAAACCCCATTTGTTTTTATAAAACTTTGTTTTAGTTGTACTTGTTCATTTTCTTCTTATTAGCGATATTTTTGGGTACCAGCAATACCAAACTTGGGCATGTTTATACCCCATTCAATATTATTTGTCATCAAGATCTCTATCAGCTTACCTCTAGTCTCACACTGCTGAATTAGAGACGGCTAGCTCAGATAGCCCTCGTGTTGCTTTGCTCGAAATTCAAATCAAACCAAACTTACCACGACTAGAAGGACGAGCATATTCTGGGAAAGGGATTCTAACTTGCGACCCTCAGTTCCCAATTGAAACAAGGCTTTTACCACTGCGAGATCTGCGAGTTTTATTGTTCTGGAGTTGTTATTCGCTGCATTTGAGGAGTTGGATTTAAATATTACAGAGCATTTCATAGACAGCTTTTATTGATCAGAAGATATTACACATTCTTATTTGTATTTGTTTTATATCCATTTTATTTTCATTCCATTTTATAGCAAGTACACAAGGTACATTATATGCTTCTAACGTGATGTTTTGTGATTAATTATATGTTTTTTTTTTAATTTGTGAAACATTTACTTAATTCTCTAAGAGTAAAACCGAATCTATTCAGTTTAACCATGTGCCGAACGTGTTACAGAAAACTTCTTTAGAGTAATAAAAGAAAACAGAAAGCCGTTGTGATTCATAAAACCCTTGGGCTGACTGGAAAATTTTGTTAGCTTAGTTTTTAATTGATATGTTTTTTCTTTCTCTTTACGGTAAAAAAAACATTGAACTTAAATTAGATATTACAATGAAACGATAGCAAAACCATTAATGTATTTAATTAACCGAATGGTTTTATCTAATGTGACGACAATCTAATTTTTAAACCCAAAATCAGATCAAAATTCGGAAAATAAGAATTGTGTTAAACAGCTATTTTCATAAGTTAAACTTTCCATGGAACAATGGTGAATATTGTAAATATTTATATAATGTCATACATGTGGTGTAAATTTCTACAGACTCTTCCGTCAATCTATCCATATATGTATATATATATAAAAGCGCAAATGTCTCTTTCAGTGGGTCTGTTCCTTATCCACGGCTCGCCACATTGGAAAAGTTACAAACTCAAACAGAAATCAGAGATAAAATTTTGTACGCGAAGTAACGTGGGTTATGTGGTTATTGACTGAGAACCAACAGAATGAGCCGAAAGTGATCAACATAGTGAAATTTCGCAAAAATGAACCACAAATTGAACGGAAATTAAAAATGCAGGATTTTTATGTAATCTTTCTCTCGATATTTATGTTTATTCTTTGTGTGAAGATTTATTATGGGTTATAACGATTTAAACTCTTGGTGGAGCCTTTATTTGTACACCTTCTCTCCCCCTTAATGTTTTCTATGTATATGTGTCATCACTAACTCTCCTTAACTAAAAAAGGATGGTTTTTTCTTTCACATATCTGTCCTACATAGGCTTTCTTCTGTCACATATTATGATTTACTTGTGAGTTCTCACATGAAACTGCTAAACGATGAATTCACAAAAATGTTTGATATCAGAAAATTTTCATTTATGTTGTGTTGCAACCAGAAGCGAATAAATCAAATACTCATTGAAGGGAATGACAATGAAAGTCACAGTACGCTGAAAACATGTTACATATTATGATTTATCACGGATGACGATTTATGGAAATTTTAATTTAGAAACTACTTTAATTTCATTATGTATTAAATTTATAATAATCACCAACAAGTTTGATACACACAACTTTATTTCTATATGCAAATATATTTTGATATACAAACAACAATACAATTTATAATAACTGTATTTCTAAATAATGATTTATGCAAAAAAAGGTTTGTAAACTTGTCAAATGTACTAAGTTTTACATCTGGTCTGTAACTTAATCTTATATTGACGTTTCATCGAGAGCGAATTAATTGCGTATCCACACAGGGGAAAATATAATTAATAGGTAAACTAGGTAGCTGCTTCAATAAGCTCAAGTAAGTTTTTCAGATATAATAATATCTAATATCCTCGTAGATATATTAAAGTCCGAAGTGAATTCAATGAATGTAAATGATTTGTTGAGTTAGAAACCAATAAACGTTATCGGTCAAATATCTGTAGTTTTCTGATAAGCGTTTATCACAATTATAATTTCCAAAGTAAAATATACTAATTGTAGCAAACCAAGAATATAAAAGTGTCTACTTACGTTTTGTTAGTTACCTCTAATAAGCTTGAGAAGGGATTTCCTATAAAGTTGATCTGAGGTAGCAACAGTGCTATTTTATTTACACACATCGCTGAAAATTGTTGATTCTCACGCTCAAGAATATTCTGCAAATGTATTACACATTGAACAATATAAGTTACATGTGTTGCTAAATACGTATATTTAACTGAAAAAACACAGGTATTAAGATAAAAACATAATATTAAATCCGTTACACACACTTTACCTGACCGCAGAAATGGGGACACCGAAAAATAGGGAATTTTATTTTGGAAATTTGAAAACTCATAGCGATGTGTCTGCATTTGCGTTGATTAAAATACTTTAGGAACTTTTAAGTTTTATCACACGCAATTATTTAGTTAGGTAAAGGAAAAACTTTTGCAAAAATCTCTCGAGTAATAATGTTAATTAATTATAATAATTAATAATATATTATTAATCAATATCACTCAGGATATTTAAAGCCATTTTCATCAACTGGTCATAAAATGGTTCAAAATATTCAAGATACCGTTGAGACATCCTCTAAAGACTCTTGCCGGTTCTGTATATTAATACAGAAGGGCCGAACGAAACCATTGCGTGAAATTTCCACTTAATTAATTTATAGTGAACTGTTTTACATTGAACAAGCTTTCGCGAAAGTAAAGTCTATCTATAATTAACTGCTCTATTATTGTGCTGCCATCTGTGTTGCAATCTTGTCATTGTGCTCATAATTCAAAATAAAGTCTTGTTGTCCCCAAACTTCATTTTTCGTTATTTTGTCTTTACTTATTAATAGCAATAGATTTGTTGTTGTTGTTGTTGTTGTTGTTTTGAATTAAGCACAAAGCTACACAATGGGTTATCTGTGCTCTGCCCACCACGGGTATCGAAACCCGGATTTTAGCGTGTAAGTCCGCAGACATACCGCTGAGCCACTGGGGGGCAATAGCAATTGAAATAAAACTAAATATTAAAATATAGTTTATGGCAAACGTTATTTAGTCCGATTTAGCATTTCTTCTTTTCAGAGTCTAAACCTTTAATTTGATCTATCACTTTCACAGCTCATTTAATTTTTTGTGATTTTTATTGAAAAACGCATCAAGTAATAATTATAATTCGACAAAAAGTGGATTACTATGCTGAATAATACAGTGTTTGTCTGTAACTTTTAACAGAAAGATTTAGAAATATTCAGCACATGTCTCAACTTGTCTCCCGTTGAAATAGGATTTATCACACCCAATGAGCAAACGGTCGATTATTTGGCTTTTCCCGAAACCTCTTCAATAAGAAAACATAATAATTAACTCCAGAGATCCACTTGCACATGTCAGAAAGATGCCAACTTATAATTACGCCACCTGGCATGGCCAAGCGCGTAAGGCGTGCGACTCGTAATCCGAGGGTCGCGGGTTCACGCTAAACATGCTCGCCCTCCCAGCCGTGGGGGTGTATAATGTGACGGTCAATCCCACTATTCGTTGGTAAAAGAGTAGCCCAAGAGTTGGCGGTGGGTGGTGATGACTAGCTGCCTTCCCTCTGGTCTTACAGTGCTAAATTAGGGACGGCTAGCACAGATAGCCCTCGAGTAGCTTTGTGCGAAATTCCAAAACAAACAAACAAACACCAGCTGGTCAAAAGTTTAAGACCATATTGAAATGAAGCGTGAATCGGTAAACACGTAACGAAGTTTAGTCATTTGTGTTCAAGCATTAACGTTGTCAACATCTTTCACTGACATCTTCTGTGTTAGAGTGAGCAAAAACGTGGCAAAGGCGAAAACGTTGACAGAGTTTGAACGTGGCAGAATTGTCGAGCTGCAAAAGGAAGGTCTCTTTCAACGTGCTATCGCTAGTGCGATTGGGCACAGTAAAACTGCTCTTTAAAATTTCTTAAAAGACCCTGAAGGATACGGAACGAGAATTTCCACGGGTTGTCCGTCAAGACACCAGTCGTTCGTCGAATTAGATTGAAACCCTTACGGACGCAGAATGCAGCTCAAGAATAATACGACAGCATCTACGAGAGAAAGGCTTTAAAAACCGTAAACATCTTCAAAGGCCACGCCTTCTTCCACACCATGAAACGGCTTGGGTAAACTTTGTTGAGAAGCACCAAACATGGGACATTGAAAAGTTAACGAAAAAGGAAAAAAAATAATCTGGATTGTACAGATGGCTTCCAACGTTAGTGCCACTGAAAACATTTTCAACACGACACAGTGGAGGTGGCTCCACCATGATCTGGGGTGCTTTCTCCTTCCATGGAACAGTGGACTTCAGGTTATACAAAGGCGTCAAACAGCATCTGGCTACATTTGCCTGTTGGAGAAAGCATTTTTGTTGTCTGAAAGCCCTCGCTTATGTTAAAATGACTGGATCTTTCAGCAGGACAACACTTCAATCCACAATGCCCGCAGGACAAAGGACTTTTTATTGTGAATGACGTGATTTTATTGGATCATCCAGTGTGTTCACCTGAACTAAAATCCATTGAAAATATTTGGGGGTGGATGGTAAGGGAAGTCTAGAGAAATGGACGTCAATTCCAAATAGTGTATGATCTTCGTGAAGCCATCTTCACCACTTGGAATAACATTCCAGCCAGCCTTCTGCAAATGTTTATATTGACCATGCCAAAGCGAATGTTTGAAGTTATTCGCAATGATGACCATGCAACTCACAACTGAGACCTCTCGTTGGGAATTTCCTAGCCTATCTACGAAGTCTTTTTGTTATGGTCTTAAAATTTGACCAGCTTGTATTTTGGCTAATTTTATAGTGCTCACATTTTCCATATTGAATGGGAAAAAAGTTTTTAATTTTTATTTTCTTATTTTCATCTTTCAAAGCTCTACCAAAAAAGTGGTTGAGTCTAAAAACGCAAAATAATGTTTTTTATTTATGTTCAATAATGTTTTTTATTTATGTTCATTGGCCTTAAGAATTTGGCTAGCAGTGAATTATTATTCCAACAGCTTCTTTTGTGAGGAGTTTCTTTTCTAGAAAAAAATAAACTTCTTTTTTCATCCTTTAAACATTGGCAGCTTTACAATCGAAACATACATAATTTTATTAACCATTTGATATTTCTTAAACTAAATTATAAAATTTTTGTTTATTGTTCTCATGTTAATCGATTCAATTAGCATTGTATTTGATCAAACTGATTCTTTTGTTGATGTAAGGAAAAATGAATATGAGATTCCGTCTATAGTTACTAACAAAATGTATTATCTAGTGTGAGCCACTTTCTGTCATTCTAAAACATTTATAATAATTTAGAGAACGAGGTTATCTTACCTTGGCAGTAAAACCTAAACAAGACAGTTTTTATGACAATATGCATTCTGGTATTAAATGATGGTTTATAGTAAGAGATATATGAGATTACAAAAATATAAATCTCTCGTACTTATTAACATTTTATTTATAAAGGAAAATATTTAATTTATTTAATAAGCAAATAATTTCTCCTTATAGGTTTTTAAAAAAATCAAAAACATTGTGATATATATTGCAAATTCGTGATAGAGATCTGAAAATATCAGAACTTTTCACTTTCTGCGTAAGGTATGTCATCGAGAAAATTAAATGTTTGATACATAAATCTTGCTTTTAATAAGGTCGTGATGCTGTTTTATAATATGTGCTTCCATGTAATATCTGATATAAATACACGAAATATTTGAAAAATCAAAAATATAATAAAGCTGTAAAACCCAAGTTTTACTATAACGAAATAAAGGTATTTTATTAATATAAGTCTTGAAACTGTGTTCTGAATAAAAACATTGTTGATATTGAAAACTCAATATTTAATTCAAAAGAATTATCTTCATAAATAATCACTGAAGCACTCAACTTAACTTATGTTAATTGTCTCAAAATATCCAATATTGCTT
The DNA here is from genome assembly GCA_011833715.1 of Carcinoscorpius rotundicauda. Taxonomy (NCBI): domain Eukaryota; kingdom Metazoa; phylum Arthropoda; class Merostomata; order Xiphosura; family Limulidae; genus Carcinoscorpius; species Carcinoscorpius rotundicauda. The sequence continues at coordinate 17,794,064 of CM022398.1, read as the reverse complement.
AACAAAAATGAAACAATATTACAGCTATTTACGAAAAAAACAATCTGTAAAAGGTAGAAATAATTTTTAATGATATAATTTATCTGTTCAACACATACTTAGTTAATATAGTTTTATCAATCAAAAGAGGTGGTTCAGGTTAAAATGTTACATAAACCCATGAAAGATTTAACACAAACTTCTGTTCATATAGATGAATAAAACTTTATAAAATTACCTTAAAATCGTAAACTGGATTGTCCCGCACCATGATAACAAATAATTTTAGCGTTAACTCCAAGATGAAACAGGTACAGAAAAGATTGGGATATATCGAGCACAGCTCAATGAAATTGTGTATAGATGATCTTTCTAACATAACAGTACCTGTTGATTGTACTAATAATGTGATGCACATGTTTAGGTAGTTGTGTTCTTGAGAGGTAAAGTTAAGAGGCGGAAGAACGTAATATCACCGGAAGTGACGAAACAATTTCTATTTTAGTCATTTGTTTGTTTTTGAATTTCTCGCAAAGCTTTACAAAGCCTCTCTTTGCTCGCCTTTCCAAATTTAGTACTGTAATATAAGAGGGAAGGAAGCTGGTCATAAACACCCACTGCCAACTATTGAGTTGCTCTTTCACCAACGAATAGTACGATTGTCTACTACATTATAACCTCCCCAAAAGGGAATAGGTAAGCTTGTTTTGTGTGACGGAGATTCGAACCCAAGACCCTCCGATCATGAGTCCAGTGCCCTAACTAACTGGCAATGCCAGGTAAATATCAAATGAACAGGCTGAATAATGAAACATGTTTACTCCCTTAATTGTAGATAAAACACCTTTATCAAAGGAATTTATGCGCACTCTAACTCCGTTGGAATGATTCATAGTCCCGTACACGCATTATTTTTTGACTAATTTCACAAATATTAACATATTCAGTGTAATTTGATTTAGTTTTATTAGCTCATATATTCACATAATTTTGGTTAGTTTATCAAAATGGATCTACATAAATGTTATGCAACGTTTAAACAGCTACCATTATATTTAGTGATTTTTTTTTTTTTTACTTGAACATATTTACGATAAGATACCAGATTCTTTTCACTTAGTCGTTAGGTTTGTCACACTGGAAAAGGAAATATATTGTTCACTAGCGATACTAAACCATTGTTTGAGGTGAACCTTATTCTGTAAAAATAAAATTTTAGACAAAGATATAGCACCATGACGTTTTCCAACTGCTAACAGTGCTTTTATTACTTTAAAAGTCTCAGAAAATTTATAGAAAATTTCGATTGATCATTGTTTTTCTTTTTCTTTTAATGCAAAAACGTTGGTAAATATCAATAGTCTACATCACAGACAAGACCTAACTATTTCGAACTAATTTGGAAAATCCGAAATATCCACCCAGCTACGATAAATCGTCGCTTATCTGTGCAGGGTTAAATAATTTTGGGGCACTGTTGAAAATCAACATTTTATGCGTTAAGCTAGACAGAGCACATAATGTATTCAGAAATGTAAATATTATATACATAAAAACAGCTCCACATATCAGTAACAAGAGATAATCCTCACTAGCCGCGGCACTTGATATTCCTTCAGACAGGTTTAGAGCAAAATAATCTATGATATCTTTTTTTTTCTTTTTTTTAACTTTTTGTGCGCTAACAATACCGAACGTTTCTTCGTGTCTTCACAATTTGATTTTATTACTTATCAAGATCTCTACCAGATTACCCTCAATTTGAAGTTCTTTTAGGCGGGATTAAAGTGATCTATGAGATTTAGGGCGTGGTTAAATAGGTCAATTGAAATGGGTTGATTTCTTGAGTCTGAAACTGTAATTTCATCTCAAATCTGTAAAGAGACGACTGAGCCATCATTAAATACTTTTCACTTGAAAAAATCACAATATAAACCATATATGCTGTGCCGCATCTAAAAGAACAATTAATCTTTCTCAATAGTAAACAAATAAATGAGCTCCAGATTTGCATTTTTATTCTGATTATTTTATTTAAAATAAATTGAAATGAAACATTCTTTTATATTCCCCCTTTGAGCTAAAAACCGGCTGAAAAACATTGTGGTGTTTGTAAAAATATTATTTATGGTCGATTATATTTATTTTTATTTCAGGAAGGTTATCATTGTGTCACACAACCACTTTTGATTTCTGTGTACTCGCACCGAGTGCATATTGTTTACCTCGAGGACAAAAAACCAACGACAAAAGCTTAAGGTATAAGACATTTTGTTTTTAGATATTCCGCACAAGACGAGAGTTTTGTGCTCTTCTCAACAGGATGTGTTCAGAAACAATAGTTTGGTTTGGAATTTTGCACAAAGTTAGACAATGAGATGTTTGTGCTCGAAATACGGTTTATGGGGGTGTGAGTCTAATTACATGTCTAATTTCTTCAACAGAGAGGGTTGTTGTCTGCCAATTACATTGAACATATAAATGTTTTATATATTCTAAGAATTGTGTCTGTGAACAGTCACTGTGCTCACCAGGGATGACTTAATGGGACTGATATATTTAAAGCGAATTCGTTAAGCACATTAATACCAAAACCAGAAAAGATTCACTATGTTTGAAGTGTTGATGGTTCTGGATGCAGATATTTTCAGAGCCTTAATGTAAAGATTGAGAAGTTTAACATAAAAATCTGGTCTGTACACAAATATCTACACACGTAATTCCATCTGCTTACAGCAGGTTTCAAAAGAAGTTACGAAGACTCACCATTTTCTCTGTACAGCTTAATACGTTAGCACCCCACCCTTTGGCTAAGTAGCATGTCTGCGGACTTTCAACGCTAAAAACCGGGTATCGATACCCGAAATGAACAGAACACATACTTTTGTTTATTTGTTTTTCACACAAAGCTACTCGAGGGCTATCTTTGCTAGCCGTCCCTAATTTACAGTGTAAGACTAGAGGGAAGGCAGTTAGTCATCACCACCCACCGCCAATTCTTGGGCTACTCTTATTACGAACGAATAGTGGGATTGACCGAAACGTTATAACGCCCCCACGGCTGGAAGAGCAAGCATGTTTGGCGCGACGGGAATTCGAACCCGCGACTCTCAGATTACGAGTCGCACGCCTTAACGCGCTTTCCCATGTCGGGCCTCAGAGTACATACAGAACACATTTTGTGTGAAAATTTCAGCTTAAAAACAAACAACGTTTATCGTTGCCAAAGTATATTCTCTAAACGTAAGTTTTAGTCCTATCTTTATAAGATATTTAAAAATAATGCATCTATCTGACAGACTCGGCTGTTCAAAATAAACACACGAATCAATCCTGTCAAGTCAATCAACCCAAAATGGTTGTATTTAGAAAACGATGATGCAAACAACAGATCACTTCTTTACAGTAAATAGTTCTAGGACTTGGTTTCAGACAGATTTTGGAAAAAAATACATTTATGTATATATTTCAGAGAAGTTTGAAAAGCACATGTAATCATTAACAATAATTACATTTCAACTAAACCTCATTATGTCTTAAATTTATAATACTGCAGAGCCAAGTAGGTCAAGGTTAATTTTACTTCAATTATTCAAATTTAATAATCGTCTGATTTCAGATGTATTTTATTTTGTGTTTTATATTTTTTTATTTACGGTCAGTTTGTTCCAATTTTTCTTCATTTTTATCATATTTCAATTTATCACATTTGAACTTAAACAAGAAAGTAATAGTTTGTATTATAATATATTCAATTTAAAATTTATCGACATTATTTTGTTTTAAAAGAGCTAACAACAAATTAATTGTTCAATCAGAGGTTGATTTAAAATGGTTCAGCAGTAACTTTGAAGACTTATAACACTAAAACCTGAGTTTCGATACCAGTGGCCAGCACAACATAGATACCTCATAGTAAAACTTTATACACTTAATAGCAGACAAAAGAGAAAAAATTAGTCAGACTTACGTCTGGCTCACTTCATTGAAATTATTTTTTTTAACGCATTCAATCGAAATATACGATCGTCTTGTTTTTGTTTTGGAATTTCCCGCAAAGTTACGCGAGGGTTATAAGCGATATCTGTCCCTAATTTAACAGTGAAAGAATAGAAGGAAAGCAGCTTGTCATCAACTCTTACCGCCAATTCATAAACTTTATTTTATCAACGAATAGTCGCATTTACAGTAACGGCTATAAACGCGCGCATCTTTGATGTTAAGGGATTCGAACCCTTGTCCGTAGTTTATTAATTAAGTGCCTTAACCACCTGGCCATGTTGGGCCGTCGTATATAACTGTCTAATTAAAAAGAATCTGATAAAATATCTGCACTTTACTGAGATTTTTTATTATTATTATCAGACCTATCAGCTCTGTTGGTTCACCTATTTGTGACATTTGAGAGGAATAACTTTGGAGCCAATAAGTACAGATTACCAGTCTGGTATTGAAAGAAAGGTCTCATTATAATGCAACACACAATTTATATATATATATATATATTAAAAATTGTATCGTTAGGTTCCTCTAACTTGAAATTCATAATGACCTAATTAGGATAATTATGAAAATTTACGCTGATAGTTTTCTAAGAATACAATTTTTTATTCAAACACCAAAAAAAAAAATAAATTTAATTATCTTACAAATATTATAATCAGCTTTAGTTTGCTGAGTGTTGCCCCCCAGTGGCTCAGCGGTATGTCTGCGGACTTACACGCTAAAATCCGGGTTTCGATACCCGTGGTGGGCAGAGCACAGATAGCCCATTGTGTAGCTTTGTGTTTAATTCAAAACAACAACAACAATTGCTGAGTGTTGGTGGCTAAAAATGATTTTATCACAGATGTCTTGTAAAAAAGAAGCGGCTTTATGTTATTCACAGGGTTCAATGACACTTCTGATGAACGGGCCGAAGGAAACATCGTATTCATTGCGCCTTAGAACGAAAACCAGAAACATTTGTGTAGGGTACAGTTTCAAAAACATTTAAACCTGTTTTAAGTATTCATACATATTAAACAACCTAGAGAATACATTTATGAGATAGTTTAAATGCTTCTTACATCCAATCTCATGGTTGTTGTTTGTTTATTTTATTTCGAAAGATAACTACGTGTAACATGTCGTAAATAAACTAAGCTTTAGTTTTACTGAACCAATAGTGTAAAATGTTTTTTTTTAATATTTACAGAGATGTCAACTATTTAAAGTGACTGAGCGTAATGATTGTAGACAGAGCCCAAACAGATGTCGTACAATCACTGGATACAGTTTTGAGTCATCCATGTCTGTGGACCCATCTGTGGCTAAACTGTAAAAACTGTCACAATCCAACATTTGTACAATAGCTGTAGTTTTGGTTCTAGCACAGCCATATTTTTTCGCTATATTGGAGTCTCGAAACATTTTTCTGAATAGATGTCCTGAATGATCTTCTATCATTAGGGGTAAATTATGAACAATGATGAATTGGGTGAACATCACTTCTGCATTTATGGTTTCATATTCTCAATTCTTACTCATAAATGTCGCTATCTGGATCGTTTTAGTCATTGCCTCAGCCTTTTGATGGTGAGATGCCGATTTTGTGCGTCTGCAACAATAGTTTATCCCGCCATGCGCCACAGAAAAATCAATGCGACAAACTGTACAAAACACATGACAGTCACTGACTTTTGATGCCCTATACTCTTTTCTAAATTTTTGATTTACAGTTTTAGTCCTTTTAGATTTCCCAGTAGCAACACAATCTTGTGAAAGAGGTCTCTTATTTTTCCAACTTGTGAACGATCGCATTGGTGTTTCTATGCCGCTTAAAAAACGAGAAATACCAATCTACGCGAGCGCTGTTTGGCTGACAAGCATTGATGATGCAACTATGGATTCCCCCACGTACCCAGTATGGAGAAGCACCGCACTCACACTATTGGTGAACGTCGGAGATACAAATATTTTTTATTATTATTTCAAACACAAACATGATTATCGCAAGTAGCCATTTAGACTTTGTCTTTCATTTATTATCAAAATTTATTTGTATCTTACTAAAAATTTTCTTTTCACCCTTTTCAAGCCATGGGGAATAATTTATCACTTTATTGTATCAGTCTATGTAATATGTAATAATTTAGGAGTTGCAATTATTTCGCTCAAATCGTAATGGTCAGCATCTCTGTATTTAAACATTTGTAAAAGTAGTTTCAAACGAATTGTTTTTATGACCACCATTCTGTTTCGTCATGTTCCATAATATTAATTACAACTCAATTTAATAATTTTTATACTTGTGTGAAAGTGAAATATTTTATTTTAATGACTTAGTGGATTTTAAACGTGACTAAAGTGTTGGTCGTTCATCCAAATATGTAAAGTTGTTTTTCTCCCTAGTGAAACGTAAGCCATTTTATTTAAATCATATGATTTTTTAATACAACAGTTTGATGACTTCCACTTTCGTGATAAGCTGTTGACGATGGATTCGGAAAAATGGACTATTATTAAATGTGTGGCATATGAAATTTAGAGGAAAACGTAATTTTTGAACAATCAGTTACATATGTCAAAAACATTCAAATAATGTAGCGTAAGACTTGTTTGTTTTGAACGTGGTACAAAGGTACATTAAGATTATCTACGTTATTTATAACATCTGCCACGACCCCACTTACACCAAACATGCTCACCCTTTCAGCCATGGGACGTTATAACGTAACGGTCAATCCTACTATTCGTTGGTAAAAGAGTAGCCCAAGATTTCGCGGTGGGCGGTGGTGACTAGCTGACTTCCCTGTAGTCTTACACTGCTAAATTAGTGACGGCTAGCGCAGATACCCCACGAATAGCTTTGCGGAGAAAAAAACCCCATCAATAGACAGCTTTTATATTGAAATTACACACCCTTATTTGTATTTGTTATGTATTCATTTTATTTTCATTCCTTTTTATTGTAAGTACACAAAACATATTACATGTTTCTTGTGTGATGTTTTGTGGTTAATTGTATACTTTTTTTAAATTTGTGAAACATTTACTTTATTCTCTAACAGCAAGACCAGATCTATTCAGTTTGCCCACGTGCCGAACGTGTTACAGAAAAAATTCTTGAGAGCATTAAAAGAAAAGTTCTGGTATTTCATAAAACCTTGGGCTGACTGGAAAATTTTGTTGGTGACAACTAAGTTTATTGTATGTAGTTTTCCTTCTCTTTACAGTAATAACATTGAACTTAACTTTAACGAAATGATAGCGACGCCATTTCCATAAATAATTAACCGACTGGTTTTATCTAAGAGAACGAGAATCTAATTTTTAAACACAAAATCAGAACAAAATTCGGAAAATAAGAATTGTGTTAAACAGTAATTTTTTCTAAGTTCAACTCGCCATAGAAAAATGGTGAGTAATGTAAACATTTGTGTAATATTATAAGTGTTGTGTGAATTTCGATAGACTCTTCCGTAACTCTATATGTATATATATAAAAGCGCAAATGTCTCTTTTTGTAGGTCTTGTTCCTTATCCACGGTCAGTCACATTTGAGAAATTACTAACCCAAACTCAAGTCACAAAGAGGTCTTTGTACGGGAAGTAACGAGGTTTGTGTGGCTATTACCTCAGAACCAACAGAATGAACCGAAAGTGACCAATATAGTGATATTTGGGAAAAATGAACGACTAATTGGACTGAAATTGAAAATTCAGAATTTTTATGTAATCTTTCTCGAGAGAGCTGTTATTTACATTTATTCTCTGTGTTCGGATTTGTATGGGTGATACCGATTTAAAAACTTTGTGAAGCTTTCATTTGTACACTTTCTCTTCCCCTCAATGTTTTCTATGTACATGTGAAATCACTCTAACTCCACCTTAACTGAAAAAGGCTGGTTCTTTCTTTCACACATCTGACACTAAAGGCTTTCTTCTGTCACATATTATGCTACACTTGTGAGTACTCACAAGAAACTGCTATACGATGACCTTACAAAAATGTTTTGATGTCAGAAAATTTGAAATTAAGTCATGTTGCAACCAGAAGCGAATAAATCAATTATTCGTTGAACGGATTGATGATGAAGTCACAGAATGCTGAAAAAATCACGTTACGTATTATAATTTATCACGGATTAGTCAACAATTTATGATAATTTTAATCTAGAAGTTAGTTAAATGTCATTATGTATCAAATTTGTAACATTTACCAACAAGATGGGTACACACAATTTTATTTCTTCACATAAATATATTTTAATACACAAACAACTATAAAATTTATAATAACTGTTAATCTTAAAAATGAGTTTTGTACAAAACATTTATGAACTTGTAAACAGTATGGAGTCTCGTACCTGGTCGGAAACTCAGTCTTTTATTTACGGTTTTATTTAATTATTTGTGATTTTTATTAAGATACGTATCAACTGATAATTACAACTCGACTTACTATGGACTCCAATGCTGAACAACCTAAGCTCGCATCAGACAAATTTTTACTTTATCAGAAGATATATTTTTCACTGACTTTTTATGAAGTACAGTGCATTTTGCTGAATTTAAATCGCAATTACATCAATATATGTATTTTTTACGATAAACTTCAAATGATAGAATATCCTGTTAAGTTGGTAATCATAACTATATTCTTCAATAGCCTGAAACGTTTATTACAAGGTTCAGATCTTCATCACTAATGATATATATTCATATGAAGAACAAACTATCAAATGTTCTTTATTGTAAACTTTATTTGAGTAGTTTGATGTAATTTGTATACAAGCTTTTGACACACTTAATATGTTTTGTTGTTTTATGTTTCTAACGTTTTTACGATTTTTATTGTTCGTGAAGTAACAACAGTTATCCATGTTATGTGTTTTCATAACTAATCATCTGTTTATTACACTTATTACACTGGTTTACAAAAAAATTAAGGCAAGCACAAAAATAGCTGTTTTAACCTAATTTGGGGGTGCTGAATTCATATTTGAAATCCGTTTTTACTCATCGCCTCTAGTTTTTCAGATATGCATACTGTACATTTTGTACACATACTGTACATAAAGGCATATATGCATTCAGGGTTAATTTCTAATATTGTGTGACTTATGTCTTCTTTTTTAGTTATCATGCAATAAATGTAAGTGATAGCATTACATTATATATATATATAGCTATATATCAAGACGGATTTTGGCAGTTAAGCGTAGCCAACACGTCTCAATCAACAGCCAGTACTGCACTGGCAGTCAGCGCAGGAGGTTGGTGTCCCTTGACAATTGTGTTACACAATCTTTTGGGTATATATTTGTATTAAAGTTTCCAACGACGCACATTGCCTTAAATACGATTTAATTTTACTGCACACTCTGTCCATCTAAAGGAGTCCTATGACAATATGGAGCTTCTTTTAGAAGCTGTTAAGTATAACCAGTACCAGTGGAGTCTGTGTGGGGACCTCAAGGTCATTGGTCTTCTTATGGGTATGCAAGTGAGCTTCACAAAGTACTGTTGCTTTCTATGTCTCTGGGATAGTCGAGCTGTATCCCAGCATTACAAGCAGAAAGACTGGGGGTCTAGAAGCACTTTCGTTCCTGGCAAACACAGCGTCAAGGAGAATCCTCTGGTTGACATGAAGAAGGTGCTTCTTTCTCCTCTTCACATCAAGCTTGGTTTGATGAAGAATTTCGTGAAGGCCATGGACAAAAATGGTGCTGCCTTCCAACACTTGTCTACTGTGTTCCCAGGTCTCAGTGCTGCGAAGCTCAAAGAGAGCATCTTTGTCGGACCTCAAATCCGAGAAGTGCTGAAGGATACTGATTTTGAGGAGCTTCTTACCTTAAAGGAACTTAGAGCATGGGAAGCATTTAAGTCAGTCTGTAGTGGCTCCCTTGGTAACACACGCGTTCCAAATTACCAAGCCTGTATTGAGAAGTTGCTAAAGACTTATGAGGATATGAGATGCCGAATGTCACTCAAAATTCATCTTCTCCATTCCCACCTCAACTTCTTCCCTCCAAACCTTGGAGCAGTGAGTGATGAGCACGGAGAAAGATTCCACCAAGACATTACGAAGATGGAGAGCAACTACCAAGGCAAGTGGAACCCCAGCATGATGGGAAACTTCTGCTGGATGCTCTTGCGTGACATCTCGGAGGCAAAATACACCAGATAATCTTAGAAAACACACTTCTAACTGTCTGCGGTACTATGAATTGTGTACATGGTGTCATCCAAGTATATTTATTCCGTCAATGTTCTTTATCTATCCTGTTTCATCTGTAATAAGCTGCTGCAACTGTTGAAATAAGCACGTACATACTCTGTATATACTAAAATGAGACTATTTAAAAGCCAGAAAACTAGAGGTGATAGAGCAAAACTGTTTATAAATTTGAATTCAACACACCCAAATTAGTAAAAAACACCTATTCACATTCTTGCCTCAGACAAAAAATATTTTTTGTAAACCAGTGTTATTAGAGTGTCTTCTTTATTTCCTGTAATTAAATTCTGTAATCACTAGAATTGGGATTAACCCCGAAATAAAGCGAACACTCGAAACGTTTAAATGAAAACTTTTTTGTTACTTAAGGTGTATGTTTATATCTCCTTAAGTAGAATCTTTAGGCAGAATATTTGTGATGTGTACATTTGAATTGGCAATAACTGCCTGTTGAAAAAGACGTCGTATTCTAAAATTATGTTTTTTTTCTACTTCAGGCAGTTGTCGCCCATTTCACTGTATTCATCAATGTGATTTTACCCAAAATACAACATGAAAACGTACACTGAATTTTTACCGATTATTTTGCTCAATGGCTGAGAGTTTTATTTGTTTGTTTTGAATTTTGAACACAGCTACACAAGGGTCACTTGAGCTATCCGTCCCTAATTTTGTAACCCGGTATGGCCACATGTTTAAGGCACTCAAGTCGTAATCTGAAGGTCACGGGCTTGAATCATGTCATACAAAACATCCTCGCCCTATCCACCGTCGGGGCGTTATTATATTACGACCAATCTTGTTATTTATTAGTAAAATATTAGCCCAACAGTTAGCGGTGGTGATGATTAGTTGTCTTAAGTCTAGTAATATATTGCTTAATTTTGGACGGTTAGCGCAAATATCCCTCGTGTAGCTTTGCGTGAAATTCAAAACAAACCAAAATTAAAACCTAATTTACCAGTGTAAGAGCTCAGGGATGGCAGTTAGTCATCTCAACCCACTCACTGTCATCTCTTGGGATACTCTTTTACCAAAAAATCATGGGAATGACCGTCACTTTGAAAAAAACCTCACGTTAAAATACTTTACAAATGTTTATTTTTAACATTATTTGACAATATTCTGAAGACTTAAAATTAGGGTAACCTCCATGTACAAACTGAAAACTATTATAACCTCTATGTATAGAATGAAAATTACTATCACCTCTGCGTGCAATTATTTGATCATTTGGGTGGTTTTGAATAACTGAATTACAGCAAAAGAAAATAGTAATATTATCCACTTCCAACTCTTGTATGATACGTATTTCACTGAAAAAATGGAGTTTGATTGTTACTCCTTTAATGCATAGATTGTCACAAATTTAGTTGCACGTTTTTACAGAAGCGAGACGTGAACCATGGATCATTGTTGCACACTCTAAGAATAGTAGAGTAAGATAAGGTAATTTTTTTTCACTACAGAATGATTAATTTTTATCGGCACAAAGATTTATATGCTCAGTGATATGCTTTAGTAAATTAAAAATAACATTATATAGGAAAACATTTCTTTGAAAATACGCATAAAAAGACTTAGAAACAAATGGTTTGCTTTGAATGTATGTGTTTTCCTATAGCAAAGTCACATCGGACTATCTTCTGAGTCCATCGAGGAGAACTGAACCTCTGATTTTAGCGTTGTAGATTCGTAGTTATACCGCTGTGCTGGAAGGGAACAGGTTTACTTGAATTTCCTTATGTAGCAATGATAGGCTAGAGGAAAGGCAGATAGTCAACACCACCGATCACCAAGTCTCGGGCTATTCTTTTTAGTTCCGGAAAGTGCTTGTTTGTTTAGAATAAAGCACAAAGTTACACAATGGGTTATCTGTGCTCTGCCCACCACGATTATCGAAAATTGGTTTCTTGCTGTGTGAGTTCTTGGACATTCCATTGTGCCACTTGTGTGTAAATATAGTGTGTTTGTGTCTTTATATCAAAACCACATGGGATTATCTGTTGCATGCCCCAGGGTGTAATCGGGCCTTTCATTGCAGCGTTGTAAATTTGTAGACTTATCTTTTATATGCAAAAACGGCTCGTTTGGGTTGAGAAAATATTTTACACAGAAGAGCAAACAACGTTTCGACCTTCTTCGGTCATCGTCAGGTTCACAAACCTGTCGAAACGTTGTTCGCTCTTCTGTGTAAAATATTTTCTCAACCCAAACGAGCTGTTTTTGCATATAAAATTCTCAACAAGTGGGTTTCTCGACATCACTGACTGTAGACTTATCTTTGAGTTATTGGGGCCCCCCGGATAGTGAGATTGACCGTAACGTTCTAACGCCTCTCCAACTGAAATGGCGAGCATATTCAATAAAAGATAATTGAACCAATAATCGTTAGATTGTTAGTTAAATTAGGTGAATCGGTAAAGTTACCAAAACATGTGTTAAAGTGCAATTCAAATCATATTATTTCTGCGAAGGGAGCCGAAGATCACTTGGATGGATCCCCTGTTTTACCACTCGTATTACTCCACTGTATTGTATTGTCTGTCAATCAGTCAATAGACACTGAAATTACTTTACCTAAGGTGTATTTAAAGTTGTAATTTTTTATTTCTTGGCTTGAGTAAGATGTGCGCATGCCACGAATCACAAGAAGAATGATGCACTAAGTAGATTACAACAGAGCATGATGTATGAATTTGAAATTTGATAAATGAAAATATTTGTTTTTCTTAATTTTTGTTTCAGTTGCTCTTTGAAAAGAACAGTTTCAGTGACCCTGTGCAGGTACAAGACATTACATCAAAACTTAATAATATAGTGTTAAATTTTGTTTCTATGAAGGTTTACTTGCAGAGTGGTGTTATCTTGAATTCTTCTAGCATATATTGGTACTATATTCTTGCTCCTTCTAAGTTTCTTCCTATACACTTAAGACAGTTATTTCAGACCTAAACTGAACAGCATGTTAATTCAAACAGAAACTTTATGACATGCCTTGATATAAGTTTTTGGGAATTCTAAATAATGATAAGTTCTCTCACCCAGAAACATTCAAATATCAACAGCGACTTGTAAAACTCAATCATCATGTTGAAATTTAGATTCGCTAATGGTATGAATTAGTTTAGTTTGTTTAGAATTAAGCACAAAACTACATAATGGGCTATCTGTGCTCTGCCCACCACGGGTATCGAAACCCGGTTTTTAGTGTGTAAGTCCGCAGACATACCACTGTGCCACTGGGGGGCAAAATATGTGTCCCGCGCCGGGCACGAAGCCCGCGTTTCTTGGGAAATGGTGTGAAAGAATTGGCTTTGTAAAACGGAAGGAATGAGAAATTATTGTTTTATTTTAATATTTTTGAACATTACTGTATTTTTATTAACGTGGATTGTTTATTTTTAATTATATTTAATTTTATATTATTATTTAATTATTTTATATCTTTATAATACATATGTGTAGTATTTTATATTATTGTATGATATTATTACTTAACAAGCTTCACGTGACGTTGGAAGAATGTTGGTCTGCTCTTGTCAAATTACGAAAAACAAAAGTTGAAATAAACATTCATATTATTTGTAATGATTTCATCTATTCATGTGAGTTATAGTGTAATTGTTTCATGGTAAATTATTTTCGTATAAATAAAAAAAAAAAACTCTCTAAAGTAACCTAAAGTTTGAACTCTTAATTTTCATGCTCCATGATGACGAAATATTTTATGAACAATTTTAAAAGTAACAGACATAGCACTAAATTGGAATGTAGAAAACAACTACAGAACTGAATACTTTCTATACCAATATAATACTGTTATACTTTCTGTCAGTATTAGTGCAGCTCTTACTAGACGTAACTTAACTACTTATATTGAGAGCTCGATGTGTAAGTTTCAGGCATTATATTTTAAAAAAAACTAGAAAGGAGAAGCTAGAAAAATGTAATATCATCGGTAGTGATAAAACTGTCTCAAAGTTTTGAATATTACGCAAAACAACACAAAGTCAAACTTCGCTAGTGGTCCTAAATTTAACTTTGTAAGACTAGTGAAAATGCAGACAGTCATGACCACCCACCGCCTATTCATGGGCTGCTCTTTCACTAACGAAGAGTGAGACTGATCGCCACATTATATCACCCTTCATGGGTGAAAGAACGAGCATGTTTGGCGGAAGTGGAATTCAAACCCGCGACACTCAGATTACGAGTCAAGCATTGGCCATGTTGGGCTGATTGTAACACCTACATCTCGCCTTCTTCAGTCTTTTAATAGTAAGTATAAACAATAGAAGACTGCCGGTGTTTTATTGTTTGGTTAAAATTGGTACAAAATTAACGTGCAAATTTAACCGTTTTATAATTTTAGTAGTTAAATGGTAAGATGTTTGAATATTGCATCACGTTTTAAAATCTGATCTCATTCTTCGACCGATAATTTTGTTGCTATTAACTAAGGTATTAGTCACGTGTCAGGTAACTTTAATTTCTCAGTGTAATTAATTCTATTCTCAGTGTCTACAGTAAGAATCGGACACGTTACAATAACAAAAGCTTTGCATGTAATGAATAACGCGTTGATATTGATGTTTCTCTACAGAAATAATGAGTTTTGAAAAGTTTTGTAATTTCTATTGATTAGATTTACATATTTCTTCAAGATCAAATAACTTTCATTGAATTACACATCAGTCTATATTTAAAATTATTCAAATATTTAATGTACGCTACATTTAAAACAATTTTATAAAGCAAAAATTCTTTAAGTATAATTTTTAAAATTATAGTTCCGATTTTCAAGTGTTAAGTCAATGAATTTTTACGAGTTTTTTGTTTAAAAGAAATTACACTAACAACGACCATAAAGTCAAGGAATCATAAAAGGTATAAAGTTGTCTTTGAAGCAGGAAATCAATCATTAAATTTCGTTACAGATGTGGTGAAACTGGTAAGAGTTAATTAAACCTTCTGGAGGTTTTATAGAATACAGTATTATGTTTATATGAAATTCTGCTAATTACATGTTTTCTCTTCGCTTTCGGTACATTTTTATTACATAGTATAATTGAATAAATGTTATAAAAATAATTGTTAATCAAAGCTAAGCAGGTAAAATGAAAGTCATCTTTATTTAGTAGACGATAGTTACCAAGTTATTGTTGCGTTTTCTTTTAGTCTTGTCTGAGAACAACATATCAAATCATTGAATATTTCCAAACTATTATACACTTATAGTGACATTTCTTCAAATGTTGTTATTGAAGAGACGACCACAGCATCTTTTTACTTTCAACTGTTCATGTTATAAAAGGATAATAACTTTTTTTGTACTTTCGACAATCAGTCGATGTCACGATAATTTTCCTTTTGAGGTTTAATTTTTTTTAAATAATGATATTACATTACCATAGAAAATATTCTGATTGTATGTTGGACTGATAGAAATAAACTTAAAAATTTATATCTTTTAATTACATTCATGCCGAACGAGAGGTCATAGGCTGAAGGTAGCGATGATGTCTATTGATCACCTTCAGACCCATTATGTTCAGGGCCTTGCTCTCTCCATTTCATAAGTCCTCTTTCTTCATCTGTTCCTGAAATTGATAGATTCGTATTATGATTTATTAGCTTGGAGAGTAATTTAAATGTGTTATTATTTCAATTGATCGACTTGATAACTTATTTACTGATTTATTTTTAACATCAAATTTATTGCTAAAATACATGATATTTTCTCCTGTGTGGATTGTGAATGTTATAAACAGGATAGATAGGTCGTTATATAGATTTGACATTTGGTAACAAAAAAAAATAACGAATCAGACTTTTTTATTCTACACCTGTGTATGATATGTAAATAATGAAATATATAAAAAAACAGAAATATGAAGGAAAATAAGTTTCTTTTATGAAATTTCGTTAAATTTTAATTTTGTTTGTTGTTATGCGCGCTGTACGCTGTATTTACTACACATATCGAAACCTGAATTCTATCCCTATAGACTATCAAACTCATAATTGAGTCTCTGGGACTTTCAGGTTTCACTTTATATGTAACATGAAATGAATATTTGGTGAGCCGAAGATGAATAGAAGTGGTAAAGTAAAACACAGAGTATCACATTGTACAAACTTTTATAAAAAATGTTTCTAAATTGTCTCATGTCAAATTAAAGAAAGGATCAGTTATAACTTTTACTTTCAATGATCGTTTTGTGATGTTCACATTTGTATTCTACCAGTAAGGATTTAATTCTTATTCTAGACCATAAATATAGGATGCAGTAGAACCTTCATTAAGTTCATATCAAGTGGTCTGACTAAGAATCAACATTTTTGTTCATGTCTTCTCAAGGTCTTCACGAGTGTTGGAAGTTGTTTCATATTTTTGTAAACATATATTTATATTAGGTCCCTCAGTGGGTTATACATGAATTTGAGACACTAAATATTGTGATTTGATACCCATAACAATCACAGCGTAAATGACTCATTGCGTACCTTAGTAATTAACAATAGCTACAGAAAAAAAACGTCCAGACGAACGTAATATATTTATGAATATTTTATCGTAACGGATTCGTAGCTGTTATTTTATTTTTATAATTTGTTGAAATCTGGAAACGATTCCAAGACACTTTGAGTTTGTAGTCATTTTGGTCGTTGTTATTGTAATATTAAAAGTCATTCAAAATATTCCTTAATTTATTTAGTTTGCTTATTTTATTTCTTTGGAATTAAGCACCAAGCAATACCACGGGTATCAAAACTTGGTTAAAACAGTGCGAGTCCACAAACATACTACTTTGTCATCAGGGGTCTTTTGAAATAGTGATGATAATTTGAAATATTATGATAATTAAATTTTTGTTTTAAAATCACATTTTAAAATTAATTGAGGTACAAAAATTACCAATTTATAAATTATTATAATAAATATACCACCATTACATTACAACTTTATTTAAACATCCCAAAGACAGTAATTTGAAGTTAGTAGATTAAAAAAGAAATAATTAAATGAATTAACCTGAATGTCATGTGAGAAGTGCAAGATGTTGTTTTTTTAAATCATGTAAAAATTGTAATATTTTGTAGAGCCGCAATATAGTATAAAAGTAACTCAATATTTTTAAGTTGAAAAGCAAAAAAACACAAAACCTAATAATATGTTTCGAAGGAGTTACGTATCACATCCCAATGTATTAGGTTTATTCAGGATGTCTTGCAGGAATTATCTTTTACCTGGTATGGAATTGTCTAACACAAACAAAATGAGTCCACCAACAAATACACTGGTGCTCAAAATAACTTTTTGAGTTGGTTTGCTAAGTCATTCCCTAAACAAAACATAATAACACACTTTAACGTAGTTGCATATCACATTGCAATGTACTCGGTTTATTCACGATGTCTTGAAAGAATGTTTCATTACCGAGTACGAAATTGTCAAACATCAACGCAATGAGTCCAGCAACAAATACACTGGTGTTAAAGAGAACTGAAAGGAGTTGTTTTGCTACGACATGAAACAAAATAAATGCTTTAATAATAAGATACATTAAGGTTTATCAGCCCATTGTAACATGAAGAAGATTTTACAAATTGAAAACCTTGTTCTCTGGTAAATAGATAAGTCTCAAGCATTTTATAATGTTATACAAATGGTTCTCATCTATGTTAGAAGCTCAGCACATGAGTATACTTTTGTTATTCCAATTCATCCAATTTTTTCACTGTAAGAAGTCATTCCACATCCACAGACGATACACGAAATTCCGTCTGCAAATATTCCACGATTTATTGCGCTAGGAGTAGTAGTTGCACAAGCTACTGGTGCGCATGCGTAGTAATCTTCTACTGATTCCAATACCGATCCTAATATACCTGCAAACATTCTCAAAACAGCAAAGCTACTGACTGTTGGTGAGCCTCACTGTCCTGAAATACCAAAATCAAAATGTAATTATTGTCTATTCTTTTTTCAAACATAACATTTTTAAAACACGCATCGACTGATTTAACAAAACACATGTACAACAGAATATAAAGCTCTTTTCTAGCTTTTACACTCTTACTTTGTGTTAGTATATTTTTATTTCAAAGTAATATATGTTTAAAAGTGATTTAAACTTATTAGTTTCATTATAACTGAACGGGTAACAAGGTTGTATATTAAAAGAAGTGATCAAAAGATAATTTCATATATTCCATACATAAATAAAAAAAAATATAAACTTAATGAATATTTTTATAACTACTTTCATGGATAATGAAACGTAAGCCAGTGACTAGAGTACTTCGTCTGTACAAGAAGAGTTGTTCTGGCTGAGTTGGTTGATCTCAAACCACCCGCAGCAGTTAGTATGAAGCAAGTAACCCACACAGTAACTATGGTAAGTAAAACTTGTAAGATGCCTTGGAATTCTTTGTTGTGCAACATTAAAATCAATTTTCTAACTATTTACACTTGTTATTTTTCATTTTTATTATCAATGTAATAATGCTTACTGAATATGTTATAAACTATAAATGTTAACAGTTAGTTTAAGATAGACATTAACTCTTCAGCTAATCAACGAAAATAATTTAAACATTACATTTGTAATGATACAAATACGGGATATATAATAAATAAAACAAATTTAAAATAATTATTTTGACATATATTGTGGTATTTACTTCGTACATTTAACAGAAATATGTATATCATTACTTGGTAATACCTATATCAAGCCCCCCAGTGGCACAGTGGTATGTCTGCGGACTTACTCACTAAAAACTGGGTTTCGATACCTGTGGTGGGCAGAGCGCAAATAGCCCATTGAGCAGCTTTGTGCTTAATTCTAAACAAACAAACAAACTTATATCATAATACTTTCGTTGAAGTTTCCACTTTGTTTTATTTCATTACTTACCATAGTAACAGTTGGCCGTATTTAAATTCATTTTAAGGTTTTTTTCTGATCCTACAGCAAAACATTTCTCAATGGCACTCAATTTTTGGGGTAATGTTTTTTTTAACATACTTTGGTGTGTATTTATTTAAATGTGAAATATTTGAACCGTGTTTTAAATATATACTCACTGGAAAAAGCTCGAAAAACGGAAGATGTATGATCTTCAATCCTCTTTCTCTACTGTAGCTACAACCAAGAATAATAACATTTCTAACGTATTAAAAGAAAAGCACAAGAAGGAAAAATGTTGTGAAAAACACACAACAGGAAACAGCAATCTTAATATCGTGTTCTTACACCCTGAAAACTAATATGAAAAACAACTTATTACAAGGATTTTATATGAGTGTTAAAGGGTGATAATTTACAGAAATTTGATTTTAGTTTTTAATACGGCCCGGCATGGCCAAGTGTGTTAAAGCGTGCGACTCGTAATCTGAGGGTCGCGGGTTCACATCCCCGTCGCACCAAACTTCCTCGCCCTTTCAGCCGTGAGGGCGTTATAATGTGACGGTCAATCTCACTCTTCGTTGATAAAAAAGTAGCTTAAGAGTTGGCGGTGGGTGGTGATGAATACATATCTTCTCTCTAGTCTTACACTGCTAAGTTAGGGACGGCTAGCACAGATAACCCTCGAGTAGTTTTGTGCGAAATTCAAAAAACAAAAACAAACAAAAAAAGCTTTTAATATTCTCAAGGTTAACTCTTTTACAGTGTTACATAAGAGGCTACTGTATGATTATTTATAATATTGAGAACTAAATTTCTTTCCCTGTATTCTTTCAAAATAGTGTTTTACTTAATTGTACATCAATCGTTTTCAGAGAAAATGTTGAAGTCCTTGTGTAGCTTTGCGCGAAAGAAAGGATATATACCAGTTTTATATGGTATTTCAATAACACCGTACTAATATATTCTTCCACTCTATTAAGTGGACGATATATTTGAAGAAAAACATTTTTTTCAGGTGCGATGGAGTAATTTTTGTGAATTTCATCGCTATCTGTGACTTGAAATATTACTGAGTGGTGTTTTTAGTTCAGTCAAATAAAACGCTTTCACAAAAGGAAAATGTGTTAACTCAAGTCGAGGCCTCAACGCTTTTGTGTGACATTGATATGTTTAGCTTAACAGCAAATGTTTCCATGTCATATATTGTGTACGTCTCAAATTAAGTCGTACAAGTAGTTTAATTCATTGCTTTTCTCACGTTTCAGATACGTTGATTTGTCTTTATATGTGGGTCATTTCTTTTTTAGCTGTTGGAAATTAAGTACATAGAAAGACAATAATTTATTTGTGGTCTGGACACCACCGTATTCATATTCGGATCCTAGCGTTGTTGGTCAGAAGACTTTTGTTTGTTTGTTTTCGAATTTCGCACAAAGCTACTCGAGGGCTATCTGTGTTAGCCATCTTTAATTTATCAGTGTAAAACTAGAGGGAAGTCAACTTTCATCACCACACACCGCCAACTCTTGGGCTACTCTTTTCCCAAAGAATAGTGGGATTGACGTCACATTATAACGCCCCATGGCTGGGAGGGTGGGCACGAACTCGCGACCCTCGGTAAACGAGTCGCACGCCTTAACTCGCTTGGTCACGCCGGGCCTAGTTTAAAGACAAGATGCTGTGTGCGTAAAAATATTGTTTAAAATAACAGTATATACTTTAAACTAAGTTTTGTAGATTTACATTAAACAGTTAAAATGTAAATATTGAAAAGTGTAATTTCCATTAATTATCTTTTAACTTTTTTTGATTTAATTTATATAAATGTAGATTTCAATTAAAGCTATCTACATTAAAATGGTACTGTTATGGTAGGGATGTACATTGTAATAATAACTCCTACAGGTTAAACTCCTTAGATCAGCTAGAGAAGCAACATAATAATCAGTTATACTTGTCTTAATATATTACGTTCTGCCTATTATATTTCTTTTTAAACTGCGTCCTTAATACAGAGACTTGAGGATTTTTCAAACAAGATAACTGTATAAGAATGTTATTCCAATCCAGTATCCCTTCTTTACGATCATTTGATTGAACAAAATGAGTCGTCTTGACGAAAATAGCGTAGTTAAAACTCTATTTTTATACAATGTCTTCAACAAATAAAACATTTGCAGTATATTCTGTGCTCTTTCTTTGAATTTTGCCTATTTTCTCATTTTGACTCTTAGCGTTTAAATTAAGTTTTCTTAAAGGCTTTACATGTTAGATAGTCAAATCCTGATCTACTTTAAACATTTGCGCGATCAAACAAACAAATTTGTATCGACAAAACTTCGTTTGATAAAAATACGTGTAAAATAAATAATAAAATATGATAATTGTACTTATAATAGTGGACAGTGTATGTAATAGTTGAGAGAGAGATCAGTGTATGACGCGCTTTTACTAGTTGAAACAAAGAAACTCACAATAACGAAAAAAAGACCCATAATGAGATACTGTTTTGTGACAAGTATAATTCATTATAATCACATCTACGTGTGTCTCTATTTTGATATATCAAGGAATTAATAATATCCTTTAATCTGACAAAGGACAATTATTCAACGACATACCTTCAGAAAAACAAAAAATCAAAATATTATTATGTCCTCAGCTAAGAATAGAAGTTTCAGTCCATAACGTATAGTAAAACACAAAGTAAAACGTTTCATATTGAACAATTGTTTGTGTGATATGTAGTAACCCTGAAAAGGTATCAACCAAAGATCAAAATAAGTTCTCTAGTAGTGGGAAACAGTAGAAGGTATGACGTTTCACTTCTTTATCATAAAATCTAATCACTTAATTTTTCACTAAAGTATCTAATTTAATGGCAAAGCTAAGAAACAGAAAATTAAATTATAGAGAATGGTAGTAAGAATAGACGAAGAAAGTGGCTTTTGAAAATAAAGTTGGTTTCAATCTCTGTGTGTAAATTAAAGAAAAGGTTAATGTTCGTAAATCATTATTTGTAATAATTACTTAAAATGTATTGTTATAAATCCTTTTTTAATTTGGTTTTAGCTATTTAAAATTGCAATGTTCAATGTCCTTCGTTTTGATCCTTGAAAGAATAATGCCAGAATTAGTTCGATAATCAAATGGAATCTCCGAGAAGTCACGTTGTCAGTTCGTGTATGACAAGTTAGCAGGATTTATCACTAATGTAATTCGTATTGTATGTTATAAAACCCCACGCCCAGAACCTGAAAACACCAAGTTAAACATATAATATCTTCAGATAAATCAAAGTAGTAAGTTTGCAATGAAATAATTTTTCACACCTTGAATACAGATCTGATCACAAATATGATAAAAAAACTTTCAAGTGAAACAAGTTTTCGTATATTCTGATGACTCGCAGATGTCTCAAAACACTTAATGAAAAGTAGTTTTAAAATGTTCTCTAAAATATATTTCTGAAACGAATAATTCTATTAATTTTACACTTGAAAACAACTTAATCACCAGTAAAAAACAAACAAACAAATTCTCTGCAGTCTTGCTCCTAATATTTAGATTACTTCTGTGTGTTCATTCTTTAAGCCTGTTTCTCAGGAATTTTTAATTTACGTTTTTTACAAAACTATCTACCCGGCATGGCCAGGTGATTAAGGCACTTGGCTCGTAATTCGCTGGTTCGAATCCCTGCCCAACAAGCATACTCGCCCTTTCAGCCGTGTGGGTGTTATTATGTGACGGTCAATGCTATTGTTTGTTGGTAAAAGACTAAGCCAAGAGTTGACAGTAGGTGGTGTAACTAAGTGTCTTCCCTTCAGTCTTACACTGCTAAATTAGGAACGGAAGGTGTAGATAGCCTTTGTGTAGTTTTTTACTAAATTCAAAACTAAACCAAATTTGCAGAACTACCTAGTATTTTTTGCTTATTTTTGATATCATCAAAATATCGGCGTAGTTTTCAATTTTATTACTGATATAAAATTAAGCGAGATTTGAAAGTATAATGATTATTACAACGATAATTGTAATTTTGTCATCTTGAAAAAGACAATGCAGTTTTGGAAGGTAAGTTTAATTTATTCATACGAAAATACATTTCTATTATACCATTACACTATGAATGTTATACAACGTTTTAAGTGTGTCAACGAACGAATTTGTCCTGTATAATTTTATTCGATCTGTATTCCTTGAATGAACAAATCAATCGTTACAAATAGTTTGAATGTTTATATTTAAATTTTCGAAATTTGAAAAAGATCAACAGTATTGTTATGGGTCTCAAATCAAGATTTTTAGCGTCTCGTGTTTACATGTAAGCCACTAGGTGGCTACATAAATAAATCTATAAACACATTTTCAAAAACATCAATGAAAATAATAACAACACTGAGTTTTCTGTCAGAGATAATATTCCGGCTTTTCAACCTATATCTATGTAAACATGAGATTTATAGGTTAATCTTTAAGTATTAAAATAACCTTAATCTTAAACTTGTATTTTCTTCAGTTTATTCATTGTAACCACATTCAAAGTTTTATGAAAACTTTTCAGTCGACTTTCAACAAAAGGAGACAAAAGACTACTTTAGGACCACAAACTATATGAAGGACTCACCTGTTTTAAACAATTGCACAATTGTACAGTTATCTGTTGTCTGTTCAACCTCGTTTCCACTTATCTTTTTGTCTTTTAAAGATGTGTTCAAATATAAACATCTCTCTGTTCAAAGCAAGACACATCCAAAAAATCTGATTGGACTTGGATAATCCGATTTCGTTAGTGAATGGATTTCTGAGTAAAAGTGATGGGGTGATTATTATATCCCCAAATTTTACTCTGTCCCATTAAAGTGCATTTTATCTACGAGTTTAAAGAGTCAGACTATGCAAAGTCGTACAACATATTACCAAAAGAAAGTACCTGGGTACGGTTTCGCCTATCAAGAAACTGTATTCACCGTACTTGTTTATTGAGAGGTGTATATTTAAATAGTTTGTTTGTTTTTATTTGGATTTCGCGCAAAGTTACACGAAGGCTATCTGCAATAACCGTCCCTAATTTCGCAGTGTAAGACAGGAGAGAGGGAGCTTTACTCTTTTACTAACGAATAATGAGATAAACGGTCACATTTTAACGTCTCCACGGCTGAAATGACGAACATGATTGGTGTGATGAGGATTCCAACCCACGACCCTCGGATTACGAGTCGAGTATCTTAATCACCTCGGCGTCCCGGGCGACATATTTAAATAAGGAAGAACCAATTTTCCGAAAAAATTTTAATGAAGTTAAAATGAAACAGCACAATATATAAATATTATACGTTTGTATTTTTAATACAGTTAACTCTTAAATTACAATACAGCATTTCATATGAACTTCCAGAACAAAAAATAAAAATAATTTTCTCTTTACACAGATCAATTCCGAGGATGCTACGAAATTACATCTAATTTTTCAAATACACCTTGAACTTTTTTAAATTTTTTCTATTACTAAAATAAAAAGAAAGAAAATAACAAACTACCAAAAAAATGCCCTGGAGTAATATATGATCACATGATGTTCCATAATAATTCCAACACTATGCTAAACAAAAGTATGTAAATTCTCAAAGTTAACTGTTCTATGTTATTTTTAATATATGTATAAATTATTGTTGTACACAATACCTTTCAGTTTCCTAATAATTTACGATGGCTTTAGTTGTTTTTTAAATATATCCATAAAGGTATTTAGTTTCTTGGAAAATAGAAATCACTCGATAGAAATGCGACAAAACAAATGAAGTAGTTGACAGGTTTATTTTATAAACTAATCATGTTTACTCCTAGAAAACCTTATATTTGAAGTCTGTGTCTAATTACTGAATATCACGATTGTTTTGCAGAATCTCTTTTGAAAGCTACGTGAGTTGGCAACGTAATACCTTCGTTTATAAATTAACAATATCAGAGGAAATGAACATTCATATATATACTGCATGTTTGAGATACCTAATTAATGCGAAAACATCATACCATATGTAAGACAAAGAAAGAAACAACATAAACGCAAGATCTCAGCAATAAATCTATCGCTAAGCAAAAGTTGTACTTAGAATTTATTTCTTTTTCAAAACGGCACAACATGGCCAGCTGGTTAAGGGTCTCGACTTGTAATCTGAGGGTCGCGGGTTATACTCACCGTCACACCAAACATGTTCGCCCTT
The DNA here is from genome assembly GCA_011833715.1 of Carcinoscorpius rotundicauda. Taxonomy (NCBI): domain Eukaryota; kingdom Metazoa; phylum Arthropoda; class Merostomata; order Xiphosura; family Limulidae; genus Carcinoscorpius; species Carcinoscorpius rotundicauda. The sequence continues at coordinate 17,768,715 of CM022398.1, read as the reverse complement.
TTAGCCGTAGGGGCGTTAAAAAGTGACGGTCATTCCCACTATGCGTTGGTAAAAGAGTGGCTTAAGAAATATACGAAGATAAATTTTAAATGTAATTCATTGAATTATTTGAACATTTGGAAATATAGAATATTTTAGACTGTTCACTTTTCATCATAGGATTATAATGTTGATACAAGATTTCGTGTTTGAGACATTTTTAGTCTTCAACCATCTTTACCGTATTAAAAAAATTATTAAAATGTCCAAACTTGTTATTGTTAATAACGTTAAAAAGGAGAATTTACCAAGTCTAATCATTATTTAATACATCAACAATTTTACAAGAAAAAACAACAGCAAATAGTCAATACTTAAAGAAGTACTTTATTATTGATCTCTAGATGTTGCTGCAATTTATTTAACAAATTTATTGTAATTCTACAGAATAACTATCTGTGCTAGACTTTTTCACTAACAGAAGTAAAGAGCAAAACTTTTGGGGTATTTTCCATTAATCAGATAGTTTGCTTGGATAATCGCTGTTCTATCACATCCAAGAACCCATAGTGTGGAATACGTTTAAATAAGTACTTCAAAAATAACGTGAATAACATATTTCAGAGAATAACAATGTCAAATATTAACATTTCTGTTGGGAATTGCAAGGCAGTAAAATCAGTACATGGTATCATCCTTGATATGGTACCACTCTGTAGTTATTTTCGTTATTTTGTTTACGTTTATGTGTGTTTCTCACCTTATTTTCCGAGCTGCTGTACACTTGTTCTTGTGTGACTACACGACCTAAAGTTTCCGTTGTCGTCTCAATGAGATTGCGTTAAGCTGAAAAAAGTGTTCAAAATCCTACTTTTACAGGCAATTTTAAATGTTTAAATTTACAATTTTAACAGAAACAACAAATTTAATAAAATTAATTATAATGATAAAAACCACATTAGACTGCACATTTGTCTGTCATATTTCTTAGTTTGTTTATTAGAGATTTCGAATTGAGCGCGTGTAAAATTAATATTATAGGTTACGTATTAATCATTTTTCTCGAACGACATATTACGATTTCATATATCCAAAACACGTGTCAAATTGTAATTAAATTTTATTTATTAATTGAATGTCGATATGTATCAAACTTATGATATTTCACATCAAGTCTAAACGACACAGATTTCTTTTTAACACATGTATGTTTCATATGGAAACAATAACACAAATCATGATAACAGTTATTACAAATATTAATTAGAAATAATAATATATATGTTATAATTTTACAAAGTTGTAGAGAATAAAGACTCTTTTCCCTGGTCTGAAACTAAATATTTTATCTATGGTTTACAATGAATGAATTAATTTCGAGCCATATCGGTACATTTCACTTCACAGCTAGCTCTCTTTTATTGGCTGCTTTTACGTGATTTATTAATAGTCGAAATTATACAATGTTCTCGTAAAAATACTAACGTCCAAAGTTAATTCACTGAAATTAGATAGTTTGTAATGTCCGAATTCTGTAATTGTTCCTGCTCAAATATCTGCAGTGTCCCAATTGATAAGCATTTATCACACTGATAGTTTTCGAGGCTAATAATGTACTAACTGCATAAAACCAACAATTTGCAAATGTTTTAACATGTGGATTTATAACCTATGGAAGATAATATCAAAAATACATTTGCCAACGATACTGGAAGTCACGTGCACATTACGTTTGCCCACAGTACATTTTTGATTCTGACACTCGAGAATCTTTTAGTGATTTAGATAAAAGGCGGACATTTCAAAATACACTTTTTATATATAAGTTACATGCGTTTTTAAACAGATGTTTAACTAAAGCAAATGCAAATTTGAAAATAAATATATAACAGTAAATTAGTAAAAAAATACATTTTTTATATTCATCAAAAACAATTCTATTTTTACGTTAAATTTATTTCCATTTTGAGAGAAAGAGTCTTGTCACTTCTCATGATATTACGTTTCTCTATCTCCTACTATCCTAATAGTTTGATGGTCAATCTCATTATTCGTTGGTGAAAGAATAGCCCAAGAGTTGGCGATGGATGGTTGTTATGTATAAAGCGTTTGAAATGCCATGTTGTTGTTTAGATAATTGTTTTAAAGTTCAAACCATTAAAATATGTTGTTGTTCATGTAGAAATTTCTAGAGTTAGGTAGATCGATCATTTGTCTATAAATAGAATATATGTCGGCCTGGTGTCTAGACGAGTCTCGTGCAAAATCAGACATGCGCAGATTACTCTGGAATTCTGTGGAAGTTACGCGATTGTTTAAAAACACAGTAGGCCTACTAGTATATAAAGAGACGGCGATGTGAGGAGAGTCAGAGAGTCAGTCATTCGTTTTTATTCGATTCAAGAGATTTGTCTTCGTTTGAGAAATTTTTCAACGTTTACTGTGTGTTTATTCAACTTGGATTTGTGACTGAAGCTAGATCTACAGAAGCTGTGATTTTATTTCGTCAATCTTTACGATTCATTCGAATTCCTGGTTATACTGAAAATCAACACGTACAGTACTGTTTACGGGAAACCGAGGCAAGTTGTAAAACGCCAAATTTGAGACATTCATCAAAGACATCGCAAAAAGAACTTCGTCAAATTTATTGAACTGTGAATTGTTTCTGGACTTCTCCATTTAAACTTCAGAATTTCTTCGTGGGACCAAATTCACTACCTAGACTGGAATTTTGGATTTCTGATCTGGACTTTTGAACTTTCATTCTGGATCACTATATTGGACACAGGCCAGTATCATTTTGTATTGTGGTTAATTTTGAAGGTTGAAACTGAACATCTGTCATTGTTATTATATAATTTATTTTATATCTGTCACATATATAATAGTTTATTGTAATAAATTATATAAGCTGTTATCTGTGTCTTTCTGTTGCGTTCAGTCCACATAAAAAATAAAAAAAACGTAACAATGGTAATGACGTACACCCTTTCCTCTCGCCATATGCTACTTAATTTAGGGACGAGTAGCACTGATCGATTGCCCTCGTGTAATTTGGTATGAAATAAAACTAGAGATAGTTTCTTCGCTTCCAATAGGGTGGTTAGCCCTATACTCTTTATCATGTATGTAAACATTATGGCACTAAAGAATCCTAATCATGGATTCTCTCACAGTTAGCTGAAGATGTACGACTCTGGAAAAGTGTCGCAACACAAACAATAGCAACCACTAACATACAACCACAACTAAATAGAATATGTGAATACTGTCAAAAATATAGAATATAAAAAACACAAGGGTAGTCTTTACGAATTGACAAAACACAAAAACTACAACCAGAATTATATGTGAATGGTACACTACTTCAGAGTGCCACATCGGTTAAATTTGTAGGTCTAACCCATGATTCAAAATTAACTTGGATTAACCATGTCAACGAAATTAAAAATAAAGTCTGGCGAAGAAGCAATTATGATGTGAGTCTAACTGGTAAAAACAGTGGAGCAGCTACAGACAACATACTAAAAATTTACAAAACATACATTAGACCAGTTATAGACTTCGCTTCTCCAGCATGAATAATTGTGAGCGTCAAAATAATTAACCCCAAACTACAAACAATCCAAAACAAACAACTCAAAACAGCATACAGAGTTACAAGAACTACATCATTTCAATTAATACATAAATATTCGAAAATACCAACCGTACCAAATCGACTCCTACATAGTAGAATAACGTACTCCTATAGAAACTGGATGAAAAACAAAACACCATGGGAACTAGATAGATACTTAATTCATGATGATGCTGGACCTAAATATATCTTTAAAATAACATATTTTGAAGATAAAATAAAATACTAAATAAAAATAAATAAAGAAAAATAATAATAAATATATAATGAAACATGAATATATATATATTTATATATACATATAATGAATAAAAAAAGTGATACCAAGAAACTTGACTGATAGGCTGATACGACAAAATAATAACCATATATGTTCCACAATACATGGACATTGCCCAGAAAGGATCTAAGTAATATTCAGTCCCCTCTAATACAAAAATTAAGTAACTATCACTGTCAAATAGTGGAAGACCACACAAGTACGAGGAGGAGGAACAGGTCCAAAGAAAACCTGACCCTCCCAGGGTACGAACATACAACACCCAAACACCGAGATAAAGAGAGAGTTACATCAGAAATAATTATATGAGCTCTTATGCGAACTACACAGCTATATTTGATGAAGAGATGAAGAGAGATGATGAAGAGAGCCACAAACTTCTCTCCCCGATAAACTTATACATTAGATCATTAAGCTAAAATTAAGTATTAAAAGAAATAAAAAGCAATGAAAATAATAAATAATAATTAAAATGTAATTTAAAAAAAAAGAAAAATAAATATAAATAAAAATACTAGTGCTAAAATAAAAAAGGTAACCTCTGTTCTAGACTTAGATCGGAAACTACAAAATATATGAACATTGCACTGAAAAGGGCCTGATTTGTGCTCATCACTCTGGCCCAGATGTATTAACTTTAAATATATTAATAAATCCACTCTAACAGTGAAAAGGAAGGAGGAAAAGGTATAGTGTTGAAGGAGGGTCATCCCGGGTATACAAATTTATATACCCAAACACATAGAGAAAGAGAGATTATATCAAGGATAATATATGTATAAATAATTCTTCAAGATTTTTATCCTCTATTTTGATAGTTTATTTAATGCTAAATAACCCTTATTACTTAACAAGATTCACGTGACGTTGAAAGTTCAGAGATGTATATTTAAGTTCGCAGCAATACTGGCAGTCACTGGTATTTACATACACACACAATACATTGTTTATTTTTACACTTGAAAATATTTTAAAGACGTAGAAAAGAAGCAGAAATTAGCAAACGCATTTAATAATAGAAGTTACATATCTTTTTAGATATATGTTTAACTAAAGCAACCATCGACAATAAAATAAATATATAAGAATAAATCAGTAAAAAAATACAATATTTAATTCTCCCCAACATAAATCTCTTTCTACGTTAAAAAAGATTAAATTTTATGAAAGATGATTTCGTCACATCTGATGATATAACGTTTTTAAAGCTCCTCCCACCTTTCAACGATTCAAAAATGTAGTTTTTGAAACACACGCAGTACAGCTGGGTAAGTAAACAACTGCACTAAGATTGGTAGGAATATTTGTACACAGTTCTACAGTTGTGTTCAACTTGTCATTTTGGTATCTGTATTTATTACTTCTGAAATCATTCACAAAATATTTCGTAAACATGGAACAGAATAATCCGGCTTTCGAATTGAAGGTACGTTGATAAAGTTTTTTCTATTTACAGAAAAACATATTTATTTCATATAATAATCTTTACACTATGTGTCTTATACAACGTTGTAAGGCTGTTAACGAACGAATTTGCGTATGTAATTTTATTCGTGTATATTCATGGTATGAACTAACAAGATGTTATAGGTAATTTGAATGTTTATTTCCAACTTTGTTTTCGTAATTTAAAATGATTAGAACAGCAAATTACGAACATCATATGAATCTTCTTAAGTATTATTGGATGTTTAGTTTTAATTGAACATTGAGGTACACGAAAAAAATTTTCAGGGATTATTTACATAAATATTACCATTGATATAATTATAATACTTTCAAATCTTGCTTAAAATTACCTTAACAATTCAACTAAAAACTACGCCTGTATTTCGATGAAATCAAAAATGTGCAAAAATGACGAGCTATGACTCTGTAATTAATGTTGATTCAAGAACCTAAAAACAGGTTTTGCAGGCTTAAAAGAATGAATGCGCATTAATACATCTAAATATTAATAAACAAGACTACAAATATTTTGTTTGTTTGTTTGTGAAGACGACAAAAACTCAATTATAGAAAAAAAAATATATATGTAAAAACGGCGGTATGGATAGAAAAAGAACTATGTTGAGGAGCGAACACAGTTTCCACCTTCCTCGGTCATCATCAGGTTCACAAGGAAAGAAAGAGGTAACTGACCGAGAACTAACCATATGTTTAAAGGCGGATGTGTAACTGAGGGCAGGAATGAATATGGCGTGCTTTGATGTTGGATTATATTAATTAATAAAGGTGTTCCTTTTTATTGGTTTATTTTGGGCTTGAGTTGTTGTATATGTAAGTCTTCTTTAATTTTACGTTTGTTTCTTTATTTAGTATTTAGGTGTTTGCTATGGTTATTTTGTGTTTATTTGAGTTGCAGTGTTCCAAAACGTGAGAAGGTGACTTTTTGTGTTTTTTAATCTGGTTTTCATTTTTTCTGCTTTTTTATATCTCTTGTTTAATGCAGCATGCCAGTTGATAATCTATGGTCATTTTTTGTTTCTCTAAGTCATGTACTTCTTTGCATTTCGTGTTCACCAAGGCTTTTAGTATTTTTTCTGTAAATTTTCGATAATGTTAGTGCATTGATTGAAATGTTTTGATAGTTTAACTTTTACAGAGTTAGGAGTTAGTTGTTGGTGGTTTCAGGTTTTGGGCTTGGCGTTCAATAATATACAATACGATTTAAAGGTTTATTGTTGCGTTTATAACTTTCGTGAGATACGACACGATTAGTTTGTAAAACAAAAATACCTGCCACCTCAACTGTTTTTATCGCAATTTGTTTGATTATTTATATTTTTCCATTAAACTAAATACTTTTCTAGCTACTTTATTTGAAAATTAGTAAAGTTACGTTTGTAAAGAACCGAACCTTATTCCACATAACAATATTTTTAAATATTTTGAAAATCAACATGTATCAGTAAAATTTACGAATCTAGATACTTTTAGTTTTGCGTTTTGTTGTCATTAATTTAGCAATCTGTTAATACAACTCAGAACCGTTTAACGTTTATTACATGTCAACATGTGTTACCTCAGAGAATTTGTTAGGAACTTTGTTATTTTGCTTCTTTTTTTGTTTATTTTCATATCATAAAAACTTCAGTAAAACATTAAGATACATTTTAAAAAATAAATGTACATTTGAAGCCAAATCTGAATCAGTTTGTTTTAAAAAAAAATCAGACCAAAATGAAGAGTAACAAATATATATATCTAGTTTTCTAAATTCTCATCTCACACTAGTAACTTACAAAGTTTGTAAGTATTTTCGTATTTCGTGGCATATGTACTTTTATCTGACGTCTTTTATCGACCTATAACTTTTAGCTTTCCCGATTAACGTCATTTTAGAGCCTTTTGACTGATAACGCACTACTACATGCTATTGCAAGTGACTCGGGTTAATTAGAACAAAGGAGTTTCATGAAGCGGTAAATGTTGAAACTATGAACAGATTGAAAAAATACAGGTGTGAGATTAAGGTTATTTAAATACTTAAATATTAATTGATAAATTAAAAGCTTATTTATACATACATGTAGATGTATAAGTTGATGTAGATACGATTCACTTAACAAAAAACTAGCTAATTCTTTGTTATTCGCTTTTCACAAGTCGAGTTTTTACCGTTCAAAAATATATAATGTGTAGGTAAAAATACTTACGTAAATACCCTGATGTTACATAGTTTCTTGTATTCAAAATCTATAAGCATTCCTGGTCAGATATCTGAAATTACCGATAAATAAGCGTTAATCACAGTTTTAGTTTACAAGGTTTATCACACACAGCAAAACAGGTTGTTTTAAGACATGACGCTTTTGTTACATTTATGGGCGTCGAATGAGTATATGAACAATACACTAATGTTCAAGTACAAACATATATTGTTTACTCTTACAATCGAGAGTAATTTACACATTTAATGAAGAGACGGATATAACAGTATAAGTTGTGTACATTTTTAAATATAAATTGAAATAGGTATATTGTAGTAAATCTCTGACAAGAAGTTATACAAACACAGAATTAGTTTTGTAAAATATGAGTTTCTTTATGTAAAAGTGGAACATGTATCAGTAAAGATACTTCAAATCACTTCATTTTCAATGTTTCAAGTAATCCAATTCATTATTTTACAATAAATAGGAGTATGTAGTGCAGCCCAAAGAGAAAGGAAGATTCAAAGGTGACATTTTATACACAGTGGATGAAGTTCCTCGTTGGTACTTGTGTTTCGCACTTGGGATCCAGGTGAGAATACGAATTTAAATGTAGTTATCTTATTATATGATATTTCTTCAGTTGGTTATATTTAACGTCATTACATACAGATGAAATCTCATAAAGTTTTATAATTATTATTTTTCATGAAACTTTTCTACAAAACTCGCCTGTTGATGATGCTCGTCATGTTTAACGATGATGATGAGGTTTATTGACACAAATCATCTGAATATTTCATATTATTTTTGCAGTACCACATGTTATATGGTATTATAACATATTATATTATGGTAAAAATATTATGCTGTACTAACGGGAAGATTTTTTTTTCAATTAAACCAGGATTTCTCTATCTAGTATCTAAAGCCTTCAAGAAAGCTTAGTTTAAAATCCAAGTATAAAAATGAGTAAACAAAAAAAATTAAAGTAATGATCACTGAATATACTGAATATGTTTTATAGTAACAAAACTTCAACTTGACTATTCTCGTCGTATTTTTTGAAGATTACGAGTTCCGCTCATCCAAGAATGGTCGAATATGTACTTGCGATTGAAATAGTATTCTTACATTCTCATCTAGTTTGTAATAATTCACAAAGGTCTGTATTAAGAATGCAGTTAAAATATAATAGGCTTGAAGAAATATCTTGTATTAGTGTAACTGATTATTATCGTATTTCTTGAGTGAGTGAAAGGTAGTTAAAGAGTAACAGTTAACATTACAATGTACATAACCACATAACAGTTGCTATTTTAATTATAATGTATATAAATTAATATGTTTATTGTTACATGTTGTTGAAATGCCAACGTACAAATAGTTTAGTTCCCTTTATTAGAGCTTAATTAAAGTACATTACACTTTTCTCTATTGTCAAGAACGGTTGTGAAGTAGTTTCTGATTGAAATAAGAATAAAAAACGATGTTTATTTGTTTTACAATAATAGCATTATCTGATGATGTTCGGGTCCACTGTGGCATATTCTTACTTAGTCACACCAAAGCTCTGCATCCAAGAATCTGACCCTGCTAGAGGCTACATAACATCAACATTATTTTTTGTGTCTGGTGTAGGGTCCCTAATCCAATCAACATTCGGTACAAGGTAAGAGTCTAAGTCATACATCTAACTTTAAAGGCATAAAAATTGAGACATTTGAAATATCATAATACTGTAGTGTTATGTATATGTGTAAATATTTTGTAAACGACAACATGTCGTGTTGTGTTTGAATTTACATTTCTATTATTCATTTTTCCATATTGATATTGTTGTTTCGAAGTTTAAACTAATATTTTGTTATTCATTTAGGGTAACATTTAGAATTTTCTTGAATTAAGTAGACCAATCATATGTTTGTAAATGAGTGGTGGTGACTTCGTGTCTAGACGTGTAGTCTCGAACAGGAAAGGACATGCCCGATTGCTCTTGAGATCTGTAGAAAGTTCGCGATTATTCGAGGGGTCTAGGCCTACAATATATAAACAGACGAAGATGCGAGAGAAAGAGAGATTGAGTCATCAGTTTTTATTCGAGAAGATAGATTCAGACATCAGTTTTTATTCGAAGAGGAGAGAGATTCAGTAATCAGTTTTTATTCGAAGAGGAGTGAGATTCAGTAATCAGTTTTTATTCGAAGAAAGAAGAGAATCAGTTATTTGAGAAAGATTAAGTTTTTGCTGTGATTATTCAACTTGGATTTGTGACTGAAGTTAGATCTACGGAAGCTGTGATTTTATTTCGTCAATCTCTACGATTCATCTGAATTACTGCTTGTGCTGAGAGTCAGCGAATTTATTGAACTGTGAACTCTGTTTCTGAACTTCTTCATTTAAGCTTCGGAATCTCTTCGTGGGACCAAATTCACACCCTAGACTGGAATTTGAGACTTTCATTTTATATCATTACATTAGATACAGGCCAGTACCATTTTGTATTGTGATTAATTTTGAAGTTTGAAACTAGTATTATTTTGTTTTGTAATTAATTTCGAATGTTTTAACTTAATATCTGTCACTGTTATTATATAATTTATGTTATATCTGTTATATTTGTTAATAGTTTAGTGTAATAAATTATACAAGCTGTTATTTGCGTTTTTCTGTTGCGTTTAGTCTACGAAGAACATAAAACATTAAAAAATACGTAACATGTAGTATTCTGGAATGATATCCTTCTAATGTACTCACACTGACGTGTTGAATCGCGAAATTATTAAGTTACGTTCAAATATATAAATTAATAACATCAGGCCAATACTTTCTATAGAAATACAGTTATTTTATGCTACAGAAGGTGTTATGTTGCAATAAAGTTTTGTTTGATTATATTAATCTTTATGCGCAGTCCCCTGGCAAAGTCCATTGTTTATCAGATTAATTTGCAATGTTAATATTTATACGTTTAGTTTATTCAATTATTTTCGGATTAAACATTTAAAATTAATAAAAAGGGAACATTCTCTTTTAATTGATGACCTTGATAAAGTTTTTTTTTTCAATTGAAATATTTCGCAAAGCTGCACGAGGGCTATTTTCGCTGAGGGTGTGAGAGGAGGCAACTACTCATCATCACCATTCGCAGATTATTGAGGTATTTTTTCACCAATGAATAGCGAAATTGACCGTTATCTTACAGCGCACCGATAGCTGAATGAAAAAGTATATTTGATGGAACGAAGATTCGAACTCGCGACCCTCAGACTCCCAGTCGAGCTCACTATCCAACTGAAAATTTAGTTAACAACAAAAAAAATAGACATCTCAAATGTTGGTAGTGTAGTAGTGGTGTATTCCAATAATTCAGTTTTTCAGCCAAAAACTCTAAGAGACACAACAGTACATCCGTATATTCCCACCGCTAGACATCATGTTTCGATAACCGTGGAAGGTACAGCACAGATAACCTATTGTGTAGCTTTGAACTTAATTCTAAATAAAAAAAACAAAATTATTTAAAATATATTAGCGAGAGGGTTATTAATTTGTAACAAACACAATAAGTGTGTTATAAATTCTATGAAATATAACATATGCTTAAAAAAGCACCTTATTTAACATATCATTTCTACTATCACGTGCAGTAGAAAATTAAAAATGCGCTAAAGATATTCGTTGCACAGACATATATATAAAGACGGGCGTACCGTCTATGAATTTCCGCGTTTTCGGATTGCTTAAAGAAATGTTAAGATCTTGTCATCTACTCTAGATGGAATACGGTAAGAAACAAAGAAGAATAGAGATCTTTGGACGCGGAATCTTTAAAAAATATGAGTGAAATTGAAACGAAATAAATAGAGCAAAATGTAAAGCTCTAAATTTCAAAATTTATGTTTCAAATCTTTTTCTATAAATATACTTATGTTAAAGATAGTTTTGGCATTGTTTATAGTCGCTTGAACTTTCTGTGCAATTATAAACAGAGCTTATTTAGTGTTTATAAGTAAAAATCTACTTTGTGTTTTTTAATAGACTTCCGATAATTCAGGGCCCGTTATCTGCCTTTCTGGCTCCGATATTTGCTATTTTGAGTTTAACCCAGTGGAAGTGTCCCAGTGAAGAAGAAATTTTGTCGGCTACAGAGGAAGAGCTACAGGAAATCTGGCAAATCCGAATGAGAGAGGTGAGAAATTATATGAAAACAGTTTCTTGAAATATTACGTATCCGATGTAAGAAATAAGGAGTTTAGTAATTAACGGAAAAGTTAAAACAATTACAGCACGATATCCTAAATAATTTACTTCTGATTTGCTGCTGAATAATTACACCTGGAAATTAATAAGAATGTTAGTGTTAACAACATTTCGTATTTCAAAGCTATATTAGTGAAGACTAGAGCAGATAACTTTGAGAGATATTCAAACGAAACATACAAAGCAAAAATTTAAAAGTCAAAATTCGTCATATTATATATTTTTTATACATATTTTTATATTAGATTGAAAATAATAATCAGTTTATTAAATAATGAAATAAAAATCCTGTTTAAGTCTCTGTGACGGATTTAAACCCAGATTGAAATATGGCCCTCAGATTTCTTTATTATTAAATGAAATTGTTATAAACACTGAAATTAGAAAACACGAAAATTAATCACCTGAATCATACAGTTAATTTCTTTTATAAAATTACGATTTTCTTTTCAGAGAAAGAGAACGTCTAATTACTTTTTTTTACATTTTCGAATAATTCCTAAAATAAACCTGAGAGACATTTAACTAATTACTTATCTGAAATAAACTATGATATATCTTTGCAGATATTAAAATATCGTTTCTCTTATATTTTTCTAGATACAAGGCGCTATCATTGCGGCATCAATCTTTGAAATAATTATTGGACTTTCAGGTGTTATAGGAATAATACTTCAGTGGATAACACCATTAGTTATCGTTCCTACCATCTCGTTGATAGGACTTTCACTTTTTGAAGAAGCAGCTTCTATAGCGAGTAAGAACTGGGGAATAGCAATTATGTAAGTCTTGTGCTACAATGAACTTTTTTCTTATTGATAGTTTACGTACTTTTATTTTATTTAGTTTGTTATTGTTCATTTAAAACTTCGTAAATAAAACATGAAGTGTGATAACATTTAATTGTAATGTAAATCTTGGGATTATTCTAGTAATAACTAGAAATGGACGATCTTTTTGGAAGCTAATTTGTTTTCTATAATTTGCAATATAACAACTTTTTGGGTGATTTGTTGACTTGAAATTTTTAAATTGATTCACCTATTCTCAATACATCAATGATTTTCATATAAGTCCCGGCATGGCCAAACGCGTTAAAGCGTGCGACTCGTAATCTGAGTGTCGCGGGTTCGCATCCGCGTCCCACAAAACATGCTCGCTCTCCCAGCCATAGGGGCGTTATAATGTTACAGTCAGTCCCACTATTCGTTGGTAAAAGAGTAGCCCAAGAGTTGGCGGTGGGTGGTGATGACTATCTGCTTTTCCTCTCGTCTTGCACTCTAAATTAGGGACGCCTTGCACAGTTAGCCCTCGAGTACCTTTTTGCGAAATTCCAAAACAAACAACATGTATGCTTCTGTTCCTGTTGCTGATTCACTTGAATGGAACACATGAAAATTTAAAACTTTTTATAAGGTGAAGTACAAAGAACATGGATGGCAACATTGCGAATAATAAAAAAAATATTTGAATGTTGTTAGGTAAGAAACCGTCCAAAGAAAGTTCCCATGTTTTTGTGTGAATGGCACAGCAGAGTATAATAGTAGCACTAGATAAAGAACCAGTATTGAAATTGTCTGATACCAATACTGAAAAACATCAGGGAAGGTGGAACATCAATATGAAGGCTGATCGTTAAAAGGAGATGCTCCACACACCATACATAAAAAAGACCACAAAACATATTTCACGTACGAAATATTATTGCTCTATAAAACTAGAAAAATAGAAATTTCCCTAGGAAAAACTAAATTCAGACAATCAAGGCAAATACTATTTTGAAGGGATACAGAGAAAGACGATTACTTCCCAAGATTATAGATAATAATAAACTTACCCTACACTTAACCCTATAAAAGGGTCAATAATAACAGTATTAACTGCTAAAATAAAACTTATATTAACGATTCCTAATAAACAATGATATAAAATGCGTTACAGCAATTGGTTTTTCCAGCTAAGTATTCAGTGTTCTAACAACACAGTTTTCAGATGACTGTATCTTTTTGTTGTTTGTTTACAGAACAATTTTACTTCTTGTGCTCTTCTCTCAGTACCTCAAAAATATCAATATTCCTGGTTGTAGCTACAGTAGAGAAAGAGGATGGGAGATGGAGAAACTACCCGTTTTCAAGCTTTTTCCAGTGAGTATGGACTTAAAACACGGTTCACGAACATTTCAGTTTTATGTAAGCACATACTAAAGCGTCAATTATGAAGAGAATTGTTAAAAAAGAAACATTATCGAAATAATTACTTAAATTTACTTTAAAAGTTTTGTTGAAAGATTGCAAAAAACATTTAAGGAAATGAACTTAAATATTAATGACTGTTACTGTTCTTAAGTAGCGCGATAAAACAGATGAAAAATAAAATAAGCGTGATATTTAACAAGTACTACAAGGGAAAGAAACAAAAATTTGTATTTGATGTGCCAAAAAAATATTGAAGCAACTTTTGAACATCAATAACGTTAAATTTATTTAATTTTTACGTATCGCGTATTTGCATTATAAAAACTGTAAATTTGATATTATTTTTACTACGTACTGAAATGTTCATTTCAGCCACATGTTAAATGTCAACTATTTCATTTTTAACACATTCAGTAGGCATTGTTGTTAATCTTGTATCTAAACCAATGTCAACTGGCATTAATTTAAATGCTAATATATTGCTTTATGGTTTATTTGAGAGATTAATAATAAAAGTAAAAAATAAACAAATGTATAATGATTAAGGAATTAATCTTAATGATGAATAAAAATAACTCCAAGACTATTTGCAGGTCATACTTGCAATAGTTACTGCGTGGGTTATTTGTTTCATACTAACTGCTGCAGATGCCCTTGGACCAACTAACCCAGCCAGAACTGATCTTCGTGTGAAGACGATGTATTCTAGTCACTGGTTTAGATTTCCTTACCCAGGAAAGTAGTTATAAATATAACCATTGAAAGTTACCGTAAATTCCGGTGTATAAGTCTAAAATTTGACACCAAATTTCAAGTTTAAAAATCCATCCACGACTTATACGGCGGTAACGTTTTTCATGACATGAATTCTAGTAAATTCAGATTCGAGAAAACCATCGCAAATCAAATATATATGACACGACATATAGGTATTTATTTATACAATAGTAAAATACTAGTAATCTTCTCAACACGAGATGGATCAAACACAAAGTCCCATTCCTTATATCTGTTTTTTTCGATTTTAATGGTTTTTTCGAAGTATCCGTTAAATGTGACTTGAACATGTTCCACACCAACAACGATTTAGGTTTAAGCATGGCACCTGGCCGACGGGCCCACACTTCGATAATCCATTTGACACATCCACCATCGTCCATCCATTCTTTTTCACGTGAGTGAAAGCGCGGTGAAGCGCAAGAATGAGTCAGCGATAATGACGCAGTTGATTATTGAATACCATTTCATTAGCTACGCCTCGCCTATGATGCCGACTAAAATATTCCGACCAAGCGATTTGAGCCAGAAAAGGGGGTCGACTTACACGGCAGGTACATGTCAAAATCAGGATTTTAGGCCAAACTTATAGACCTCGACTTATACGCTGGAATTTACGGTAGATTTTTCTTATTTATGTGAGGGACTTATGAAATTATCCGTTGATCAATTCTTTTCATATGCAACATTTTTATTCTTTCAGTTATAATAAAACTAATTTGCTTAAAGCCCTTCTAAACATATATTACTTTGAAATCAATATCATACTAATACAAAGTAATAATGTGAAAGATGTAACAGTTTTATGTTTTATTGTGCCTGTGTTTTATTAAAGCAGTCGACGTATTTTAAGAATGTTACATTTCACAAAAGAGTAGATAATTTATATTTTTATTTTGGTCTTTCAGGACAGTGGGGTATACCAACAGTCACCATCAGTCCTGTTTTCGGAATGTTTGCAGCTATATTTGCATCGGTATTGAAATCAATAGGAGATTACTACGCATGCGCGCGACTATCTTGTGCACCTTTTCCTCCAACTGGCGCTATAAATCGTGGAATATTTGCTGAAGGAATTTCCTGTACCATCTCTGGAATTTGGGGATCTGGATGTGGAATGACTTCCTACAGTCAAAACATTGGAGCAATCGGGATAACGAAAGTATACCCATTTGTTGTCCTTCTAGAATATATTTGTTTTTAAAATTTGTGTATCAATATTAATCACTGAAACTTATTGCATTATTGTGAGATGTGTATGTATAGCATAACTGCTGATATTTCAGAAATTTAAGACGTATATGTGTTGTAACGGGAGATATTCCAGAATCGTAAAATTCAGTACATTTTTCATTTGTTTCATTTTCACACTAACAGGTGGCTAGTCGACGGGTTATTCAGTGTGGTGCAGTCACCATGATGATTTTTGCAGTTCTGGGGAAGTTTGGAGCCTTCTTAAACATAATTCCTGAGCCCATTATTGGTGGAATCGTATGTGTTATGTTTGCATTGGTAACGGGAGTTGGACTATCCAATGTCCAATTTATCGACCTTCATTCATCGAGAAATACTTTTATCCTTGGATTTTCTTTATTTATGGGGATCGCCATTCCAAAGTGGTTTAGTAGCCATCCTGGTACTATTGATGTAGGTATGTACACAAATTTATGTGATAGAAGTTTGGGGAAGAAAATTTGATAAGTGTTTCTAAAATGATCTGAAAGATAATACAGACTGTTGAATGTTGCATAAGTTACAAAACATAGAGTATCTAAAAAATATATGATAGTGGTTTGTGTCACACGAAATGGAAGATTCTTATAACATTAAAAGATGTTTCAGACTTATCTAATTATCACAGAACCAGATAATCAGTTTATAAAATATTCTTTAAGTCACAACGAGTTGGTAAACCTTAATGTAACTGATTATTGAATTATTATTTTGTTTCGTTCAGGGAATGACGTAACAAACCAACTTATTTCAGTTCTTTTGAACACCAGTGTATTTGTTGGTGGACTCATTGCGTTTGTTTTAGACAATTCCATACCAGGTAAGGGATCATTCTGTCGAGAGTGTATGAATAAACCAAACACATGGCAATGTGAAATGTAACTCCGTTAACATATTATGTTAGGTGTATATATTATATTTGGCCTCAATGTATTCAGTTTTTATTGGAACTTTTACTAGCTGTATAAAACATTATAGTTTTATTCTGCGTAACTCTCAAAACAAAAAACAGCTTGTATTTCTCCCATAATTTTTCTGACAATTCATTCATCCATATCCATTTTAACCGGTTCCCCATCTAGTACAGTGATAGACTTACGAATATATAACGTTAAAATCAGGGGGTCGATTCACATGAGTGTACTCAGCAGATAGCTCAACGTGGCTTTGGTGTAGAAAAATCGCACTCTCTCCATTTTAATCTGCTAACTTCAGAATACTGTCTCCGGACTGTTGAAATCAAGTTATGATGTAATGGTATTATATTTAGTGTAATGATAGACAATATGATAATTATATAGGCCTCAGTTAATTTGCTTTGAAAATAATATTGAAATTCTCAAAATATTTAAAAGTTTATTATTTAAAAGATCCCTGGTGTATGACTGCGGACTCTTTGCGTTTCTGTTAGACAATTCCATAATAGGTAAGGGATCATTCTGTCGATAGTTCGTGAATAAAACAAACAAATGGCAATATGATTTTCAACTCCGTTAAAATATTATGTTAGGAATTTATATTATATTTGGCTTTAAAATATTCAGTTCCTTCCTAGAGACCGGGTATCGATATCAGTGGGGTAGCATTGTGCTTAGTTCCAAACAAACTCTTTCAAAGTCCTACGGTGGAGATTAATACCTTTTAATATTACAATAAAAACGACTACAATAGCTGCACAAACGATACGTCTTGGAAACGATAAAAAATTTCTGCATTCTAGAATGCCTGAACATAGAACACATCAGTTAAGAATCCACTATTACTAGGTATATATAAACACATTACCATTGTCTAAAAATTTGTTTTTGTTGCTGATGTTAATCACTGAGGTATACAATGGGCCTTCTATGCAGTAGTTGTTATGAGTATCAAATCAGGAGTTTTAGCAACGTAGATTTCTATAAGCCTCTTGGAGGGCTTTATATAAATTTAAGTTAACATAACGTAAAACGTCGATCATACTCCAACTTGAAAAGACATCAACCAAATGGGGGGATTTTAACACAAAAACAAAAAGATAATAATAAGAATACACATCAGTAGTGATTGAAGGTTCTTCTGTAATTTGTATTTGTGGTCCAGAATAAGAATGACATTTTTACTGGTGAAAAACAGATGTGAACATCACAAGATGATCACTAAAATAAAACAATAAGTTATATATGTTTCCTTCTTTAAGTTAACATTAGACAATTTAGAAACATTCTTTATAAAAGTTTGTGCAATAGAATAATGTGTGTTTTACTCGTTCTTCCGCATTGTTTAATGTATTGTTCTGTATTAATAATTGCTAACAGTAATTTGCTTCTTATATTTCTTTATTGAACACATATATTTTGAAAGCATCAACAAAAGTGTTTATAAAATCTTTAAAAATCATTTTCACGGTTGTTACACATAGTATTCATTTTATATCACAGAAAAATAGAACTTGAATTGTCCAGAGACTCAACACAAAGTCTGAAAGTTAATAGAGCTAAAATTCAGGTTTCAATATTTTTAGTAGACATAGTATAGAGAGTACATTGTACAGCTTTAAACATTATAATAAAAAATTAAAAGATAAAATAACCTCTTTCATATGAGAAACTAATTTTTCTTCATAATTCTACTTTTAATGTATTATATGGTATTTGTACTGACCACAGATATAGAATCGAAGAAAGTCTGTTACGTTTATTTTGTTGACAAGTGTCAACTCTATAAAACGACCTGTATACCGTGTGTTTAATTTTCACAACCAACATATGAGATGTAGGAGAAAATATTATGTTTTTTAAAAATAAATGTAATATTAGATTTAAATTAATACACATCTTTTTTTTAAAAATACATCAATGAAAACAATAACACATTTAAATTACTCTCAAAGCAGAAAATATATAATAAGGATGTATGAATTTCAGGGACGGACGAAGAAAGAGGACTTATCAAATGGAGAGAGCAAGGCCTTGAACAGAATAGGTCTGAAGAAGATCAGTTGACATTGTCGTCACCTTCAACTTATGACTTCCCATTCGGCATGAACCTAATTAAAAGATATAAAATTTTCAAGTACATTCCTATCAGTCCAACATACGATCAGAATAGTTTATTTGATAGTGTAAGGTCATTGTTTAAAAAGCTTATACCTCAAATCAATTGTAATCGTAAAATCGAGTGATTCTTCAAAATACATAGAAAAGTTATCATCCTTTAATAATTTATAATTGTTGCCACAAGAACTGTTGAAAGTAAAAACATGTCGTGATCGTCTTTTCACACACGACATTTACAGAAATGTCACCATAAGTTTTTATCAGTACGCACATCATCCGTGATTTGATATATTGTTGACAGACAAGACTGAAACGAAACGCAACAATAACTTAGTAAATATCTTTTAATGAATAAAGACGATTTTCATTTTACCTTCATTAGTTTGATTAACAATTATTTTATTGATAAGTTAATAGGTATGCTTTGTAATACAACTACACGAAAAGCAAAAGGAAAAGACATGTTTGAGGCTGATTCATATTATATGATACATACTATAAAATCTTTGGAAAGTTTAACTCTTTGTCACCAGTTTCACACCATGTGTAACAAAACCTAATGAATGATTTCCTGCTTCCAAGACAAGCTTTATATATGTCACTATTTTATGACATTTTGATCGTTCTTAGTATAATCACGATATACAGCTATCTTTTAAACTCTAACAACTCATTATCAAGTTTTGGTTTAATACTTGAAAATCGGAACTATAAATATAATCATTTTACTTAGTTTTTGCTTTATAATATTGTTTTGAATGTAGTGTACTTTGATTATATGAATAAGTTTAAATATAGATTGATTTACTCAATTGAATGTTACTAATTTGATCATTAAGTACTATATATATACATATTCATGTTTTGTTAAATAAAGGGATTCTGATTTTAAAAAGTGTCGAGACTTTTGTCGGCATTTGTCGCCACAATAATGGGAATGACACTGCATGTTATTATCTTACGTTAGTTTGAATAAAACATTTGAAACTATTTGTACTTATTTTTAATGTAATATAAAGTGAACACTGGAAATCATTTAGAGCAATAAAGAAGGTCGAAGTGGTTCATGTGAATAACTACATCACTACGGCCGTTAATATATGGATATTTAGTTAGTTAGTTTGTTTGTTTGTTTTGGAATTTCGCACAAACCTACTCGAGGGCCATCTGTGCTAGCCGTCCCTAATTTAGCACTGTAAGACTAGAGGGAAGGCAGCTAGTCATCACCACCCACCGCCAACTCTTAAGCTACTCTTTTACCAACGAATAGTGGGATTGAACGTCACATTATAACGCCCCCACGGCGATGAAGGCGAGCATGTTTGGATATTTAGTACCAACATCTAGAGTGCTTCTTGTTAGTGATATAAGGGAGCAATAATAGTTATCTGATGTAGGAATTAAATGGATGAAAAATAGTGAAACAAACAAATTCAGATTTAATCCCCTCAATAAATTAAACTTTTCCAAAAAAATAAAATATTTATGGTTCAAATAAAGGATAATGTCGTTCTATAATATCTCGTGTTTAAAACATATTCAGGCATCTTAGAACTTGACCTTATTAACAAAAATTATAAAATGTTTCAAAACTTATTATTTCTATATTAATAAGATATTATTTAGAAACATAAATATCAAAGTGTTATTCATAAAAGATCATAACCAAACTGAACTCACAACTGTGCCTTGCAAGATATTCAGTTAATTCTCACGTTTTATAGCGCAATAATTCTTCTGAAATAAATCATGTAATTTTATTTAACCGTTTCAAAGTAAATACTATTGTCATCATACTGAAACAAGACATTTAGGTGAAAGGACTATTTTAAACAAATGACTATGACTTTAAAGAAACTAATGAATTTCAAAAACATATCAAAATTCATCACGCTTATATATTTTCAGGAAAAGAGATAATTCAGAAAGTGTTCTTTTCATCAAACATTTCCTCATCACAAGCAAGCAAGAGAGGCTTAACAAAGTATTTAAAGTTCTGTTTTAAGTGAGTTCGTTCTAAAATATTGAAAATGTGAAAAACACAACTGAAATATTCAGAAATAGTGAAAGAAAATTGTTATATTGGACTAACCGAATATCTTCGTTGTAAAACTACATTACTGGCAAATTAAAATGCACTAAAAGATACGTAACTGTAAATGTTTTATGAGTGTATGTAAAAAATAATTTTTAGGAACAACTTCAAAGTAAATATCATTTTCGAACACTACTTTCCTCGCCAATTAAAATACCATAAAACTAACCAATCGAGCAAGTGTTATAAATAAAGATAGCACATTCTCAAAAAAATAACTGAAAGTAAGAGTCAAGATATTTCATTTGCTCCAAAGCTTTCAAGAAAGAACATCAAAGTGCTTACAAATTATACTATGATAAGGAATTGAGTTATTAACTTTAAGTGTCATTGATATATTCGATCATAACGTTACTTATATCTGAACAAACTGTATTCTGAATGACCTTTATGCATTAACAAAGATAGTTAACCTAATGAAGGCGAAGAAGGTGGAAACGTTGTTCTCTGCTTTATTGGTATAAATGTTAATACCCATACAAAACGTCAAGAGATATATAAATCACAGATATTTTTTGGAAATTTCTGGACGGTAATAAGCAAATGCCTTTAGAAACAACTTTCTTCGATATTCACTGAAAATGTTTTCTTACAACTATTTCGTAAAAGAAATCAAATTGCAACTCCATTAAATAAAAGTCGAAGTCACCCATCACATAGAAAGTAAAATCAAATATTAATATTTTTTTTATATTTCAGTCACGTGACATCAAACATGAGGTTTATCATCTTTTGAAATAAAAAGTAATTTCTAAGTACAACTTCTACTAGTGACAAATTTATTTGATTAGATAATATGTTTATGCTGTTCCTTTCTTTGCCTAACATAAGGTTTCATGTATTAGCATTAAGTAGGTATCTGATACATGTAGTTTATGTTTGAATTTATATTATAGTCGATATTACTAACTAAGCAGTCTCTTAATACAGCTGAGAAACTTGTGAAATGTATTACATGCCATCATTAGCTACTCTGTAACATTTGTTTGTTTATTTGTTATTTGCTTTTTCTTTGTTTTAATACCACAAAACTTTCAACAAAAGTATAAGATATATTTTTAAAATTAGATGTACTTTCTCAGGGTTATCGGAATTGGTCTGTTTTAAGAGAAAATTATTTTTATTTTTTTGCTTTTGAAGTTCATATGACACGCTGTGTGATAACTAACATTTTGTGATAATTATTCTCTTGATTAGTGGCATGTGCATATTTATTGTTCCTCACGACAATTGAACACTGCAAATTCAAGCATCGTTTACCTGGTGTCATTTTAGAGTGTACTTCGTGATTTACAGACAACACACTATTATATATCAGTGCAAATGGTGAAAAGAGATCACTCCTCTAAAAACCTTTGTACTTTTTCTGGTAAAGTAAAACTTAAAGGTTTTTGTAAAGCATTGAATATTGATACAATGAACAAACTGAAAAAATAGAATTACGTGATCAGGGTTATTTTAATATTTACAAATTAACTAATAAATCTAAGGTTTACCAAGACATTGGTTTACAAGAGTGAAAAGCAAGGTTTTTGTATTCAATATCATGTCTTCAAAAAAATGCATAGAATCCTGTCATATAATTACAAGTGTGGGATATATTTATGTTGTAAAATTATAATTTTAATCTAATCCTAAATTTTATCTAAACTTGCTTTTGTGTATACATATATATTCATACATAGAACAAACCAAACACAGTAGTAAAAGAAAATCCAGATAAAGTCGATGAACCAAAAGTGATAAGCAGCATATGAACTAGCCGTGTTTAGTTTACAAATACCCTTCGCATACAAATTAAAACTCATAAAAATTAAAGGAGTATAAAATATTGAATTGTATGATGAGAATAAAATGTTCAAAGATATCTTCAGAAACATTATCGTCTCTCAGACAATTTGTTAAATATCAAAGCCATCTTAATATATATTTTAGTGTAATCAATACAGAGTAATGTTTGCATAATTGTTTTTTTGTAGATTAGCTGTGTTTCCTAGATTCGGTTTGGCCAGGTGGTTGAGGTGCTCGACTCTTAATTTGAGTGTCGCTGTTCCGATCCCCAACACACCGAACATGCTCGCGCGTTTACCCTTGGGGTAGCTATATGTGACGGTGAATCCCACTATTCGTTCGTATAAAGTAGCCCAAGCGTTAGCAATAGGTGGTGATGACTAATTGTCTTCCCTCTAGTCTTCCACTGCTATATTAGGGACGGCCAGCTCAGATAGCTCACATGTAGTTTTGCGTGAAATTCAAAAGCAAACAAACAAACAATCCGCATGACCACGCTGCCTGGGCGCCCGATCTGTTATCTCAGGAACCGGATTCGAATTCCCGTCCCGACAAACATGCTCGGCTTTTCATCTGTTGAGACTTTATAAAGTGCGGTCAATCCTATTATTGTTGGTAAAACAGTAGCCCAAGAGTGGGAGGTGAGTGGTGATGACGAACTGGTGTCCTTTTACTATTAAACTACTAAATTAGGAACGATTAGCGTAGATACCTCTCGTGTAGATATTGAGAAATTTCTTATCTAATAAATAAGCTTTTGGAATAATTCAAATGATGCAATGTCTCCCACAGAGCCCCAGTCTCAACTCAAATAAGCAGATTTGGTTTTCATAGATCAAAACTTGACAAATCAGAAATTACTTCCAAATATTTGCTGTTAGTAAAGCAAAAAGTGGATTCTCAAAATATCAACTGTTTCCTGAACTAAAGCACCTCCACTTAGTTTACATTGTTCTAAATATGAAAATTAAAAACATTCTGATGCTTCACGTGTGATTAACCTTCAATTGTTCTTTGAAAGATACATCAATTCCAATTTCTTACTTATTCTAACACTTCTTCACAGAAGCTTATATATCAGGAAGTTACATGAAACATTCAACCACTGGAACATAATTCCATTCACATATCATAGAAGTGTATTAAAAATTCATGAATTTTAAAATGAAATAAAGATCCTACTTAAAAAATTATTCAAACATGAATTTAAACCACAATTACATATAGTCCATTTAAAAATGATAATTTCTCAGAACTCGTCTGTGTTTAATTTTTATGTCAGTTTTGTAATAAGTACATTATTCACCTTTAAAAACTGTCACGTGTCTATCCATTGATTCGTGTCGCCTACTGGTAGCTTGAATTGGGGTGAAGTATCTTTGAGTACGTGTATGGTTTGCTTACAATTTCTGAAAATATTTAGGTATTTAGTTGAATAACCAAATGGGATACATACAGACCAGTGGTGTAAGCTAGTGAAATTTTGTCTGAGAGTGATCAGAAGGGTGCGTGATAGACGAAAAGACGCTGTTTCAGACATTTTTGAATCCTTATATCAAAAACTCTAGCCATTTTCAGCTGTATATATGTACACTATATCGTGATCAATACTTTAAACAGTCGATTTTTTTTGCTTCTGAAGGCTGCATTGTTTATAGAAAAGCGCCTGAATGGTACATACGAACACAAAGAAACATATGTATCTTCTTATGTCACTCGAGGCACACATCATACAAAAATATATAATCAAATCTATGGCTTAATGATGGTGAAATGTATGAGCTGTAGGTTCTGAAAGAAGATATTTATAACCGACTTCAACCTGAAATTTTTAAATGAGAGTAGCTAGGTGTCCAAAAAACATTTAAGTAATTTTAATTTTATTATATACTTTGACAGTTGTCTTAGTAACAACAATAAATTATGTATATATATAGCTGTGTAAATTACAACTTCACGTAATTTATTATCATTTGCTATAGTTTGATTATTTACATTTTAATGAGAAAATTTGTTAGGTTCTTTTCCTTTTACTTTGAACTAATTCTGACGGGCGAGTGCATATGTCGTTTGTATCAAAGTATCTTTTTATACAAGGCTATGTAGTTGTGGTATGATACATATATTCTGCTCGGCCGACATAATAAAACGGGTCTTTGTTTTTATTCTTATTACATTCACAATTCTGCAAATTAAAAATTACGTTAATTTAATTTTTTT
Source organism: Carcinoscorpius rotundicauda (assembly GCA_011833715.1). Taxonomy (NCBI): domain Eukaryota; kingdom Metazoa; phylum Arthropoda; class Merostomata; order Xiphosura; family Limulidae; genus Carcinoscorpius; species Carcinoscorpius rotundicauda. The sequence goes on along the minus strand of CM022398.1, from coordinate 17,743,545 downwards.
TATCCACTCGGCAGTAACTAAGAATAAATAAGTTACGTTATTAGTTTCAGTGTCACATATTCTTCGAATACTTGTACAGAAATAGTTCAGTTTTCTTTAATAAAATCTACTTGAACACCACAAACGTAAATATTTATCATGATAAGAACTGACGATCTTTGAAACGATTCTGGCATATCCATATTTGGTCACGTCATAACTCAGAATCCAAGACTCTGACCCGTCTCGAGACAACATAACATCAACAAAGTTTTATCTGTCCTGTGCTCGAGACCTCAAAAAGTAATGACATAATATTCACGCGAGTTTTGCCCTTTCAGTACTTTGTTGAGTTTTGTGATTCCTGAAATATGGTTTTGGTTGGTGCACTGGAACCCTAAGCGAGTTAACATTTGATGCATTTGCTTAGAAATGGGGAGCACTTCAAATATCCCAGAATTGTGATATCTTTAAATTGCTTTAACCACAAGGAACAAATTGAACTCGTTATTTTACAATTTCACTCGTAATAAACTGTTACAAATTACTCTATTTTAAAAGTTTCGTTAATTTCGTGGCATTGTCTTACTTTTCATAAATCACAAAATTTTATACTCAATATTCAACAGATCCATATATTTCGTAAATAGACATAATGTTCCAAACAATGTAGAAAGGTTTTTCTTTAACTTAAGTTATTTGAAGAATAATAACTTCCTTCGTGAAGAGTGATACAAATTCAACTTTTCAATGTAATATTAGTTCTATTTATATGATATTTCTACAAAAGTAATATGGTGTTGGTTTATTTGATTTTTGCCCATAGATGCATGAGGGATGTCTGTTATTCACCCACAATGGGTATCAAAACACGTATTCAAGCGTTGTAACTTTGGAGACATACCACTGTGCCACTGAGGCCATTTTAAAGTCTCAATGAAAAGCTTATGACTGCTGTTGTTTTTGCTAATGAAGGTATAGAATAACTAATTATGGTGAAAAGCAAGTTTGAAGGGATACTATCCTTTATCTACATGGTGTTATTAAACTGTTTAATATAAATAAACTTGGGGCTTGAAGAACATCTTCAGAAAGTTCTGTTACAGTGAAACCCTTGCTGTCATAAGAAAGGTACAGCTTTTTTGTTTTGAAACGTTGGGAAAAGAAACACGTTACGTTTACATAAGCAGATTATATGACCTACCCTATTAACTAACACATTCGGCTTGAAAATAAAACCGTTTTGCTTTGGATATGTAATAAAACGCTAACTAAGGTGACAGGAGTTTAGTTCAGAGAGAGAGAAATCAGAATAATTCTCTCTCCAACTGGGGTGTTCAGGAACTTTGTGGTTCCTGTTACGTATTTTTTAATGTTTTAAGTTCTTCGTAGATTAAACGCAACAGAAAAACACAGATAACAGCTTGTATAATTTATTACACTATACTACTAACAAATATAACAGATATAATATAAATTATATGATAACAGTGACAGATATTAAGTTACAATATTCGAAGTTAATTACAAAACAAAATAATATTAGTTTTAAACTTCAAAATTAATCACAACACAAAACGGTACTGGCCTGTATCTAATGTAATGATCTAAAATTAAAGTCTCAAATTCCAGTATAGGGTGTGAATTTGGTCCCACGAAGAGATTCCGAAACAGTTCACAGTTCAATGAAATCGCCGTCCCTCAGCACAAGCGGTAATTCAGAAGTATCGTAGAGATTGACGAAATAAAATCACGGCTTCCGTAGATCTAATTTCAATCACAAATCCAAGTTGAATATTCACATCAAACACTTAATCTTTCACAACTAACTAACTCTCTTCTTTTGAAATGAATTTGGTGTCTGAATCTCACTCTTTGTCTTCGAATAAAACTATTGACTGAATCTCTCTACCTCGAATAAAACTGATGACTGATGACTCGATATCTCTCACGTCACCGTCTTTTTTATACTGATAGGCCTATTTCTCGAACAATCTCGCAATTTCCATACAACTCCAGAGCTATCCACGCATATCCGTTCTTGCACTCATTTACAAACATGTGATTGGTCTACTTAATTCGAGAAAGTTCTAAAATGTTACCCTAAATAAATAACATATTTTAGTTTAAACTTCGAAACAAAAATATCAATATGGAAAAAAAAATGAATAATACAAATGAAAATTCAAACACAATACGACATGTTGTCGTTTACAAAATATTTACACATATACATAACAGTTCCTCTTCGTCCCCTTTCGTGGAAGGTTATTGAATTTAGGTTTGTTTGTTTTTACTATTTTTTTGGGTGAAGGAGTGAAGTTGGTCATAATTAATATTATTCATGAACGAGGCAAAGGTAGCACCGGAGAAAACAGTCAGAACTCGTCCCGAAAGGCAGATGGCATAGTAAATGTGAACATAAACGACCCGATTCAGGACATGGCAATAAAGTTGCCTTGGCTGGGATCTAAAGGCGCCAAAGGTTTTATCTGTCCTGTGCCCGAGACCTAAAAAAGAAAATACATAATATTCACGCGAGTTTTGCCCTTTCAGTACTTTGTTGTGTTTTGTGATTTCTGAAATATGTTGTACGGTGAAAAAAATTTGGTTGGTGCACTGGTTAATTTTCAGCGTGATGCCGAAAGTTTTTTTCTGTGTTCTACTTTTAAATGGTATATGTGTGATATTTCTGTCAGTCTGTTTCTTAGCGTTGGTATGTTGCTGATTTGATGTATATAATTTACTGGAGTGTGTGATGGTGGACTGAATGCAGATCTTAGTTATTTGTTTTGTTGAGCTTGGATTTTCTGGAGTCGGTTATTTGACATATTAGATGTGACTTGACATCCATACTCTATTAGTGGACGGATATATTTAAATAATGGTTTTTGGTGAGCAATTTGAGTGTTTGCTGATTAGAGTCATTAAGTGTGAAATGCGTTTTCTAATTGAGGAGCGTATGCTGTAAACATGTTTTTTCCATGTTAGTTTAGTGTCGAAAGTTTGTTTGTTTGTTTTTTGGAATTTCGCACAAAGCAACTCGAGGGCTATCTGTGCTAGCCGTCCCTAATTTAGCAGTGTAAGACTAGAGGTAAGGCAGCTGGTCATCACCACCCACCACCAACTCTTGGGCTACTCTTTTACCAACGAATAGTGGGATTGATCGTGACATTATACGCCCCCACGGCTGGGAGGGCGAGCATGTGATATCGAGGAATGTGATGTGTTTGCTCATGTTAATGGGCGTATTTCCGAGTGATAATTTTACTTTTTCTAGAGTTTTTCTTTGTCTTTTTAGTTTCCTGTAAAAGGTGATTACAGTAGTCCCCCTCACATACAACCGACCTATCAGCCACAGAAAAAAAGTCGTATCTGCGGGGGGTCGTTATTGAGGGGAATCTTCAAAAATTGCTCTGACAGGTAATCCACAGTGATCAACCCAGGCAAAGATTGAAAGAATGCCATCGTAATGAACCTGCTGACATACGCCGATACGGTCGTACCGACATTGTTGGTATTCTGAATATCAGCAGCAAATTAATGTTGTTTTATTATTCTCATAAAAATAAATTGCATAATGCTCCTAGTATACATGTTGAAATAGAATAAATAAACAAAACTACTTTTAATTGTGTTCATGATTTTCCCCAGCTTTTCACACAAAGAATGCGGCGACTGTTTCTCAAACTTCCCAACTTCCGATCTCTTTGTAATTTGCGAACATAGAAATAAAAGAAGCGCAAAATTGTCAAGATGCACAGCAGTAACTGTGAATTAGATGAAAGCCTGATCATGGTCCGGTTTTATGAGCGATGAAATGTAGTGTTGTCACACCAATTCGGCAATCGATAATGACTGCTGATGCAAAAAGTCTTTATAGAGGGGTCGATACCGGGTTTTTTTTTTACTAAATAACAGTCGTAAGTCGCATCTACGGGGTGTCGTTGTTGAGGGGTCACATTCAATGCCAAGTCGGTGCGTGCACAGAAAAAAAGTCGTATGTGCGGGGAAGTCGTTCGAGAGGGGTGTCGTATGTGAGGGGGACTACTGTACTTGTGTTTTGGTTGGATTTAAAACTACTCGCCACTTGTTACTCCAGGTCAAGACGTTATAAGTGATTCTTGCACGCGAGACATGGCCATTACTAGGTTTCTGGAGGTGCTCCGGATAGCGATGTCGTCTGCGTATTGTGAATTGTGTGTGTATGTTAAATTAGGGAAAGGTATGTCGCTGACGAAAATAATGTACAATAGTAAAGAAAGGACTGATCCTTGGAGCACTCCTGCAGTTATACTGAACGATTTAAATATAGTTTTATTAACTTTTAATTGAGGTGTTCCATCTGTCAGGAAGTTTGATATCCGTTTAACTATAATAGGGTAAATTTTTAGATGAGTTAGTTTGTACTTCATGGCATTGTGTCATACGCTGTCATATGCTTTTTTAATGTCTAGAAATACACCAATGATAACTTGGTTGTTATTAAAAGTTTTGTAGATTGATTCGGTGAGTTGTTTTAGGTGATTTGTTGTTTACCTGTTTTTTTCTGGAGGAATTTAGGGATTCTGGAATGATATTATTTATTTCACAAAAGTGAAGAAGACGGTTGCAGATAACCCTCTCCATCAGTTTGTCAAGGCAGTTTGACAGACTGATAGGACGGAAATTATCTGGATTAGTCCTGTTAGTTTGTTTCTTTGGAACACTTTTTCCAAGTGTCGGGGTAATATCCAGTTGTCAGTGAAATGCTCATGATGTTTGTGAGGTGTTGTAATAGAAGAGTAGAGCTTTTTTCAGAATAATGTTTGGTGTTTGATCATGTCCGGTGAAGTGTTTTTCAAGTTTTTAATATTAATTTTTGGATTAGTGATGGTAATTTTCCTAACGATTGAACTTGAGTTTATTTTCCAGTGTCTCTCCAGGGAATTATGATGAGAACGAAGCTTGGTTTGTGTTTATGAAGTTGTTGACATAATGTTGATGTTGTGTGTCAAAGTCGACTGAATTTAGGTTGCTGCAGGATTATTCAAAGTAGTATTCTTTCTCTACGTTCGTTCTTTCGATTATATTGTTGTGTGTGAGATGTTGCAGCACGTGATTTGTGTTTTTCTCGGAAGAAATGCTCTTGAATTTTTCCCAAAATGCTTTTGGATTGTTTTTATTTTTTTCAAGTTTTTACAAAAAGTTTTACCAATTAGTTTCTTTTTCTATTTTAATTTCTTGTTTAATTTTTGCATTTGTTCTGTTAATCTGTGTTTTAATAGATGGATCACATATTATAAAATGTGTTCGTCTCTACTGCCTGCGTTACAGAAGCCGTACATAAAGCCATAAAAAACACAATCCCTAAAAGAAGGAGAAAACACTCACATAATCAATGGACTTTAACACCGGAAATTCGTGCATTAATAATGAAACGTAGGCAATTAAGACGAACACACTACATTACACGTGATCCATCAATCAAAACACAGATCAATAGATCAAATGCAAAAATTAAACAAGAAATTAAAACAGCAAAAAAGACAAATTGGCGAAACTTCTGCAAAAACTTAGAAAAAATTAAGAACAATCCAAAAAAATTTTGGAAAAAATTCAAGAGTATTTCTTCAGAAAAAAACACAAATCACCTGCTACAACATGTCACACACAACAATAAAATCGCAAGGACGGACGTAGAGAAAGCCGACCTATTAGCTGACCACTACAAATCCTCTTTCAGCAATTTAAATTCAGTCGAATTTGACACTCAACACCAACATCATGTCAACAACTTCATACGTTTAAACCAAACTTCATTCTCCCCACGGTTCCCTGGCGAGACACTGGAAGCAAACTCAAGTTCAATTAGTAGGTTTTTGTTTGTTTGTTTAGAATTAAGCACAAAACTGCACAATGGGCTTTTAACAACAACCAAGTAATCATTGGTGTATTCTTAGATGTCAAAAAAGCATCTGCAGGAGTGCCCTAAGGATCAGTCCTTTCCCCACTACTGTACATTATTTTTGTCCCTAATTTAACATACACGCATAATTGAAAATACGCAGATGACATCGCTATCTGGAGCACCTCCAGAAACCTAGTAATGTCCATGTCTTGCGTGCAAGAATCACTTAACAACGTCTTGACCTGGAGTAACAAGTGGAGAATAGTTTTAAATCCAATCAAAACACAAGCAATCACCTTTTACAGGAAAGTAAAAAGACAAAGAAAAACTCCAGAAAAAGTGAAGTTATCACTCGGAAATACGCCCATTAACATGAGCAAAAACATCACATTCCTTAACATCACTTTCGATACAAAATTAACATGGGAAAATATATTAACAATATACACTCATCAATTCGAAAACGGATTTCACACTTAATGACTCTAATCAGTAGACAATCGAAATGCTCACCAAACACCATTATCCAAATATACAAATCTTACATCCGTCCACTAATGGAGTATGGATGTCAAGTCACATATAATATGTCAAACAACACACTCCCGAAAATCCAAGCTCAACAGAGCAAAGTACTAAGATCTGCATTCAGTCTACCGTCATTCACGCCAATAAATTATATACATCAAATCAGCAACTTACCAACACTAGGAAATAGACCAACGGAAATATCACACATATATTATTTAAAACAGAAAACAGAAACAAACTAATGGCATTACTATACAAATTAACTAGTGCACCAACCAGATACATTTCACCATACAACATATTTCAAGAATTACAAATCACGCAACAAAGTATTTGAAGGGCAAAAACTCACTTTAATATTATGTATTTTCTTTTTAGGTATCGGGCACAGGACATGTAATACTTTGAGCGCCTGTCCTGAGAAAATGGGCTTTTCTCGGGGCACTCCCGTTTCTCCCCACAGTAAAAACTCAGGCATTGGACCTTTAGATCCCAGCCAAGGCAACTTTATTGCCTGATTCGGGTCGTTTGTGTTCGTGTTTATATTTACTTTGACATCTATCTTTCGGGACGGGACCTGGCCGTTTTCTCCGATGCTGCCTTTGCCTCAGCCATGGATAACATTATGAGTGACCTCCTACACCCAAAAAAAAGAGTCTTTAAATTATTTAAAAAGAATTAAAAAACAACTTAATCCAATAACCTTCCACGAAAGGGGACAAAGAGGAACCACAACGTTCCTGAACGTCCCAGTTGGAGAGAGAATTCTCACGATTTCTCTTTCTCTCTCTAAACTAAACCTCTGCCACGTTAGTTTGCAGTTTAATCAACAAAGAGAAACAGTTTATCTATATTCCTGATAAAGTTGTTTCTAATTTGTCGAATTATAATGTAAAGGATTGAGAGAAAGTTTTATCACAAAGATTAACGTTTAAATTCCCGAAGAAAACATCTGAGTTCGTGATTAATTCATTCTTTGCTAATACAACTTTGTGTTATATGAGTGGTGAAACTATCAGTAGAAGAATAAATTTGCATCAATAACGTTGGCCTCTCATAATTCTAATACAGGTAAAAGGAACAAACATGCCCTAAAAAATTAAATCCAGGTAAAGATAACAGTGTTTAAATCTTAGATTAGGGAAATTAGTTGCATTCCTTGTACTTTTGAACTGCTGAAATAATGGCAGCATGCACATATAGCCTCAGTGTAGATAAGTGTGAAAATTCTAAACAAACAAACACTTGTCTTATTAATATTTTAATTAAACCACAAAGCAATTGTATATAAGCAGAAAATACGATGTGAATAAATATTCATTTAGATCAGTTGTTCCCAACCAGGGTTTGCGAGATAACATTTGTTTTGGCCACCTTTACCATTATTCTTGAATAAATAATTACTGTGACGAGTGCGAGAACATATTAACATTTTATAGGAGTGCGGGACATAAAAATACGTTGGGAACTCCTGGTTTAGATACAAGAGCATGAATATGTTAAAAACCAAACACTTAACATCGAACGTTAGGTTGCATTATCTATTTAGTTAATTGGTGAACTGATTAAAAAAGTTAATTATAATAATAAAAATACGTGATACATAATAAAACAAATTTAAAAGTATTTATATTGAAATACTGCTGTAATACTTATTTCAAACATAAATTTCTTATACATGTATCTTTGCTTTGTGGAACTTGTTTTATATGTTTGTCGTGTTTCCCACCTTGTTTTTTTGGAACCTTACAAAAAATATTTACGCATTTCTCAATTATTTTGTTAATGTTTTATTTAATTATAATATTTATAATTAAGGTTTCGTGTGCGTTTATATAAAAGCAAAATATGTGTGAACCGTATTTGGAATCGAAACTGACTGCAAAAAGAGCTTTGTGATGTTGTTGAATTAAGCACAAAGATAAACAATGGGCTATCTGTGCTCTGCCCACGACGGGTATCGAAACCAGGATTTTAGCGTGTAAGTCCACAGACATACCGCTGAGCCTCTGGGGGGCCAGGTGTTTGATCTTCCATCCACTTTCTCTACTGTAGCTACTACCAGTAATATTAATGTTTCCAAGGTATTGGGAAAAGATCATCACACGAAATTTGTTCTGAGAAACAAACAACAACAAGAAACAGCCATCTTAATACTGTGTTCTTAGAACAATTAATACTAAACCAGAAAAACTATTTGGTACAATGCATGCCATATGAGTCTTTAATAATTAATGTAAGTTTGATTTTAGTAGTCGATATTTTGCGGTGTTATGTGTAGAGCTACTTTTAGGTTATCTATTTTTTCAGCAGTAATAATTTTTTTTGTCTGTATTCCATCACAAGATTTTTGTTTTCAATGTAGATACATCGCTTTTCAGGGATAATTTTGATATTTTCTTAGGTAATGTGACAAAGTTTGTAAGTATTGCATATCTTCAGCAGGATAAGGCATTTTTACTGACGTTTAGGGATAAGTTTTGGTTCTTCTCTGACATGTTCTACATCATCAGTTGCATTCCATTGTTAGTTCTATTAAACTTCAAAACTAAAACAGGATGAACGTTATTAACACTTTTCTCAAATGTTTCTCTTTGTACAAACAAATCGAAGCTTTGAATGTTGAATAAACCTGAGGTTTATCCCAAATAATTTTCCAGTACTGGATAACTGTAATTTAAAAACTAGATATTTATTCACCAAGATATGTAAATTACGTAATTGATAGTTGCATCCTTAAAAATCTCGTGTGTACCAATCATTTTGTAAGTAATATGAACAAAAAAATGAATATGACCGCAAGTAATTACACAGAATATCGATTCAAACCTTAATAGAAATTCGTTTAGCAAAATAAACATATAAAATTCCAAAAAAAAATATTATTTTCACTTATCTTTCAGAATAAAGTAATGTATTATTTAATGGAAATAAATTAATATTTGAAAACATTGCTTTTATTTGATAGATTTCCTTTTGTAGAAAAAAGCTATTATTTACTAATAACGAATTAATGTAATCGTGAGTGTGTTTTATAATAGCAAAGCCACATCGGTTCATCGAAGACAATTGAATCTCTTATTTTAACTTTGCGAGTCCAAAAACTTACCTCTGTGCAAACGGGAACGTTAATGTGAAGAAATTAACTTTCAAAATAACTTTTAATACTTCTGTTTTATAGGACACAGAATGACCAAGTGTGTTAAGGCGTTCGACTCGTAATCAAAGATTCGCGGGTTCGAATTCCTCTCTTACCAAACATGCTTTGCACTTTCAGCCGTGGGGGCGTTATAATATGCGGTCAATCCCACCATTCGTTTGTAGAAGAGAATTCCAAAAGTTAGCGGTGGGTGGTGATGACTAGCTGCCCTCTCTCTTTTCTTACACTGCTAAATTATATACGGCTAGCGCAGATAGTTCTCGATACATTTAAGCATATCTAATTTACTTATCTTGGTAAATAAATATCTCGTTCATACATTACAATCATCCACTACTAGAAACATATTTGGTATAAACCTCAGGTTTCTTCAACATTCAATGTTTAGAATTCAAAACAAACAAACTATTCTAGAATAATATATCTTATTGCGCAGGCCTGAATATTTAAACTTCATCAAAAAAAAATTGCTTTTGATTAAAGGGTTTTACAAAATTAAAATACGCAGATTTCAGAAAATAATATTCATTTTTATTCTAATACCCATGGATTTTTCTACATATTGGAAGTAAAATACCTCCTATTTAGATCAAGTAATTATTTGGCTTACAACTATGAACATTTTTATTATTATGTTTTATGCAATAAATATGAAGAAAGTGAAGAAAATGGAAGAAGACTAATGTTAAACGAATATGTATTATTATTCATCGTGATTCATGTGTGTGTGTTGAAATATTCTTTCTTTAATCTCGAAACTAATCTTTATGATACTCATTATGCGTGATGTTTGTAGCATCCGGTTTCAATGATCAGCTATCATGTTGATATTTCACCTTCCGTGATGTTTTTCAGTTTTGGTGTAAAGTTCACTTTGTGTGTACATTGCTTTTTCATCCAGTGCTGGTATCCTGCTCTGCTGTGTCATTGACATATAAAAAAATATGAAAACTTATTTTAAGCGATATGTTGATCCAACAACATCGTGTGGACTATTTAGTATCCACAGTGTTATCAATCAAGTTTTTGTACTTGATCTTATTAATAAGTTTCACATTTTCGTTTCCTTCAAGTGAAGCAAATGAAAAATAGGGACAGAAGTATATTTGTTACCATTGTAAAGGAAACTTGTTTTAGAAGAAAACAATAAAGAATAATCACTCTCTTTATTCACAGACCGAAGCTCCTAAGATTGATATTAAAAGTGAACCTTCTTGCGAAAAGTATAGTGTAAACTATTTCTCACGACAAATATAATAATTTTTTTAAATAAAATTTTCAGCTATTTGAAAGTAATAACTGACGTACGTAATAATAAATCGAAGACACGTGCGAGATAAATCGTAATACGTCGAAAGACATTCTTATAAAATTTCTTGCGTCACCGCATTTTGTAAAAATCTTTACAACTTTAATAAAAATAATAAACTCGTTCAAGTTGAAATAGTTCTTATTATTACAGTAATAATTTATTATTTATTCAAATCTCTGTTGTAAAGATTCATATTATTATTAATTTTATAGCGAATCAGTTTAAAATAATATAATATTTTCTGACAATAATTGTTTTACTTTTGTTTAAATTAACGAAATGTTCATTTTTTATATCGGATACATATAACTGTTTTTATATAATTGCTCACCTTTATCATTCTGAGTGTCCAGATTTCTTGCAGCGCAACTTCTGTTGCCGACAACATATCTTCTTTGCTAAGACACTTTCACTGAGGAAAACTCAAAACAGCAAATATCGGAGCCATCAAAAGAAAAGTAAGTTTTCATGTCTGAATATTATATCAGCTCTATGCAGAATTGCGCAGAAAGTCCAAGCAATAAAATACAATGTGGAAACTATTTTGATTATGTATATACTTTTATTTGAAAACTTTAAACAGGTTTTGGGTTCTACTTAAAACTATACTTTTGTTAGAAACCTTTCATCAGACAGCATTTTCCTATACATAGTTTGAAGATGTTACATGAAAATTATTTTGGAATTTCAACAGTTTTGTTCTTGCTATTTCATCTAATTCTGGTTTATTTCGTGATCTTGTCACCTCGTGGCCTGGCATGGCCGAGCGCGTAAGGTGAGTGACTCGTAATCCGAGGGTCGCGGGTTCACGCCCGCGTTGCGCTAAACATGGTCGCCATCACAGCCGTGGGGGTGTATAATGTGACGGTCAATCCCACTATTCGTTGGTAAAAGAGTAGCCCAAGAGTTGGCGGTGGGTGGTGATGATTTGGTGCCTTCCCTCTAGTCTTACACTGCTAAATTAGGGACGGCTAGCAAGATAGCCCTCGAGTAGCTTTGTGCGAAATTCCAAAACAAATTGACACGTAGTTTACATTGCTAGAGGCTCCATTTTATAAAGATTCTGTGTCCAAAGACTCCTTCCCTGTTTCTTACCATATTCTATCTAGAGAATTAAGATGGAGGCATCTCAACGTTTTTTTCAACAATCTGAATACATGGAAATTCATAGGTGATGCGTCAGGAGTCTTTTTCTTATATGTCTTTGTTACGAATAACTTCAATGAACGTTAAATGTTCAGCTGCATGTGATAGTTAAATGAATTTGTTATTTCACATGCTTGTATAAATATGCTTTGAATTTCAAAGCTCTTCTAACTCATTTATTGTGTGTGTTACTAGTTAACAACTCGTCTTGGCAATACATTTTCGACTAATTTTAATATGTTTTTTTTGGAATTTAGCACAAAGCGACACAGTGCGCTCTTTGTGCTTTGCCCACCACGGTTATTAAAAACTAGAATCTAGCGTTGTTAGACTGTAGACAATCTGCAGTACATCACTGCGAGTGGCTTGTAACTGAAACATGAAGAGTTCACGTGGTAAACTTCAAAGCATATAATTCTGGGTACGTTTTGTGGTTTTACATAAGGAACAGAAGATCTATATATTGAAACGTATAATTTATATTCATAGTCTTGGAATCTCTTTTATTCTATAAGTAACGTAATATAAATGTAGTTTTGGTTAAAACTATATGCATATCACGTGCCTAGTTACAGCAGTTTAGGAAATATAGTCAGAAACACAATACACATAAACAAAATAACGAAATTTACAACGGAGTTGTATCATACCAAGAAAGATACCATGTAATGATGTTAATGTCTATTAATTCCAATAAAAATGTTAATATATCACATTTGCACTTATGAATTAAGTGATTCACGTATATATGTAGTAGTCAATGAAACGCGATCTACATTGTTGGGACTTTGAAGAGATGCAAGAGCAATTGTCATATTCTACCATGGAATGTAACCAAAGAGTTGATGGTGAGTTCTGTCCTTTACTTGTCTGTTAGTTAAAAAATAGTGATGGCTGGCGTAGATGGTAAATCTACATACTTTCTAAATTAAATTGCCTCGATGTCTAGTGATTATTAATTGAGTATTTCATAACGTATTAAGTATTTGCTATTTTTATCTCTTGTAGAAACTTTGAGATATCAAATTATTTTTTTTCGTTTTCGGAATTCCGCGCAAAGCTACACGAGGGCTATCTGCGCTAGCAGTCCCTAATTTTGCAGTGTAAGACTAGAGGAAAGGAAGCTAGTCATCAATACCCATCGCCAACACTTGGGCTACTCTTTTATTAATGAATACATGGATTCACCGTTACGTTATAACGGATACTGTGAGTGACCCTCTCGGCTGAATAAACGAGCATGTTTGGTGCGACGGTGATTGTGAACCGCGTCCTTCGGATTACAAGTCGAATCCCTTAAATACCCTGTCCATGCAGAGCCCGGTGTTAAATTTTGATTCCACTTTGTAAATTCTCCTTGTTTTGCGTTATTAACAACAACATAATTATTATTTTCAGAAAGAAAACATTCAATTTCAGGATTTTTTTTATATTTTCTGTTGTTATTATAAAAATCGTGTGTGTGTTAATATGTCTCAAACATGAAACCTTGTATCAACGACAGAATCATTTACTGAGAGTATATATTCTAAAATATTGTGTGTTTACAAAAGTTTAATTTACTGAGTAATTGAAACTTAGAATTTAATCCTAACCTTGTTTTTGTTGTTGTTATAGTTTTAATCACGTGATATATAAGCACGATGAGATTTAGCTATTTGAAAGACAAACGCTATTTTCTACTTGCTTCTTGGCTGTTAAGTATTCATGTAAGAATAATGTTTTATATATATATATATATGTATTTATAAAGTAGATAATAATAATTACTGTGAAAGAAATGATACACTAATAGCATGATATTAATGTTTGGGATACGAGTGTCATCTTTTTTTGGTTAGAAGAATATTTACTGGTGTTTTGCTCCGCAGTTCCACTTGTAAGTAACAAACTTAGATGTTTGTTGTTCAGAGATTATTAAAATTAATCAAATGAACCATTAAGTAAAACATTTGATAATTCTAATCTTTAATATACCCAGTCGTAAAACAGGAATGACCGTACCATATCTCATTATATCAAATAGATTATACGTTTATACTGACTTGTTTGTTAATTGTTGAAACTAAACTAAAGACGACTGTATCGTTATATTACAGAGTCAATGTTATGATTTTGGGGGAAGGGATTTGAATGGTCTCACTTTATGGAAAAAAATATTTTGATCGAATGTTGGACTGAGAGGTCTGTGCTTGATTTTTTCATCTTTTAATTAGGTTCATGCCGAATGGGAGGTCATAGTTTGAAGGTGACGATAATGTCAACTGGTCACCTTCAGATCCATTATGTTTAAGGCCTTGCTCTCTCCATTTGATAAGTCCTCTTTCTTCGTCTGTCTCTGAAATTCATACATTTCTATTTTCTATTTTTAACTTCGAGAGTAATTTAAATATGTTATTAATTCCGTTGATCAAAATGAAAAGTTTTTAGCTAGTTATATTTTATAGCACATTTATAGTTAAAATGGCCTAATATATTCCATTTTCTTACACAGTTGTTCTTTTCCTGATTCTTACTTCTTTCTCAGTTTTGAATAAAAATATATGATACTTCTCGATTGTTAACTGAAAAGAAACGAACAAATTTTTATCGATTTTACAGCTGTGGTGATATATTACAAAAAAGATAGTGATATGAAAGAAAATTAGTTTCTTATACAAAAGAGGTTTTCGAAATTGTTTTTTTTAGCGCTATAAACTATCAGACTAAGGGCTAAGTCTTTGAGACTTTCACGTCTGACTGTCACATAACATTAAGTGATCATTTTGTAAAATCAGAGAGAATAGAATGCGTATAGATTTTACAAGGAGACTGGCTGTTGTTACCAAATTATACATGTAAAAATGAAAAATTGAAATAAATAGATAATTCATGAGATAAGTAAAGTTACAGATGCAATTTGATTTTTTCGTATTCGAATATTATGCGAAAAAAATGTAATATTTTATGCACTTTCTAAGAAAGTAAAACTAACTGAATATTTTGTGGCTGGAAACTAATAAAACACTTAACGTAATACTTTAACGGTGTCACAAATCACATTGAAATGCATTCCATTTATTCACAAACTCTCGAATAAATGTTTTCTTACCTGGTATGAAATTTGCTAACACAAACGGAATGAGTCCGCCAACAAATACACTGGTGCTCAATAGAACTGTAATGAGTTGGTTTGCTACGTCATTCCCAAAACGAAACAAAATAAATAATGTAATAATAAGTTACATTAAGGCTTACCAACCCGTTGTAGCTTAAAGAACAATTTACAAATTGATTATTGGTTTTTTGGTAACTAGATAAGTCTCAACCATCTTATAATGTTATAAACATTTTCAATTTTGTGTGAGATTAATCTTTATTATATATTTTTCTACTTTTTTACCCTGCATGTTTTGTAAAATATGGAGCAATGATAGTTCAGTATTATCTAAAAGATGGTTTTAGCAACTGTTTCATAACTTTTAACAATTTTCTTTCCCAGACTCCAGTAACATTAAAATGTCTTCGTACCTATAATAAATAGTGCCTGGGTGTCCTTTGAACGACTTTGGAATAGTAATGCCCATAAAAAAAGATAATTCAAGGAAAAAAAATATTTATCGATGAGTGAAAAATCGACAAATTGGACATTCGACAGTCCAACTCTCGTTACCAATGCAAACATAACACATATGATTCCACCAATAATGGCCTCAGGAATAGTGTTTAGGAAGGCTTCAAACTTCCCCAGAACTGTAAAAATCAAGATGGTAACTGCACCATACTGAATAAACAACGATTAACTACCTGTTGCTGTAAAAATTGAGAAAAAGAAAAATTGATGTGAGTTTTATGTTTCTGCAATACCAGAGGCTATAATATTTACACATGTTAAAATCGAAAATATCAGCAGTTATGTTACACGTACACATATATACTAACACAATAAATCTAAGCAATTAACAATAATATTCAAAATTGCAATGTAAGTGCTCTAATCTCTATTTGAGGGGCAGCACATGTGTGTACTTTTGTTATTCTAATTTCTGCAATATTTTGGCTATAAGAAGTCATTTCACCTCCAGATTTCCAAATTCCAGAAACGATACAGGAAATTTTTTCTGCAAATATTCCACGGTTTATGGCGCTAGGTTGAAGAGGAGGTCTGGATGCTAGACGTGCGCATGCGTGGTAATTTCATACTGATTCGAATACCGATGCGAATATTCCAGTAAACATTCCAAAAAAAGCACCGATACTGACTGTTGGTAGACCTCACTGTCCTGAGAGACCATATTGAAGTTGTAATGGTATACCTTTATTTCAAACATACATATCGACTGCTTTTACAAAAAAAATGTAAAATATATCATTTATCATTCAGTATATTTTTTATTTTAAGAAAATGTATAATATTAACGATTTTATATTGTACAGCAAACATCACAATCAAATTAGTTTCACAACAATTGAAGAGATAACAAGTTTCTATATTGATAAAACTGATCAACTGAACAAGAGTATATCGTAACTGCACGAATATCAGTTTCAGCTGAGTCTGTTGGACCCAGGGCACCTGCAGCACTTAGTATAAGCAAATAACCAAAGCAATAATTATGGTAAGTAAAACCTGAAAGTAGGCTAAGAGTTATTTGTTATTCAATAATCAATTAATTTTTTCTAACCATTATATATATTTATTTCTTTTATTAAAAAATGTTTCAGTAATTTATATTAGCAGTGAATATTTTGTGAGTGGAAATTGTTTTTCATAAAAGCGCAGTAATAATGTTTATTGAGTATGTTGAAAACCATACAGTTAAATTTAACCTGAGGTGGACGTTCACTCTACAGTTAATTAGTAAAAGTTATTTAAAAAATACAGTTTTTATAGTATAAATAAGTGACACATAACAATAACACAACAATAATATTACGTATTGTAATCTTGCCTTTCTGGAACCGGTTTTATAATACGTTCCTTCTGTTTTCCATGTGTTATATTTCGTAACTTTACAACAGTAGAAGTTGGCTGTATTTAATTTTTTTGTTTCTACAACTGTACAGCAAAATATTTCTCTATAATACTAAATTACTTCAAAATGTTTCTTTATAATTAAAGTTACTAACAGAGGCTTTGTTTGGTGTTTATCTAAAAGTAAAACGTGTGTGAACCGTGTTTTAAATCTATACTCACTGGAAAAAGCTTGTAAAACGGAATTTGTTTGATCTTCCATCCTCTTTCTCTACTGTAGCTGCAACCAGGAAAATTAATATTTTCAAGATACTGGGAGAAGAGCACAAGAAGTAAAATAGTTCTGATAACAAACAAGAACAACAAGACACAGATATTTTAATATTAGGTTGTATGAACACTGAATGCAAAACTGGAAAAGCTATTTCGTGCAAAATATTTTATATGAATGTTTAACAGTAGTAATTAATATCAGTTTGATCTTAGCAGTTAACGTTCTCAAAGTTAAACCTTTTACGGTGTTATGTGTGGAACTACCCTTAGATTATCTTTATATTTAGCAGTAATCATATCTCCCTGTATTCCTTCACCAGTGTATTTGCCATAAATGTAAACATGTCGCTTTGCAGGGAAAAAATTCAAGAATTCTAGTTAATTGTTCGGCAACAATTTTATGTCGTTGTTTCATCTTAAAGGGCGAAAATGTTAAGTAAAGGGATTTGAGCCGACAACCTGCAATTTTAAACGCAACAACTACCAGGCCATGTCAAGCTTCTTGAGTTTGGTGTGATGAATTATGTTACATAATTCTGTAAATCAGTTTTCCTCATCATTTATATTCATTCAGTTTTTGAAAGATCAAAAAGAAAACTTTTTGTCAAAATATTGTTTTCAAAATCTGATGGAAAATGCGATGATTATCTTCTAAGCGTAGAAAATATTAAATTAAAAGATCAAGATATACGATATATGATTACGAACTAATGCTGTTGCATGAAGATAAACATTGTTGACATGAATACAGAACAGTTTCACCTTAATTTGATTTA
The DNA here is from genome assembly GCA_011833715.1 of Carcinoscorpius rotundicauda. Taxonomy (NCBI): domain Eukaryota; kingdom Metazoa; phylum Arthropoda; class Merostomata; order Xiphosura; family Limulidae; genus Carcinoscorpius; species Carcinoscorpius rotundicauda. Next base: position 17,725,524 of record CM022398.1, on the reverse strand, counting down.
GTTCTAAAAATGTTTTCATTTTGAAAGTTATAATGATGGAAAGGTTAGTTGATTTAATGTTTGTAAAGGTAAATATAGTTGTGATGATGGAAAAGGCAAGCTTATTACTACGGTTGTTTCGGAGTTTCCAGTGATTTATTATTAAAGTTTTGATTCGTAAGAGATAAGAGAGTAAATGTTTTCTGGTTGGACAAGATACTTTCAATTGTGAACTGTGTTGCTTTGAACTGAAACAGACAATTCTCATTTTTTATCGGATGGCGCTGAGGTTTTTAACATACCGAACGTATCAGTTTTGTTTGTTTTGAATTTTGTACAAAACTAAATGAGGACTCTCTGCTCCAGCCTTTCCTAATTTAGCAGTGTATGACTAAAGGGAAGAGAGCTAAACAACATCACTCACCGCCAACTCTTGGGCTACTCTTTTATTAACGAATACTTAGATTAAACGTCACATTATAATGATCCCACGGGTAAAAGGGCTGGCATGTTTGGTGTGACGGGGAATCGATCCCGAGACCTTCAGATTATGATTCGAGTGTCTTAACCACTTAGCCATATCGAGCCTTTGACGTATTTGTGCGATACCATAAAATAAAGTCCTGGCAGAGCCAGGTGGTTAAAGAACTCGTTTACTCGTACCCAAACATGTTTAGCCTTTTAGCCTTGAGGGAGTTATTAAATGACGGTCAATCCAAATATTTGTCAATAAAAGAGTATCCCAAGAGTTGGCGGTGGGTTCTGATGGCTATCTGCCTTCTCGAAAAGCTTACACTGCTAAATTTGGACGGCTAGCTTAGATAGCCTTCGTTTAGCTTTGCGCGAGCCCTGGCATGGCCAAGCGCGTAAGACGTGCGACTCGTAATCCGAGGGTCACGGGTTCGCGCCCGCGTTGCGCTAAACATGCTCGCCCTCACAGCCGTGGGTGTGTGTAATGTTGCAGACAATCCCACTGTTCGTTGGTAAAAGAGTAGCCCAAGAGTTGGCGGTGGGTGGTGATGACTAGCTGCCTTCCCTCTAGTCTTACACTGCTAAATTAGGGACGGCTAGCACAAATAGCCCTTGAATAGCTTTGTGCGAAATTTCAAAACAAACAAACAAACAATAGCTTTGCGCGATATTCATATCAAGTTATAAAATATTTTATATGTTACAAATAAAAGCTTCACTGGAGTATTACATTTCTCTATGTTACTAACAAAATAGCATTAATAAGACTTGCATAATTGCTATTCCTAAGTTTTTACCAGCTTTAAAAGCTGCTTCTTCAAAGAGAGAAAGTCCAACCAACGATATGGTAGGAACTATCACTAAAGGTGTTAACCACTGAAGTGTCTTTTTTATAACACCTGTAGGTCCTATTACCGTTTCAAAGATGGATGCCTTACTGATAGCTTCTTCTATCTACACAAATATATCAATACTCACATTTTAAGTGATGCAAAGATATATTATAGATTACTGAAATCAACGTATGTTAAGATATTTGCTGGTGTACATATACTTTTATATCTATGTTTGTTTCATTTTCATGCATGAGACACACGTGAAAAGTATTTTGGGAAAGTCACGCTTGTTCTCCACATTTGCAGAATATTCTAGAGAGTAAGAATCAATAATGTACGATGTGTAGGTAAAATACTTGTAATTGCCAGCATAACTGCCAACAGAATTTTTCACAATTACGCCCATTGAGTATAAAAGGTAATCATCACAACATTCTGTGTTAGGTAGTTACAGTCAGTGTACTTTAAACCTCTGAAGCTGTGATGGTGATAAACGCTAAATAATCTGAAAAGTAGCCCAAATGTTGACGGTTGGTGGTGATCTCTTGCTGCCCTCCCTCTTGTCTTACACTGGTAAATTAAGGACGGCTAGCGCAGATAGCCTTCTTATAGTTTTGCATGAAATTCAAAAGCAAACGAATATGAAAACTACAGATATTTGACCAAAAACGTTAATAGATTTCAAACATGGCAAATATTCAACTTTCCTGAAACTACAAACGTCAGTATTTATACGAGAATTAATTTCCTCTCCATTAACTCTCAATAACAGATTAAGTTCCAGGTAACATGGATGGTTCGGCATCGTCAGGTAGTTACAGCTCTTGAATGGCATCTGAGGGTCACGGTAACAGATATGCTCGACCTTTCAGCTGTTAGGACGTTAACATATTACAGCCAATCCAAGTATTCGTTCGTTGAAGAGTATCATAAGAGTTGGCAGTGAGAGATGATGACAATTAACTGCTTTCCTCTATACTTACACTGGAAAATTAAGTATGGCTACCGCAGATAACCCTCGGGTTACTTTCGGCGAGATTCAAAAAACAAACCAGAACAGATGGAAGATTCAGTACTCCTTGAAAAACGCTTATATGTAAACCATTATTTGTCATTGTCGTTTTACTAAACTGTGTTATTGTTTGTGTATTAAAATATATATGTTTGTTAAAGTATAGTAACTCGGAGACGTGTCAGAGATGAATCGTAATAGGTAACATGAAATTTTTATTTTAATAATAAAATTTGTTAAGTTAACGTGTTGAGTAAAACCTGCGACTTCAATAAAATTGATAAGTCGTTAAATCTAAAATAGTTTTTATTACTACAGCAATAATTTGTTTTCATTTATCCAAATCTCCATCGTTAACTTAATATTCTTGTCAATTTCCAGGTGTTTTCATTTAGTCGTGAATCAGATTTAAATAATTTAAAATTTTATGACAATAATTGCTTTTATTTTTGTCAATAATTAGCATAATCCTTGCTTCTTATATCGGATACATAATATTCCAACAAGCCTTTTTGATATAATTTCTCACCTCTCGCATTCTGATTTGCCAGATTTCTTGGAGCTCTTCTTCTGTTGGTGACAAAATTTCTTCTTCACTGTGACACTTCCACTTAGTTAAACTCAAAATAGCAAATATCGGAGCTAGAAAGAGAGATGTTGGGCCTGAATTATCGGAAGTCTGCATAAAAACACAAAATAAGTTTTTAGTCTGAGTATTAAATCAGCTCTGTGTATAATTTCGTAGAGTCAAAGCAACATTAAACAACATCAAAACTCTCCTGAATGTATACACATTTTTATTAAGAATTTGAGACAGTTTCAGAGTTCGACATAAAGCTTTATTATTGTCTAGTAATCTCTCACAGGAATAAGTTCATTATTCACTAAACAGGTTCTTTCATACACAAAGTTTGAAGTTATTACTTTAAAAGGTCTGGCATGGCCGAGCGCGTAAGGCGTGCGACTCGTAATCCGAGGGTCGCGGGTTCGCGCCCGCGTCGCGCTAAACATGCTCGCCCTCCCAGCCGTGGGGGCGTTATAATATGACGGTCAATCCCACTATTCGTTCGTAAAAGAGTAGCCCGAGAGTTGGCAGCGGATGGTGATGACTAGCAGCCTTCCCTCTAGTCTTACACTGCTAAAATAGAGACGGCTAGGTGCAGTGGGCCAACAACCTACTCACTTAAAAACCTGATTCAGAAACCGCAGTAATTGCGGCCCTATGTTCCTTAAAGAATTGAGTGGCAGATGATGATATATATATAAAAACAGTGTATTAGTAACAAGAAATAATTCTCAGGAGCCGAGTCACTTGATATTTCTTCAGACGTGTTTAGGTTTTTCTTTTAATTTCCTACACTTTTCTGCGCCAGCGATATCGAACGTTTCATCGTGTATTCACGGTTTGATTTTTGCTTTTGAAGACCAGCGTACCTTCAATTTGAAATTATTTTAGGCGGGATTAAACTAATCTGTGAGACCTAGAGCGTTCGTAAATATATCAGTTCAAACGGCTCGACTTCTTGAGCTAAAAACTGTAATTTAATCTTAAATCTTTCAAGAGATGACGGATCTATCAGTTAATGTTTTTCACTTGAAAAACATAACATAAAGTTTGTTATGTCGTAACGAATAAAAAATCTTTCAAAATAGTAAACAACTAAGCGAAATTTAATTTTGCATTTTAGTTTAATAATTTTATGTAAACTGAAGTAAAATACCTTTGCACATTGCCCTTTTGAACAAAAATAGCGTGAGGAAGTTGTGATATTTGTGAAAGTATTGTCAAACGTCGATAAAAAACAACGATAAAAACTTAACGTATCAGGAATGTTGTATAAAGTAAAAAAGTATAAGATGGAAATTGTGGTTTCTTCCCAACAGGTGGTGTTCAGAAAATCGTTTGGTTTAGAATTTAGCACAAAGTTACACAATATGCTATTTGTGCTCGAAACACGGTTTATAGCGGTGTGACTCTACAGATATATCTCTCTCCTTCTAGGAGACTAAACAGACGTTCTTCTTCAACCTCGCCTGTGAAGTTCTTTAACTTCGAAGGATTGTTTGTTTTTGAATTTCTCGCAAAGCTTCACGAGGGCTATCTGCGTTATCCGTCCTTAATTTAGCAATGTAAGGAAAATGGGAGGCAGCTAGTCATCACCACCTTCGGCCAACTTCTGAGCTACTCTTTTACCAACGACTAGTGGGATAGACCGTCATATAATAACGCTCCCACGGCTGAAAGTGCAAGCAGACTTGGTGTGACGAAGATTCGAACCTGTGACTCTCGGATTACAATTCGTGAACTTGACCACCTGGCAATGCTTAACCAAATTCATTAAATTTAAAGTAATAATGATTGCCTCTAAACTTCCATATGTGTCTCGAAATAAACAAGTTGATGATTGTTCAGTTCTAAGGATTGAACTGCTTGTGACAGGACAGGAAGTACTAACTTGATGTTGGTGAGCTTAAGACAAAGATTCGGTTCCACATCAACATGACGATTTCAGGTTCAGGATCAAAAACATTTTAAAGTTGGTATCCCAGTTAATTAATTGCCCCTGCTGGGAAAAACTGGCGTGCACCACACGTTGAGAAACACCGTCCTTGCAGTGGTAACTTTCTGAAGTTATCTGTCAACCATATTGAACGTATAAATGTTTTATATATTCTATGAATTGTGTGTGGTGAGCAGTCACTGTCATCACCTTCGATGAGTTTAATACAACTGATATGCTTTCTAATGGATAAATGAAAGTTTTGAATATCCTTGCTTCAAAAGAAGCGGGTGTCAAAGGTGATTTCAAGATATTCAATATAATTATTAAGTTTTATTTCTATGGCTCCTTACTTTAGTTTCATTTTTATGGGGTTTAATCAAAGGCTGGTCACACTTCGTTTTTGAAGGAAGATTAACTGTATATTATCCATGCTGCCTTCTTAAAAACGCTCGGTATTATCGACGGTTTTCTTCTAAAGTATCGAGAAGTTTTATATTTAGAAAACTAGCTGAGAAACGCAACTATTCTGTACTTCATATCACCAGATGTCACTTTGATGAATGATAGAGAAGATATTTGAGAGTTTTACAACAGAATATGTAATTTTTCAAGAACATTTTTGCCTAAAAAAAGAAAATGTAAGAACTAATATAAGGAATATTTTTATGGTCGAATGGATATCGTGAGGCCAAACATCAAGTTTATTTTTCGAAGAGCATCTACTCTTCCACTCTCATCACGTGTACGAGAAAACGACAATGTAATTGAACTAAAGCCTGCTTTAAGGAAGTGAACATGTGATTAAGGAGTATAAATAAATCATATAAGTGAACGAAATTCCTTACATAATCACTGTGAGTATAGGTATAGAATTTCGTGTGTTTTTTGTGGTGAAAACATAACAAATGGCCCGGCATTACTAGGCAGCTGAGGCAATCTGGGGTACAATTACCCACAGAAGACAAAGTATGTAATTTAGTGTGACTTTCTTTTAAAACAAACAAAGCTACGGGTTGGCGGCGAGTGGTGATGACTAGCTGCCTTCCCTCTAGTCTTACAATGCTAAATTATGGACGGCTAGCACAGATAGCTCTCGAGTAGCTTTGAGCTTAATTCAAAACAAAAACAACAACGTCTGTTCATCTTTGGTTCACACAATATTTATTTTATGCTACATTAAGTAAAATCTAAAAGCCTCAGAGACTCAATTCTATGTCTGATAGTTTATAGAGCTAAAACTCAGGTTTTAACATGTGTAGTAAATATACCGAACAACTTTGTACACAAGAACAAACCTAATTAAACTTAACGTCTTTCATACAAAATACTTATTTTCCTTCATATTTTTTTTCATATGTTGCATCATTTACGTATTGTGCACAGGTGTAGAATCAAAAAGTCTGATTCGTTTATTTTTGGCTACCAAGTGTGAAACCTATACAACGACCAATCTATCTTGTGAATAATATTCTCAACCTACACATGAAAAACATGAGAGAATATTAAGTATTTTAACAATAACTATGACATAAATGAATAAACACGTTATCAAAGAGATCAATGAAAATAGTAACACGTTTAAAATACTCTAAAAACTGATAAATGATAATATAAATGTATCAATTTTAGGAACAGACGAAGAAAGAGGACTTATGAAATGGAGAAAACAAGGCTTTGAACATAATTCTTCTCAAGGTGATCAGCTGAAACTGTCGTCACCTTCAACCTTTGACCTCTCATTCGGCATCAATGTGATTAAAACATACAAAATTTTCAAATACATTCCTGTCAGTCCAACATACAATTAGAATATTTTGTCTTGATAAAGTTAAAACTGTTATTGAAAAGAGTTAAACCAAAAAATAATAATTATTATTATTCCAATATCTCTAAAGTGAAAAATCAAAACAAAACTAAAAACAATTTTTATTCTTTTACAATTCACAATTCCTTCCACATGTACTCTTGAAATAAAAAACGTACTGTGACCGTCTCTTCACTGACAACATTACAACAACATACGTGTGTGTTAGTTTGCATATCTTCCATGATTTGATATGTTGTTAACAGACAAAACAGTGAAACAAGACTCAATAATTACTTTGTAACTATCTTCTACTGAATAAAGGTCATTTTAAATTGATGGTCATTCACATCATTTTTTGTTAAAGAGTATCCCAAGAAATGACAGTGAGTGTGTAGTGATGACTAGCTGCCTTCCCTTTACTCTTAAATTAATAAATTAGGTTTGATTGTTGGTTTGTTTTGAATTTTGCAAGGGCTGTTTGCGTTAACCGTCCATAATTATGCAATGTAAGACTAGACGGAAGGCAACTAATAGTTATCTCCCACCGCCAACTGTTGGGCTACTATATTAGAAAAAAATAACAGGATTGACCGTCATATTATAACGCCCTCACGGTTAAAAGGGCGAACTTGTTTGGTATGACGTGGATTAGGACCCGCACACCTCAGAAGTCAAACCACGTGACCATGCCGGGAAATAAAATAGGGACGGATAATGCAGATGACCTTTGTGTATCTTTGCGCGAAATTCAAAACAAACAAACAAACAAATCTCTCAAACTAAAACAAGAAAAATGGGACAACTTCTGCTTTCAACTGAATAAACAAACTGACCCCAGAAAGTTCTTTCTACACTTGAAAAGATTCACAAATGATCCTGTCACAAGAAAATACCCAACACTGGATATAACGACATCTTCGCATATACCTACAAAGAAAAAGTAGAAACCTTGAAACATCATCCACAAAACACACAACGATACTAACATGAACAACTACTACTACAATAAAATAAACAACCACGTAACAAATAAGATAGAATTATATAAACCATACTTTCCAGTCAACATCAACAAAACATATGACTATAACACTCAACTACTTACCAAAACAATCAAGCTAAATTAACTTGAACAAGCAATCAAAAATACAAAAAACAAAACACCTTGAAATTATTTGACCACCTATTAGCAATATTTAATTTATCTCTACAATTTGGATACATTCTAGTTTCTTTGAAGAAAGCAAATATTTTAATGTTCCACAAAAATGGAAAACCAGCCAATAAACCAAACAATTATTGACCGATCAGCCTGATCAGCTGTGTATCCAAAATTCTCGAAAGAATAATAAGCAATAGACTCTCCACATTTTTGGAGAACAATGCAAAATCACCAGAAGAACAAAACGGATTTAGAAAATTTAGGCAAACAACAGATCATTTAATTAGACTAACTGAAACAACAATAAACAGCTTTAATAATAAAGAATGCACTATTGCCTGGTTCCTCGATATCGAGAAAGCATTTGACACTGTATGGCACGATGGTCTTCGGTTCCGTATGTATGAAATGGGACTACCGCATGGAATTATTCTCTGGTAATCTAACTTTTTTGGAAAATTGAAAATGTAGAGTAAAGGAAGAAGGAACTTTCTCGGAGTTCTTCACTCCAGAAGCTGGAGACTTTCAAAGAGGGGTGGTTAGCTCTATTCTCTTTATCATGTATATCAGTAATATGCCACTGAAAGATCCAAACCATGGATAAACATCTCGGTTCGTTGATGATGTAGCAATTTTAAAAAGTGCTCTTACACCATAAATAGCAGCCGCCAACTTACAACCACAACTAAATAGATTATGTAAATATTGTGAAAAATACAAAAAATCAAAATAAATACAGCGAAGACGCAACTAGTAATATTTTCAAAATCTACGAAATATCAAAAAGTTCAACCCCAAATCTATACAAATGGGAAACGCCTCCAGTCTGCTACATCTGCAAAATTTTTAGGATTAACATATGATTCGAAACTTACATGGATAAAACATGTAAATAACATAAAAGTAATATTTGGCGAAGAATAAACTATGCTAGGAGTCTAACTGGTGAAAACTACGGAACAACACCAGAAAACATCATTAAAATATACAAGTCATACATTAGACCTGTAATAGACTGTGCAGCTTCTGTATGGATCAATGTAAGTGTAAATCAAATTCAAACCAAACTCCAAACATGACAGAATACACTAATTACATCAGCATACAGAGTACCTAAAACCACTTCATCAAATTTCGTGCATATACACAAACAATACCAGATAGACTTCTACAGAGTACAATAAAATATTTTGATAAAAAGTGGCCGAAAAGATCGAGTTGTTATGCAAACTAGACAGGTATTGCATATATGAGACCTAAACACCTTTCCCTGTTAAATCTATACATTGGAACTTTAAGACAAGATAATTTAAAATAATAATAGTAGTATTAGAATAATAACCTTTGGTGAAACTTCAATATACTTTCTATATGTTGCATTTTGAGTAAAATCACATTGATGAGTACAATGGAATGGGCGACAACTGCCTAAAGTTGAATAAACATAATTTTAGAATACGACATCTTCTGATACATATATTTTGTTCAATAGGCAGTTACTACCAATTCAAATATACGCATCACAAATATTCTTCCTAAACAAAATTTAAAATGAGATATAAACATGCATCTTAAATGACAAAAACGTTTTCATTTAGATATTTTGAGCGTACGCTTTATTTCGGGCTTAATTGTAATTCTAATCATGATTTCGGAATAATTTAATTACGTGATATAAAAAGACAATCTATCTAGTAATTACCTTGTGAGAAATAATGAAAACACATTACATGGATAACTGTTGTTACTTCACGAATAAAAATATTCAGTAAAAACGTAGGTGACATGAAACAACAAAACATATTTACTGTGTCAAGAGAACATACACAAATCACAGCAAAATACATAAATAAAGTTTATAATTAACAGCATTTGATATTTTGCTATTTGCATCAATGTATCTCATGATGCATGAAGATCTTAACCTTGCAGTAAAAGTATCACGTTACTGAAGAAAATAGTTATGTTACCCACTTGACAAACTATTCTGTCAAAGTTTATCCTAAAAGATACATATATTAATATAATTGCGTTTTAAATTGAACCAAATTCACTGTACTTAATAAGATAACAGTGAAGTATATATCTTCGTTTTCGAATCGACATATTCTGTTAAAGTATAAATTTGTCTGCTGAGAGCTGAGGTTGTCCAATGTGGGAGTCCACGGTTAGTTGAGTTAAAATTATCACTTGAAACATTTCTTGTTAAAAGTCACAAAGAATTAATTGAACTGTGAAAGAGATAGATTTAGTTAAAGGTTCAGACTATGAAAAGAAAAAATAGGTCTAAATAAAATTTACCATAAACTGTATATTAATATTTTGTTTTATTTCTCTTCCTATCAATAAACAAAAACATAATACGAAAAATAAAGTTAGGTTACAAGAACAAGATTATTATGTTGAATAATGAGCATAATGACAAGATTAGAACATAGATGGAAGCACCAGAATAAAGCAGTCAGATGTTGACAAGCAATTAACAACAGCAAAGGCTTGTTTAATGCAAACTGTTGACTACAAACCAATTTAGTAAAATTTCACACAGTGGTTAAATTCGACCCTTATGTATCTGTATACAGAAAGAGTCTTTAGACGAGGTTCTCCACTGTTATGTAAATGTCGTGTAAATGTTTTGTAAGCGACAACATGTCGTCTTGTGTTTAAATTTTCATTTCTATTATTTATATTTCCAGATTTCTATTATTGTTTCAAAGTTTAAACAATAAAATACGTTGTTATTCATTTAAAATAACATTTAGAATTTTCTAGAATTAAGTAGACCAATCATATGTATGTAATTGAAATGTTGGCGGCCTCGTGTCTAGACGAGAAGTCTCGTGCAAGAACGGACATGCGCGGATTGCTCTGGAGTTCTGTAGAAGTTTCGCGGAGGTTTGAGAAGTCTAGGCCTACAATATATAAACAGACGAAGATGCGAGGAAGAAAGGAGAATCAGACATTAGTTTTATTCAAAAGAAGAGAGTCAGTCATTAACTGTTTGCTGTGATTTGTGACTGAAGTTAGATCTACGGAAGCTGTGATTCTACTTCGTCAATCTCTACGATTCTTTAGAATTAGTGGTTATACTGAAAGTCAACACGTGTGGAACTATTTACGGGAGATCGGAAAAATCGAAGGCGACAATTTTGTGACGTTTATCGGAGGCATCGTGAAAAGAACTTCGTCGAATTTATTGAACTGTGAATTGTTTCTGAACTTCTTCATTCAAACTTCGAAATTTCGTCGTGGGACCAAATTCACCTCCTAGACTAGAATTTCGGATTTCTAATCTGAACTTTTGGACTTACATTCTAGATCATTATATTTGACACAGGCTAGTAAGATTTTGTATCATAATTAACATTGAAGGTTAAAACTAGTACCATTTTTTATCGTAATTAACTTTGAAGGTTGAAACCAGTACTATTTTTTGTTCTAATTAATTTTGAATGTTGTAACTTAATAACTGTCATTGTTATTATATAATTTATGTTATATCTGTTACATATATATATTTGGTTTAGTGTAATAAATTATACAAGCTGTTATCTGTGTTTTTCTGTTGCGTTTAGTCTACGAAAAACATAAAACATAAAAATACGTAACATCTACAGTATCTTGAATATTTTTACACATAAATTGAAATAAATATATAATGTTAAATCCGTTAAACATACTTGACCTGACAGCAGAATGAGGACACCGAAAGGTAGGAAATTTTATTTTAAAAATTTGAAAATTCATTGGAAACACATAGCGTTTTTAACATCTCTAATCAATAACCTGACCAAAAAAAGGTGAGTTACGATTGAGAGAGTGTAGAGAAGTGAAAAGTTCACTCTTTCTCTTATGTTGGCTTCTGTCAACTCAAGGGGGACCCATTTTCTAGGTTTTTACATTTTTCTAAGCTGTTGCAGATAACGTTGAACTGTTGAATGGGTTTAATTAAGCTTCTGTGTTAGTTCTGTGCCGAAATAGGTAATAACAAGTAATGTAAGAAAGTATCCTCAAAAATATGAACACTTAGGGTGATCACATTCATTACCACAAACTAAAGTAATATATTTTCTTGTAGGTATAAAGTACGTGATTAAAGAAATTGGACATAATGAGTCGAAGTGGTTATGGCGTTCTGCTTTTAATCTGTGGGTCATGGATTCGAATCCCCGTTCCACGAAACATGTTAAACATTTCAGCCGTAGAGGTGTCATAAGATGACGGTCCATCCAATTATTTGCTGATAAAAGAGCAGTCAAAATTTTGAAGTGAGTGGTAACCTGCTGCCTTCTCTCTATTATTTCACTGCTAAATTAAGGACATCTAGCGTGGATAACATTCTTGTAATTTTCGCAAAATTCAAAAGAAACCAAATTAACAAATCTGTGGAATAGGTTTTCTGTGTTTAAAACAGTATAACATCGTAATATGGTATTATTAACTACATGTGAGGATTCAAAGAGATCGTGTTTGCTTTTCTGGTGATTATTTTATTTTCAGGTTTCAATTTATCATTCTCAGATTATCCACTTTCTTGCATTACTTGTTATTAGCTGTTTCGACACCTTTGGAAACCATTAGAACGTGCATTGACACAAGTAGATTCAAATTAAAATTTATAAATAAAAACATAAAATTTAAACTAAGAATTAAACATTTGTTTTAATATTTAATATTATTTTATATATATATATATCTAAATGTATAATGAAACAAAAGGCTGTGAGTTGGTAGGTTTTTTTTAAATACTAAACATTAATATGTTCATCTATGTGTGTGTGTACGTAGAAAAATACTAACGACTCAGAAAATGAAATCCAGAGAAAAATTGATGAAATACAGGTAAAAAACAGTTAGTCCTAGAAAAAGACATTCTAACGGTCCAGTTATATTTATTTTTCGTTGTAAAAAATGAACTGATAGTTTATAAAGAAATCCATCAATTTTCTTAGTTCATTGTGAAACGTGACTCCATTAGTTTAAGGAGATGAAGAAAAAGAAAAAAACACCAAATGAACCTTAAAAAATACATGTTTTTATGAAGTAAACATAATATATATACATTTAAAAATACTAAAACCATTTAATTGTCTGCAATTTGTCCATATCTTGTAATATATTGGCGTCTATTTTGGACGTCACAGACGAAGATAGAATCAGAGGTGACATTTTATAGACTGCAGAGGTCGCTCCTCGTTGGTACCTGTGTGTCCTACGTTTTTCTCCATTTATGTTTTTACGCATGCCATAATCTCAATTAAAAGCATACGATATTTCAAAATAAAACAAGTTGATTAAGACATTTTAAGTGACATTAAAACTGGGTTTTACTTTGAGTTTCAAACTGAAATGTTTGAATTTACAAAGCGAGGGTGTAATTATTTAAAAGTGTGTTAATTTAGTGACATTTCAGGCATCTAAGATTAAACTGTTTTTTCTCTTCTTGGCCCCAAAATGTTTATTATGAAGAAAAACATATTTTAGAGGCATTAATGTCACACATTGTTATTATGAATATTACATGTTGATAATGTTGATTTTCAAATATCTTCGTAAAAAATACGAGTATATTTGTAATGTTCAGTAAAGATAAGTTGAAGTATTTACTCATAAATCATTTTAACGTATGCTTACTATTTTGATTTCACTGTGTCGAAAAGTTTTTTATTTTTTTCTCTTGCTTAGATAATATTTTAGGTGAAGTCAGTTCATTGAAATATGAATAAAACCATTTGGATTTATTGTTTAAAAATGACACCAATATCTAACAATGTTCGGGTCTATTGTTGTATATTCTTACATTGTCACACCAATGCTTTGCATTCAAGAGTCCGATCCAGCTCGAGGCTGTATAACATCAACAATATTTTTTGTGTCAGGTTTAGGGATCCTTATCAAGTCACATTCGGTACAAGGTAAGATCATATAATATATATCTGACTTGAATTATCTTAGAAATGGAGAACATTTGGAATAAAACTGTAACACTCTGTAAATGCCTTCAAACCATAAAAAGCAAGTGAAAACCATGTTACACACCCATACTAATGTACAGAATCGTGACGACACATGATTTAACCATTTTTGTTTTGTTTTACTTATATACTGCTTACATAGCTCCAAAACTACGGATACTTCAGTTTCGTGGTGGTTTTGTCATCACATGTAATCATTTGGAATAATTTGTGAAGTTTTAGAAAATATATTTGTACAGGAATGCCATTCTCGAAAACCCCAGGTAACTAACTAATCACTTATTTAATTGGTTGATTTCCTAAGCATTTGTCATGAAATTTAAATTTTACACAAAACCTGATTCATTTCACAATTTCATATCTTTTTCAAACAAATCATAAAAAAATTTCCCCTTCATGACCAAGCATATTCTGTGATATTAACTATGCATTTATAACTTAACATATTTTCAAACATTTCATTTTCTAACTCGCTTCGTCAAGCAACCTATAACGTTATTCTTTGTTTGTTTGAAATAAGGTTCAAAGCGACATAATGACCATCTTTGCTCTTCTTTCAACGGTTATCAAAACCCAGATTCGAACGATTTGAGTCCGCAGACATACACTGAGGGGCAAGACATGATTCATCAATGAATTTCAATATAATTTTTATGATATTTTTGAAGGAGTCTCTTTTCAAAGTATACTAATGTAATTATAATACTTTCATCAATGTTTCGTTTAATGCATAAAGCCATGCTAATTATATTTTTTATTTTTGTATATCTTTGTATGTTATTGTTTGAACGTTTTTGTGAGTATCTATGTTGTGAGTTTTAGTTTTCTGTAATGCACTACGTGTCTGTGACTCAAATTCAAACCCGCTACACAAAGAATATCAGTCCAATTAAATGTAAAAATTTGTTGAAAAAATTACAATAAACAAAGTGTTAGTGCATTACACTGTAAGGAATTGTACTCACTAACATGATAATTCACCTTTCAATATGTGTATTAATTAATATAATTTACACCAGATTTTATACATGTGTTAGATGGGGAACTTGATGTACCAGATTACTGCTGGTGTTGCTGACTGGATTGTGCCTTCTTCAGAACAATAGGCATGAGTCGTGGTATCATAGTCCACAGTAACATGCACAAGGAGAAGATTCTTACATGCATTCTTTCCAAGTGTCTGATGGAGCTGATTAAGATCCTAACATTGTGTTATTTTTGGAATATTGCTTCTTTTTGTGTGCAGTTTGAAACGAATGTTTTGTGCTTGATGGCATAACAGGAAAAGAGGACAGTGTCGTCTGAGATCAACACTGTATTATGATGATTAGACAACTTGACGACAGTTTGGATAATTTACACATCCGCATTTGTTCTGCCACATAGCTCCTCGCAACCCTCTTGTTGGCACCGATCAACAAGAACTTGTCTTTCCTTAACGTGCACGCCACGTTTTTTCGAAATACATTGTAGTTTTCAGATCACTAGTACATCGTCTTGGATAATCTCCATCCAGGTTCATAAATTAAAAGCATCATCAAGATCGTACACTTGTAATGTTGCCAGGCAGGTTACTTTCTACTTCAGGCATACCTTTTAACATAGATCTGGCCAGTGCAAGTGTGTTGGCTTTGAACAGTAATATATTAGAGCACAGTGGTAGCTACATAGTTCTTACTTGAACACTTGGTCAAACTCGCTAGTGATTATACCAGCTGTGAACAGTACTGTTATAGAAGCAACTGATCGATTACCAAAGATTCAATATCAATAGATACAGCTAAATCCTCATGTATCGTAATAAATTGATCATTCTTCCTAAAAACTTAGTCCAGAACATTTTGGCGGCCAGCATTTTATTCAGGATATTCAGTGATATTGAGAAAACCCACTTGTAGAGAAATATATATGCAAAAACGGCTCGTTTGGGTTGAGAAAATATTTTGCATAGAAGGTCGAAAAGTTGTTCGCTCTTCTATGTAAAATATTTTCTCAACCGAAACGAGCCGTTTTTTCATATATATTCGGGACATTTTTCCCACACTGACAATTCAATCCACATTCTCATCGTCCTCGATGATGTCAATGCTGTCAGGTATGGTAATTTTAGAAGATTGCGATCTTGAAGCTGGAAACAAGATAGACTTCATTGAATCATGAATGTGTCATTTTTAATGTTTTCTTGTGGTTTTCTTATGTTGGTCACTAGTGCAGAAGTTCACTACCCAGCTATGATATGTCTGATACACCCAATGAAGCTCATGAATGTAAAGAAATCTCTGCACCTCAGAGTAATATCATGAAATTTGCTTTTATCGGGTTGTCGTTTTACAATTGTCGATGCTTTCTACCAAAGTAGCCAACGGGATACTGCTATGTGCATTTTATTATACGGTTCGGTATGATTACGAATGAATTATATGATAGAGTTGATACAGGAGAGATTTGTAGGTCCAAGGTTGATCATAGGAAGGAAAAATTATTTCCGCTGTTCCAGAATAATAGGATCAAAGACGCATAAAAATACTTCATAGTGTGATAATAGTATTATGGACAATGTCTAACGGAGCTGAAAGACCAAATTTTCATATGTTAGAAACTGTAACCCTGTACATGGCAGCGTGAATTAGTCGACAATAAATAATCCAACATCTGCATTATTTTCTGTTGTTACAGATTTTCGATTGCACTAAACCCTACGGCTAGGTTGGGGTTTGCTTGTCAACACCTGGAACGAGAACGTTGTCAATGGGCCAATGTGTTGTGGACAGACGAAAGCAGATTCACTGTATCTCATGCTGATGGACGTGTGAGAGTGTGGAAACACTGAGGATAGCGATTTTTTGCCTGTAACATTGTGTAAGTCAACTCTTATGGAGAAGGTTCTGTAATGATCTGGGCAGGCATATGTTTGGTGTCCTCACAAACTTACTCATGCTCAACACGGCTGCTCTGAACGTAGGACGATACAGAGAAGAAACTCTGGAACCGATTGTGAGGCCTTTTGCTGGTGTTATCGGCAATGGGTTCATTCTCATGCAGGTAATTGGTAATTTAAAAAAAATATCCATATTTTACCGTTCATCACGTTAAAAAATGGATACAGATAAAAGTTAAATGAGGAAAATTATCTAAAATATATAAAAATATTATCTCATTTAGAAAACTTAAGTAAATTACATAAGAAAAATAACGTTTTTCCTTTAATTTTTGAGCAGTCCACATGTAGTATAATTGTTAATACTTTAAAAATTTGTAATGTTCTTACTTTTTCTGACAATCAGGTGGCTAGTCGACGGGTTTTCAGTGTGGGGCTATTACCATGATGATATATTCTGTTTTGGAGAGGTTTGAAGCCTTCTTCAACACCATTCTTGACCCCATTATTAAAGAAATTTTCTGTATTATATTTGCAGTTGTAACAGGAGTTGGACTGTCTAATGTTCAGTTTATCGACTAGCAGTAATCCAGAAATATTCTTGTCTTTGGATTATCTTTATTTATGGGGATAACCATACCAAAATGGTTAAAGGATCACCCAATTACCGCTGATGTAGGTACGTACTACTTTTGAACGTGATCTATGTTTTATGAAAGAAGCGTGCATTGTTTGTTTGGTTTATTGTTAAGCTCAAGTCTTTGCCCACCAGTAGTCCCGAAATTCGACACCCCTCTTATATTATGCTTGTAAAATTTTATCTAATATTTTGATACCAATAAATCATCTTTTATATAATACAGGTGGTTCATAGTGTCACAAATTTAATTCCTTGTACGTATACGCTAAATAAATCAACAGTGATTTATCTTGCGAAATGAGGAAAAAGACATTGAGTCATAGTTTGAAGGGGATTTTGAAATGTAGAAAAGAACGCTGTGGATAATAAGAAAAACTTTAATAATGAAACTTTACTATAAGAATTGTTTTTTGTATGCCATTAAAAATTTTTAATAAATTAATTTTTTACGTCGTAACGTAATTTTAAAATAAAATATTTTTCAACACACTTAGAAAAATAACTGTTGTAAAAAGATAATTGAACAAAACAATTCACATTATCCGAATATGATGTTACTTATTTGGAAATTTCTCAGCAGCACAGAATTTGAATAATATTTTTTACAAAAGAGCGCAGTGTGGTAAAAGCGAGTGTCGACTAACAAATCGGAAGGACTAAGATTCCAGTTACAATGTGCAGATGAACACATTTAGCAAGATATGGTGGGGTTATAACTGTGACAATCAAGTCTTAATATTCGGCTAAGAGTAGCAGCACAGGCAGGGAGTGCTGTCAACTGTTTCTCCTCTTATCTATCAGATATTTGAAATTAGAAAATGAAATTTGTTGAACCTTATGGTTCTCTTACCTGATCATTTAGCTCATGAGTCATATAATGTGTTATTCAAGTTGAAAATGACCAATACTTACATTTGGAAAATTTAAATCATTCTGTAACTCTTTGCACACACAGAAGTTTTGAACTGTTAAAAATAGAAATATTTTATAATTAAAGCAGTATTCAGCATCCCATTTCTTCATGACAGAAATATGTTCCAGAACACATTATTCATTCACTGGAGAAATTGCCTGGGCCTACGCGTATTCAAGTGAGTTTATATAAGAAATTTATCAAATTCAAGAGAATTACGTATAATTTATAAACGTCATCACAGTCACTGCCTAGCCAAATGAACCAGTTTTAAGATTAACTTTTTAGATTAACATGCACAAAAGGAAATATAAATTTATTTCGTTTTGGGAATGACGCAGCAAACCAACTCATCACAGTTCTCTTGAATACCAGTATGTTTATTGGCGGACTCATTGCGTTTGTTTTAGACAATTCTATAACAGTTAAAGAAACATTTCTTTGACAATTTGTGAATAAACCGAACAAATTTCACCGTTGCAAGTATTTCCTTAAAATATTAGTTCAGATGGTTTTAAGTTACAAATATTAAATTATTCGGATTTTCCGAAGTAGATAAGTGATATATTATAATTTCATTGTCTGATAAGTTCGCAAATCACCTTGCAATATGACATATTTTTCTCAAAATATCGACCCACTTATCTACTTTTTATTTTTCTAACTACATAACTTTGCTTTCGTGCAAATTAAATCAGTTTATAATGCTACAATGTCATGTTTATTACAACTACCAGCAAACAATGTTCCCTCTCAACTGCTTTTTTCTTCTCGTGATTCTCAAGTCTTAATTACCCCATTTATTTCAATAACTACATCGGTGGTACCGAACATATACATCAAAGTAGGTATTCTGCTCGCTTGTGAGTTTTTTGTTTGCTTTCTTATCGCAAAGACACATCGAGCTGTCGACTGAGCCCATACAGGGGAATCGAACACCTGATTTTGGCGTTGAAAATCCGGAGACTTACCGCTGAACTAGCAGGTGTCACTTGTCAGTTCAGACATGTCTCCTGAAAATCCCATGAAGGAACAGGAAGACAAAATGTGATATCCATGTCCGTCTCAACGGTCCTGGAGACCAACTCTTAGATCCTCATTATTTTTGGCTGAACTTCAGGTGGCATTTTAGAACCTCTTTTCAGAGGCTACGTCATACAGATAACGAACTACTTCCTGAACTCTAATACCAAGTTTCACCTTGTTAACTCTAGAAGTTTGTGTGAAAAACTAAATTAAGACAGAACAGACAGAAATACTAGATATTTATAAACACGCACACAAGTAAAGAGTAATTTTTGAACTGAGATAAAAACTTCTGGGCTCTCTAAAAATGTTGTTTTTGTTTAATTGATTGAGCTTGTTAACATTTTTGTATTCATACTAATTTACCAAATAGTATTATATAATTAGTTTATAAATATTTGATACCCTTTAATTATAAAAGACAGTATTTCCAGTTGTTTAATAGCATCAGATTGATATTTGTAAGTATTCATATTAGAAAGCAGGCATTTGTAATACAGAGAAACAACAGAAGACAATGTTTGCGAAATACGTTAAATAGCGAACTCCAACCCACCGAACCTCAACGAATAAAGTTTTTTCTAGGGTTGCCACCTGTTACCAAAGATAGAAACTTTCTTTGAACGTGATTTTAAATTATGTATTTCTTTAATAAATTGTAAATTTACCAAAATTTGTTGCTCACAAAATCACAGTTTTCTACGTTTTTAATCTGGTCCGAGCCAAAATATTTTCCCCAATTGTCTCCCCTTCCTTTCTTGAAGGAACTAAATATATTCACAATTAATAAATTTTCGTATGTATTTGAAGCTCTAAATTTCTTTTTAGTATAACAATAATAGCGACAAAGTTTGCTATAAATAGGAGATTTCGCATCTATAAGAGGCATAAAGGATAAAAAGAATAAAGAAAATCATAGAATTCGGTATTTTTAGTTATTTATAAACAAATTACACTTGCACACAGATAGACTATTTCACAGTGGAAAACTTTAAACATATTTAAACTTCTAAAGACATCGACAAAAAGACTGATTGTTTGTAAGACTAAGTAACATGAATAATTGGAAGTAAAATACATGTCAGTATTGAATCAAGAGTTTTACTGTATCCAGTATTAATGGTCTAAAATAATAACGAAATCCTAACTGGTAGAATAAGAATGTGAATATCACAGACCGATTATTTTAATAAAGCCCAGTGTACGATAAGCTATATCTAACTCCTTCTTTAATTTGACATTAGACATTTTAGAAACATTCTTTGTAAAAGTTCGTACACTGTAATACTGCATTAATGCCCTATTTTCCTTCGCTTCACAAAAAGTTTATTATACCTTACGTCAAAATAAAACAAGTCACAATTACCTCCAATTATTTCGATAACTACCTCAGTGGTACCCAAGCATGTGTACTACCGAGCAAGCTTGTGAGTTTAGATATGAAGACAGTTTCAAACATGGTGCCCAAAAATCCCAAGGAGAAACAGGTATACAAAATGTAATACCCATATCGGTCTCAACGACCCTATAGACCAATTCTTTGTCTCTTTTCATGCATGGGTAATTTTTAACTGGCGTTTTAGCCCCTCTTTTCAGAGGCTACGTCCTACAGATGTTGAACTCCCTTCTGAGCTCTCTAACCAAGTTTCCTCTTGTTTAACTCCAGATCTGTGTGAAACGTTGAATTAACACGGGACAGGCAAAAATACTAGTTATTTATAAACACACACACACACACCTGAAAAGAAATTTCAGGACTCAGCTATAAAATTTCTGGGTTCCCTTGCAAAGTAGTTTATGTGATATTGGTTGAGCTTGTTTATCTGCTTTATAAACATACTAATTTACCAAATGGCACTATTTAAGTACTTTAGAAATATTTAATACAGTTTAACTATAAAGTGCAGTATTTCTAGTAGCTTATTAACATCAGATTTATATTTATTTTAATATTTACGAAATACGTCGACAAGCAAACTCGTATCTATCGAGCCGCAACAAATAGTTGTTTTATTCTAGGTTTGCCACCTATTAGCAAAGATAAGAACTTTCTTCGAATGTGGTTTAAATTATGTATTTCTTTGATAAATTGAAAATGTACCAAAACTTGTTACTTACAAAATTTACACCTTTTTAATTTCGGTTGGCTGAAGTCAGAACATTTTTTTCTAATTATCTCCCCTTTCCGATTTGAAGGAACTAAATACATGCACAATTAATTAATTTTAATATGTATTTGAAACATTCTCTGCCATGTGGAGCACTAAATATCTATTTAGTATCATAATAATAACGATATGTATTACTATGTATACGAAATTTCTCATCTTCCCTTTATGAAGGTTAAAAAGGGAATAGAAAAATCATAGAATTCGGTATTATTAATTATTTATAAACCAATTACACTTATACACAGATAGCCTATTACACAGTGAAAAACTATAGCATATTTAAATTTGACATAAATAAGAAGACTGATTGTTAGTAAAACTAAATGACAGGAATACTTGGAAAGTAAAATACACGTCAGTGCTGAATAAAGGTTTTACTGTATGTATTAATGTTCAGATAAAAATAAAATCTTTACTTGTGGAATATAAATGTGAACATCACAAGACAATCACTGAAATAAAACCCTATGCGCGATAAGTTATATCTAATTCCTTCTTTAACTTGACATAAGACAATTTAGAAACATTTCTTATAAAAGTTTGTACACTGTAATACTGTATTGATATCCTACTTACTTTCGTTTCATTTGTTTATTTGTTTGTTTTGGAATTTCGCATAAAGCTTCTCGAAAGCTATTTGTGCTAGCCGTCCCTAATTTAGCAGTGTAAGACTAGAGGGAAAGAAGCTAGTCATCACCACCACCGCCAACTCTTGGGCTACTCTTTTACCAACGAATAGTGGGATTAACCATCACATTATAACGCCCCCACGGCTAGGAGGGCGAGCATTTTTGGCGCGACTCGGGCGACCCTCAGATTACGAAGCGCATGCCTTACGCGCTTGGCCATGCCAGGCCGCTTTCATTTCATAAAACGTTTATTATAAGTTACGTCACTATAAAACTTAGAACCCTCAAAAGCTCAGCGAACATTATGCTTGTTGTGCTTATAACATCTTTACCTATTAATTTAGGTTTATCAAACAAAATTTAGTTTAACCTCTATCATATCAAATACTGATAACAGTCCGTAACTTTCAGTTAATATGATAAATGTAACACATTTGCCATACCCAAAGAACTAAAGATAGTGGGTAATAACTGGTAGCTTGTTTTTAACGGTCGCGTTATCATACTGACAGAAGATGGAATTTTAACAATGGATAAATGAGAAACATTTTAAAATGAATATATTATAGCAATAAATACGGAAGTATTTTTAAACGAACTGAACACCTTCCAAAATGAGTTAATAAAATAACGAAACATTTAAATCATTCTCAAAAATAATTGATTATGAAATGAATGTATTGATTTTATGGACAGATGAAGTAAGAGGACTTATCAAATGGCGAAGGAAAGGTCTACAACATAATATAATTGAAAGAAAATCAGTTGACACTTTCGTCACCTTCAACCTATGATCAGGGCCTGGCATGGCCGAGCGCGTTAAGGCGTGCACTCGTAATCCGAGGGTCGCGGATTCGCGCCCGCGTCGCGCTAAACATGCTCGCCCTCCCAGCAGTGGGGGTGTATAATGTGACGGTCAATCCCACTATTCGTTGGTAAAAGAGTAGCCCAACATTTGGCGGTGGGTGGTGATGACTAGCTGCCTTCCCTCTAGTCTTACACTGCAAAATTAGGGACGGCTAGCACAGATAGCCCTCGAGTAGCTTTGTGCGAAATTCCAAAACAAACAAACAAATCAACCTATGAACTCCCATTCGGTATGAATGTTTTTTAATTAAGCACAAAGCTACACAATGGGTTATCTGTGCTCTGCCCACCACGAGTATCGAATCCCGATTTTTAGCGTTGTAAGTCCGCAGACATACCGAAGAGCCACTGAGGGGGGCGGCATGAATGTGATTAAAAGATATGAAACTTTCAGGTACTTTCCTTTCAGACCAGAATATTTTTCTTCGTAATGTGAGATCATTATATAAAAGATTTAAACCTCAAAATAATAATAATGATAACATTGATTCAGAAAAGTGACGACACTGTCGTCTTTAGTTTATTTACAACAGTTAACATGTAAGTTAGTATAAATGTATAATTAGTTTGATGCGATAAGACTTGGTTATTTTAATATATTTAATATTACAATGTTTACTTATGTTAGAAGGAAAGATACACAAAGGGAAATATTGTAATCATGTTGCTTCTAAAGCAAATCTAAATAGAACTAATGTTAGAGGTCATTGAACAACCAGCAGAGTGATAGATTTTGTCACCTATTGTCCAGTTTAGGTGTATAATACATTTAAACAAACAGTACTTGACAAGATGTGTTGAAATATTCGGCTGTTATAACTTGTACAAAAATTCGTTCTTGACCACAACTTAAAATATTAAACTTTAGAATTGTTAAGTATGTACTTAATGTTATATTTAATAAAGACTTGATATTCTTTCAATTTCTTACGTAATATAAGTTTGTTATTCACAGAAAAACTGCAAAACAAAGCATTGTAATTACAAACCTAGTGAAATATTTTCTTCCATATAAAGGCGACATCCATCACACTTTTGTTAGTGCTACATTCGTATTGTAAGTTTCCTTATTGGTATTTTGATGCTCTATATATCATGTATATATGAATCATATAGATATATAAATCATATATTTACATATATAAGAACAAGTATTTCATTCGAATATTTCATTGTAAATAGAAGGTCAAATTAGCTGTCACCATTTTCACAACATCTATAACAAAACGGTCCGGCATGGCCAAGCGCGTTAAGGCGCTCGACTCCTCATTCTAGGATAGTGGGTTTCAATCAAGATTGCGCCAAACATGCCAGCCATTTCAGCCGTAGGAGCGTTATAATGTGACGGTTAATCCTACTATTCGTTAAAAAAAGAGTAGCCCAAGAATGCTAAAGTAGGGATGGCTAGCGAAGATAGCTCTCGAGTAGCTTTGCGCAAAATTAAAAAAACAAACAATAAATATATTATAAAATAAAATAATAATGTATAATTAAGATGCCAAAATTTAATTCAAAAAGTAGTTTAAAATACACTACTACCACTGATCACAAGCATAAGATACCATGAACCAAATAATATAAAAGTGAATAGATCTATAGTATTAAAATTCTTAATGAGAATGAAATATTTGGCTGTGTAACAGTTTAGAAAAAAAGACTTCTGTCTCCAAATATTGTCACAAATATAACACTTGTTTAAAAATAGAAAAACTGGACTGTTAATGATTGGAAAAGAGTGATATGGACAGATGAGTCCAAGTCTGAAATATATGGTTTAAAGGATAGATTGAACGTCCGGTAGAAGAATTGTGGAAGATATTTACCTGTAGGCATAGCACTTATCATGAAGCATGGGGTGGGAGAGAGCAGTCGTATGATGTGGGATTGTTTTTCTGCTGAGACGAAAAGAGATATTTCCAAAATAGATAGAATAATGGACCAAAACAAGTACCATCAGATACTGATTCACTATTAAACACCCAATGGTTTGTGTGTAATTGGTACAGGATTTTACTTCGAAACTTATGAGATACTAACATTTACCCATATTTACTGGAAACAGATTGAATGGATTTATAATCATAGATATATTAGTAATTTTTACAGTATAAACAAATATATAACCACGTGTTATATATATAACAGATCTTTTAATTTTACCTCATTATACAAATCATATCTCTCTTAATGATAATAACGAATTTACCTAAGTCTGCAGCGGAGAACTAGAATCAGATCTCAAATGTGATGTATTATAATACGTTTTTATTTTATGAATTACAAAATTATTACAATTACACAAAAACACGTGTTCTTCCGGATTTGTTTAGCTTTTCGTAATATTCTAAAGTATGAAACAGTCGGGTTGTTGTTGTAAACGTATCTGTTTGTTTATCCACACGATCACAAAAAATGCCCAAGGTTATTAACTCCAAGCCTGTATCATAATATTTTGGTTAAAAAATATCTGTGAGCTTAAAAGATCATATATAAATATGATGTAAATATGTTATATCGCATTCCTGTTCTTATTTTCGAAATCGCTGTTGATATGGATGTAAATCTTTCTATCCAGCCCAAAGTAGTTTTCATCACCTCGACTAATCACTAGTATGAAATGTCTATTCAGGTTACTGCTTTATATATAATTTTAAACATTTAATATTATAGTTTTAAACTTCGAAAGTCATCGAATCAACAAAAGCAGTTTGCTTAAAAGTAATGATGAAATTACACTAAACTGCACATTTGTCTTTCACGCTTCTCTTAATTAGCCCATTACAGATTTCCGGTTAAATGTGTGTTAAATTAATATTTTAAACGGTGCAAATAAAATACAGAGTAAAAATTCATTCTTTAAACGACCACCCAAAAATCTATTATCAACTTAATAAAATAATGATTACTTATTATTTGCTTTAATAATTAATTTAAGCTTTAATTTAATTTAATTTAAACTTGAATACGTGCAGGCAAATTCTTGAAGATCACACTGGTTATTTGAGTAAAATTATATCGCGCAAGTAGAAGAAAAGAAAAAAGTTAAATCTCAAAAAAGCATGTCTTATTTCAATCAGTTAACGTCAAATATAAAACTATTTGTAAATACTCCTGAACTTTATTTGCCCTTCTAAAATCCCGTTTTCTTTACTTTTGTGTTATCAAAAGGGTTTAAGAGACTTTAATCGATAATGAAAAACCTGATAAAGATGAATCACCTGAACATGAATCGATATTGATTTACGTTTAACAGTCAGTTTATCTTCACTGTAGAGCAAAGATCAGTTCAGATTACTACCTCAAGAATATCCCTGATTTCTGCTTTGTTATGGGGAAGAGTAAACTAGTATTGCTACTAAAAAAAAATAAAATAAAGTGTTGTTTTTGTACCAAACAGTTTCGTTTAGCCGCATTTTCTTATCAATAAAATTATAAATTCTTAAATACGATTTTCTGTAAAGATTTAATCGAACTCATATACTATCACTACCCAGAAAATTTGAAGTTGATATATAATTAACATTTATGGGTTGGAAATAATGATAAACCAAAGTACAATATTATGAATAATAAAATAAAATGAATTTATATACACCTAATCAAACAGGAGGATCACAATATAATGTATGTGTGCGTGTGTGAGTATGTTTCTCTTATAGCAAAGAAACATCGTGCAAATCTGCGCTGTCCGCCCAAAGGAATCGAGCCCTTGATTTTGATGTTGTACATTCCAATACGTTCTGCTGTTACAGTAAAGAACTACATTACAGTAACTGAACTAAAACACACCTTCAACTTTTTGTTATTTCATAATTACCACTTTAATTAAAGTGTAGTTAATCTTGATACAAAATTTAATATGTACTGATTATATGTGGTTTCTCAGGCTACTTTTACAAAGGGGAACGACGCTAGTAGATAAAAGTGTCCTCCAAAAACATCCTAAAAAGATGCACTCCAGGAAAACGTCTTTCATTTATGTTCTTCCTGTCTAAACTTTTTTCTCAATGAAACAACTAGTTTTAAATACTTTGATATACTCAGAAATTAATATGAAACCAAAGACTAATATTTTTTAGCCGCAGCTGAGCGGCTCAGAAAAGAGAACAAAGTCTTTTTGTTTTTTAAGGAACAAATTTTTAACTCACAACTGTTTTGATCGATTTTGAACTAATTATAGTTTTCGATTCACAAGCTTCAACCATTTAGACTGATGTATCTGACTACGTCAAAGGTCTCATAGACTCATTTACTCTAATCGAACCTGAAATAATTTCAATTTGAAGATAGTCTTTTAGAGATTTTAATGAGTAATAAAATCGAATGCGCGCTCAAGACTTGATATTGTTGGCTCACAAAAGTACACCAAATAGAAAGAAGAAAAAAGTTATAATAGATTAATATTGTTTGATCATGCCCAAATTAATCTCCAGTGTCGCAACTAATGATGATTTCACATTTTTAAGTGTAGAGAATCAGTTTGGTCGATTTCCTACAAGTTTTCTAAATAAATCTATTTGAATTCTGGATGGATTGTCAGGAACATGCAGAGATCACACCTAGTGTTGGTTTGGAACAGCTGACCTCTCATGGAATTGTCCAACACAAACGCAGTAAGTCCTCCAAGAAAACACTGGTGTTCAAAAGAACTGTAATAAGTTGGGATTGCGACATCATTTCCTGAATGAAACAAAATAAATAATTTCACAATAAGTCACGTTAAGGTTTACCCGTCCATTGTAACATAAAGAATATAATACAAAGTTATGATCTGGTTCTCTGGAAACTATAACAATCTCAAGAATCTAAAAATGTTATAAGAATCTTGAATTTTCTGTAAGATAAACCGTTATAACACATTTTACCACATTACGTAATCTAAAGGTTTTATAACTTCGGAAACATCTAAATGTCGTTAACATCTAACAGACGGTTTCAAAAACTGTTTCATGACGTTCAACAAATTTTATTCGCCAAACTTGAATCACACGAAATATTAAACTACATACATAAGTAGAACCTGGATGACCCTTAAACCATTTTGGAATTGTAATCCTCATAAATAAAGATAATGTAAGGCTGAAAATATTTCTCAATGAATGAAGGTCAGTAAATTGAATATTGGATGTTGATCAGTTACAACTGCAAACAAAACACTTACGATTATTTTAATAATGTACTCAGAAATAGTGCTTAAAAAGGCTCCAAATTTTCCCATAACTGCAATAGTCATCAAAGTTAGTTATCACCATGAGATTCCATCAAGGAATTGCTTGCGGATTCTTCAGGAGGTAACGCAATGGTGAAGTTCGGCTCTTCTGTATTAATATACAAAACCGGCAAGAGACTTCAGAGGATGTCTTGACGGTATCTTAAATATTTTGAACCATTTTATCACCAGTTGATGAAAATGCCTTTAAATATCCTGAGTTATTTTGATTAAATTAACATTATTACTGGAGAGATTTTGCAAAAGGTTTTTCTTGACCTTACTGAATAATTGCGTGTGACAAAATTTAAAAGTTCCTAAAACTGTTTTAATCAAAGCAAATGCAGGTACCTCGCAATGTGTTTTTAATGAGTTTTGAAATTTACAAAATAAAATTCTCTATCTTTCAGTGTCCCCATTTCTGCGGTCAGGTAAAGTGTGTGTAAAGGATTTAATATTATCTATTAATTTTAATACCTGTGTTTTTTTCAGTTTAATATATGTATTTAGCAACACATCTAACTTATATTGTTCAATGTGTAATACATTTGTAGAATATTCTTGAGCGTAAGAATCAACAATTTTCGACGATATGTGTGTATAAAATAGCACTGTTGTTACCTCAGCTAAACTTTATAGGAAATCCCCCCTCAAGCTTATAAAAAGTAACTAACAAAACGTAAGTAGACACTTTTATATTGTTGGTTTGCTACAGTTAGTATATTTTACTTTGGAAATTATAATTGGGATAAACGCTTATTAATCAGAAAACTACAGACATTTGACCGATAACGTTTATTGGTTTTGAACGCAACAAAACATTTACATTCATTGAATTCTCTTCAGACTTTAATATGTCTACGAGGATATTAGATATTATTATCTTTGAAAAACGTTCTTGGGCGTATTGAAGCAGCTACCTAGTTTTCTCATTAATTATATTTTCCCTGTGTGTGGATACGCAATTAATTCGCTCCTCATGAAACGTAAATATAAGATTGAGTTACAGACAAGATGTAAGACTCAGTACTGTTTACAAGTTTGTAAACCTTTTTTTTACATAAACCACTATTTAGAAATACAGTTATTATAAATTATATGGTTCTTTGTATGTCAAAATATATTTGTATAAATAAAAAAATTGTGTGAATCAAACTTGTTGGTAACTTTCTTTGGCATGGCCAAGCGCGTAAGACGTGCGACTCTTAATCTGAGGGTCGTGGGTTCGCGCCCACGTCGTGCTAAACACGCTCGCCCTCCCAGCCGTGGGGATGTATAATGCAGCGGTCAATCCCACTATTCGTTGGTAAAAGAGTAGCCCAAGAGTTGGAAGTGGGTGGTGATGACTAGCTGCCTTTCCTCTAGTCTTACACTGCTAAATTAGGGACGGCTAGCACAGATAGCCCTCGAGTAGCTTTGTGCGAAATTACAAAACAAACCAGGTAACTGTTATAAATTTGATACATAATGAAATTCAAGTGACTTCTAAATTAAATTTAAAATTTCCATAAGTCGTGAAATTATCTGTGATAAATTATCATATGTTACATGTTTTCAGCGTACTGTGATTTCATTATTATTCCCTTTAATGAATATTTGATTTATTCGCTTCTGGTTGCATCACAACTTAAATTAAAATTTTCTGACATCAAACATTTTTGTAAAGTCATCGTATAGCAGTTTCATGTGAGTACTTACAAGTAAATCATAATATGTCACAGAAGAAAGCCTATGTTGTGAAAGATGTGTGAAAGAAAGCACCAGTCTTTTTTCAGTTAAGGAGAGTTAGAGTGATGGCACATATACATAGAAAACATTGAGGGGGAAAGAAGGTGTACAAATAAAAGCTCCAACAAGTGTTTAAATCGTTATAACCCATAATAAATCTTCACACAAAGAATAAACATAAATAACAGCTCTCAAGAAAAAGATTACATAAAAATCCTGCATTTTTAATTTCAGTCCAATTTGTGGCTCATTTTTGCCAAATATCACTATATTTGTCACTTTCGACTCATGCTGTTGGTTCTGAGTCAATAACCATATAACCCACGTTACTTCGCGTACAAAGTTTTATCTGTGATTTCTTTTTGAGTTTGTAACTTTTCCAATGTGGCGAGCCGTGGATAAGGAACAGACCCACTGAAAGAGGCATTTGCGCTTATATATATATACATATATGTATAGATTGAGAGAAGAGTGTGTAGAAATTCACACTACATGTATGATATTATACAAATATTTACATTGTTCACCATTGTTCCACATAGTGTTGAACACTGTATAACACAATTCTTATTTTAAGAATTTTTACTGATTTTGTGTTTAAAAATTAGATAGTCGTTATATTAGATAAAACCAGTCGGTTAATTAAATACATTAGTGGTTTTGCTGTCGTTTCGTTGTAATATCGTTCGGCACGTGGTCAAACTGAATAGATTCGGTTTTACTGTTAGAGAATTAAGTTAATGTTTCACAAATTAAAAAAGTATATAATTAACGATAAAACATTACACAAGAAACATATAATATATTTTGTGTACTTACTATAAAATGGAATGAAAACAAAATGAATTAAAAACTAAGCTGTTGCTAACAAAATTTTCCAGTCATCCAAAGGGTTTTATGAATCACAACGGCTTTCTGTTTTCTTTTATTACTCTAAAGAAATTTTCTGTAACACGTTTTGCACGTGGTCAAACTGAATAGATTCAGTTTTACTGTTAAAGAATAAAGTAAATGTTTCACGAATTAAAAAAAATTACATAATTAACGACAAAACATCACATTAGAATCATATAATGTACCTTGTGTACTTGCTATAAAATGGAATGAAAATTAAATGAATATAAAAAAAATACAAATAAGAATGTGTAATATCTTCTGATAAATAAAAGCTGTCTATGAAATGCTCTGTAATATTTAAGTTCAAGCCTCAAATGCAGCGAATAACAACTCCAGAAAAATAAAACTCGCAGATTTCGCAGTGGTAAAAGCCTTGTTTCAATTGGGAATTGAGGGTCGCAAATTAGAATCCCTTTCCCAGAATATGCTTGTCTTTCCATTCGTGGGAAGCTTGGTTTGGTATGGCCAAGCGCGTAATCTGAGGGTCACGGGTTCGCATCCCCGTCACGCCAAACATGCTGGCCCTTTCAGCCGTGGGGGCGTTATTATGTGACGGTCAATCCCACTATTCCTGGGTAAAAGAGTAGCCTAAGAGTTGGCGGTGGGTGGTGATGTCTAGTTGCCTTCCCTCTAGTCTTACACTGTTAAATTAGGGACGGCTAGCACAGATAGCCCTCGAGTAGCTTTGTGCAAAATTCTAAAAAACAAACAAACAAATATATATCAAGAATGATGCTCGGAATTTCCTTTTTACGTTATGAGGAAAAATCGTACTCTCGACAGGGATACGAATTTTTTCTGTCGTAACTGTGCTTAAAAAAAAACAAAAAACAATTATTCCTACATTGGTTCAGATTAATGTTTATTAAAGCAGCCAATAGCCTACACTAAAAAAATATGAGATGTTTTGACGCTTTCTACGTAATCTTCAAAAGTTATTTATGAAACATTTGATTTCGAGTTCTGTACGTACCACGCTGGTACAGCAGTGAGTTTTCGGATTTATAACATTAAAATGAGGAGTTCGGTTCCACTAAATGGACACAGCAGGTAGCTCAACGTGGCTTTACAAAAATAAACACACACAATATGTATACTTCTGACCAGTCATTTGGCATTATCGTTTTATAATTCGTTACACAACCCTGTGGTCAACATTTACAATATGTCACGCTACATATCACTGCAATGACTTGATGGAACTTTATCTGGTTTCAGTTTATTGAAACCGTTTATTGTAATGTGTAGATTTGTTTGACCAATACAAATCCCAGTTTTATTTTTCAATTGACTCATTTGTGTCAATCCTTAACATTTGCTTATACTTATTCATGAAGATAAAAATGAGTTAAATAAGTTGGTTGTTACTTAAAAACGTTAAATAACCAAACTGTTAATCATAGAATACCAAATACGTTTAACTTTCCTATTTAATTTGTTTTATTATGTCATCCCATATGTAATGTCAGAAAATTTAATACAGAAAATGCATTATCATTTTTGTCTTTGTAGAAGATTTAATGACTAAAATATTTAGTAAGACGTGTATAAAAATGTTCAGACAAATTAAAGAAACGAACTCAACTCCACTTTTTCAGATCATTAATCAAATAAACCCTGATGAAGTTGAATGTATCTGAGGAGCACATTAGACATATAATAATTTATGTGTTTTAAAGAAGAGCAAAAGCGCAGCAGAAACTACACGAAACATTCAAGTTGTTTATGGTGTGGAGTCTCTCAATCAAAGAAAATGTCGAAGATGGTTTTAAAAGTTCATATTAAGTGAATAAAACTGAAGTGATATGTTTAATTATGACTTGCTGCAGACTACATTCGATAAATATTGGGCTGTAACAGTTACAGAACTAACACAGAAGCTTAATTAAACCCATTCAACAGTTCAACGTTATCTGCAACAGCTTAGAAAGATGTAAAAACCTAGAAAATGGGTCCCCCTTGAGTTGACAGAAGCCAACATAAGAGAAAGAGTGAACTTTTCACTTCTCTACACTCTCTCAATCGTAACTCACCTTTTTTTTGGTCAGGTTATTGATTAGAGATGAAAAACGGATATATTATGAAGTTGTTAAGCACCGTAGACAATGGGTCAGTGCAGGGGAACTAGCTATAGAACAGCCCAAAATGGACCTCTACACTAGGAAAGTCTTGTTAAGTGTTCGGTGGGATATTGTTGGTGTGATCCAGTTTGAGTTGCTGCCCCTCAGTGTGGTGATTACATCAGACTTTTATTGTCAACAGTTAGAGAGCTTGAACGTTGCATTGAAATAAAAGTGGACTGCTTTGATCAGTTTAAAGGTGTTGTGTTACACGAGGAAAAGGCAGGGCCCCATACATCAAGGATCACATATGTAAAGATTGAAGAGGTAGACTGGGAAATTCTTATTCTTCAGACATTGTCACCATCTGATTACCATCT
Organism: Carcinoscorpius rotundicauda; assembly: GCA_011833715.1. Taxonomy (NCBI): domain Eukaryota; kingdom Metazoa; phylum Arthropoda; class Merostomata; order Xiphosura; family Limulidae; genus Carcinoscorpius; species Carcinoscorpius rotundicauda. Next base: position 17,692,380 of record CM022398.1, on the reverse strand, counting down.
ACTCCGACGTTTGGAGAACGATCTTGATTGAAAAGAGCTCGGAATATATGAAGATGTCAAAATTGCTCTTTCTACGTTGTTTTCCTCCAAATCCAAAGTATTTAATAAAAGTGTTATTCAGAAGCTTGTGAATCGTCGACAGGAAGTAATTAATAATAATGGAAGGTGTATAATTGATTAAACATCATTAAAAGCGTTTCAAATACTTTCTTTTTGCTCAACCTAAAATCATTCGTTACTTAATGAACAACCTGATACAAGCAGATCTGAATATGATATTATTAATCCACACTGGACCATTACTAAATTCCTTCATACACAACACTTTATCTGTGCTAGCAGTGTTTAAGTTAACAGTAAAACATTAAAAGAAAGGAAGCGAATCATCACCATCCACTGACAACTCTTGGGCTACTGTCTGAGAATCAGTAGTGGTATTAATCAGGATATTATAACACCTACATGGTTGAAAAAAAACGAGCATGTTCGGTTGGACTAGGATTCAAGCCAGCGATTCCCAAATTGCGAATGAAGCGCTTTAAACACATAATCATGTTGGGCAAAAGCAAGATTACAGGCTCAAACTGCAACCATATACAACAAGCATGTTCGGAAACAGGACTTGAATTCGCTACCTTCATCGCGAATCCAGCATCCTAACCAACAAGTCATGTCAAGCTCAAATCCTCTATTTATTATATTTTGTGATTTTTTGTAATTCACAATAACTGTAACACTGAATTTGTTATTTTGGCCCGAAACCGTTAGATTTACCAACATAAATGTGAGCAAGAGCTTAAACTAATATTGTGCTTGTCTTTCAAGTAAATCCAGCATTGGGTGCACTTTCTTAGTTGATCAGTTATGCTATAACAATCTATATTTTTATACCGAAAGTAAAAATAAAGTGTTTTAAATAACAGTTAAAATACTTTATGTACAATTTTTACCATACAATAACAACCTTATGTTATCTTTAGTAAATAAAGTTTGTAAATTTCTTTTTTCATTAGACAGAACATCTACCTGGTTAATTTTCAAAATATAACAACCTATCGTCATGTGTATACCAATAAACGTATCAACATTCTAACTTCAGCATCAAATTATAATTTTGGGAAAATTTGGGTAATCTATTTAATTTCTGCTGTTATTGTTGTTCTTTTGTCCAATTTCCATTTGCGCGAATATGATGTAAATCAAGTGAACGATTTCTTCTAATATTGTTTACGGGTTATTTTATTAGATACCACTGTGACAAATAATGAATTCTAATATGTATTGAGCAAGTATGAAGGAAACTTTAATTTATAGGATTTATAGCGAATGACATAGCTGGTTGACAAAACATGAAAGCTGACATTTCAATTGCTTTTTTGGCATTTCGTACTAATGATTTACATTCCCCCAATAACAAATTCAACTAAAAACTACTAAACATATATTATTATGAAAATTAAAACCTACTATATACACCAGTTTTTCTGAAGCTGTTAAAACAACGTATGTTATTTAATATTGAAATTCTTTTGATTTTATCATAATGTTGCAGTCCGCTGAAGCAAAGTCGTGGCAGATGTTATGATTTAGGATTTAACTGGCTCCTATAAGGAGCTCTGAACAGATTTAACCACGTAGCCGCTTTGTCTTCAACCTACTCGTGATTGGATAACAGCTAAACCATGAGAAGAAGAAATATGTATGTGTTTATAGATACTCACATTATTGACAGAGGCATTCACAAGCAAACTCTGGTTATGGCTGGTAAGCAGGAAAGCGACGGAAAAACAACCAATAACCGGCACCAGCCAGCGACCATCACAAAATCATCGACCGATACAGGTCTTAGGGTCCTTTATGGCGACGTGGGATCTGTAAATCCTATGACAATAATTTGAGGTGGGGGAAACAGGTGAATCCTGAAAAAAAAAACACTGTCTTCCCCTGACTCGATTTATCCCAGGAGTGTCCGAGTTAGAGTACCTGAAGTAAAAATTAAGAATGTTGATGGTTAGTAAATTTTCAGCTAAATATTGATTAGTGCACTATATACCACGAATATAGTAGGAGCTAAACAGGTGCATCATGTGTTGGATGTTTTGGCTAACGTTAAAAACTTTGATTGTGTTTCTTGTGTTGGCTGTTTCACAATATCTTTTGGCTAAATTCTGGACCCTTACACTAGGTTTAAGTAATGTCCGAAATGAATCTAAGTAGCTTATGGGAGTATAACTTAGTAAATGATATATTTGTTTTTACTTTTGCATGAGAGCATTTGACATGCTGCACATGACCATGTATCTGTATACTATGAGTGGTCTGATATGAGCTTTACGAGTGGTTGTAAATGTAGGCCTAGCGTCCTTTGTGAGTGCCCCCAATACGTTTAAGGAAAGTGATACGTTGGTTGACAGATTTCCAAATTTTGCACACATGGTCCGTCCAGTATAGAGACCGATTACATTTACCTCCGAAAGGTATTATAAATTTAGTGGATCAGGTTCATCTTTTTCTTTTTACAATATCTGTGAAATGTAATTCCTTTGGTTTTGTTAGGTTATAAAAGTAAACACCACTTATTACACCACTTGATTATACGATTGAGAAAAGCTTGAACTCTGTTAGCTGCAACCAATTTCTGTTTATTTGTTTTGATTGTTGCGCAAACCTACACAAGGATATCTGTGCTAGCTGTCCATGACTTAGCAGTGCAAGACCAGAATGAAGGCAGCTCGTTATCACTAGCCGCCACCAAATCTTGAGTGACTCTTTTACCAACTAATAGTAGTATTGATTGTAATATTATAACGCCCCCACGACTGTATAGGCGAGCATGTTTAATGTAACGGGGATTCGAACTCGCAATTCTCTGATTACAAGTCGACTGCCTTAACTACCTGGCCGGGATGAGTCAGTTCAGTGTTTTAAGGCATTAGCTACTGATTCCTGATAATTGGGTTGAAACAGATCTCCGTTGTCTAAGATAAAGTTATTGACAATACTGTAATGATTTGGATCAAATTATGGGAGGCTTTTGATCTCGACATCCGACGTAAGATATTAGATAAACAGTTTGGCTTTGTTAGATTTGGTTGAAGCTGTAATGTCTTCATATTTGGTTTTCATGTTTTTTTGCCAAAGAGGGATGTTGGATCGATTTTGCTTTCGTCTATGGATAGGCAGAAATCTTTTCGGTTAACATCTCGATGCCGTATTATTAATGCTTTTTAATGTCATTTTCCCTATTAATAAGTGTCTCGTCGGGGGCAGCCTTACGTAATAATAAATTGGCATCTTTCTGTTATTTGCGAGTGGATCTCAGGAGTTTATTATTATGTTTTTTTTTTATTAATGAGGTTTCGGGAAAAGCCAAATTATCGACCGTTTGCTCATTGGGTGTGATGAAGTCTATTTCAACGGTAGAGAAGTAGAAATACGTGCTGAAGATTTCCAAGTCTGTCTGTGAAAAGTTACAGACAAGGAGAGTAGATTCTCATGAAGTGGTTTTTGGGTGGAACAGTGCAAAATGCGTGGTGTCGTACACCTCTCCAATTTAGCTAATACGCAAAAATTAGAAATATATGGCAAAATGTTTGTGGTAAATATTACGATATAAAGAATGTATTGAGAGCTATATATTTGGGTATGTGTGGGCATGTTATCATCTATAACCACAAGGCAGGTTACTTCTGTAAATTTGTTAATAAAAATCTCCTTCTTGCTTGTTTCCTGAATAGGAAATTGGTATGCTTTGAGTTTAAATCACGAAAGTAGATAATTTTGTGTTTCTAGACAGTAATTGTTGAAATACACTTGATTCTGACGTCGCCTGAGGAAGTGTTTAAAAGACAACTAGCATGAATTTTTTTATATTAGCAGGTTTAATGAGGCAAACTAAAACTTCGTTATCACTTTCTCTAATAGTTTCATCGTATGTTATTGTCATGTCACTTTTGTATAAAACCACGATTCCTCACTGTTTGTTGATTTACGGCTTCGATGATACAACAGTCGAGTAATCTGAAGTCGTGGTTTTTCTTTAGATATGTTTCGTTTAGAACAATTATATCAATGCAATGTTTGATGTAAACTTTGTACAGTGCAAGGTTACAAGTTACAATTTATAACTTTTACAATAAGTCAGTTGGGTAGCTTGTTTATATATATATAAATGAGTTTAATGAAAACAAAATGATTTCGATTTATTTTCACTTTGAATATTAAAATGTTTATGTGTGTGTGTATACATATCTGTATCTTTACACGTAGATTGAAGAAAACCTCCTAGAAAACAAAATTGAGAACGAAGTCGATGAGCCAAAGGTAAGATATGTGGTATAAAGATGTCGTAACAGAAGAATTAAATGTTTTTAATTAATAAATACTTCAGTGAGAAAGAAACATATAAAAACAACAACTCGAGTATTTCAGAGTATCCAATATGTTACGTATTTTTTGATGTTTTATGTTCTTCGTAGAGAATTAGAAGTTTGCTCTTTTTTGTCTCTGTCGACATTTGCATAATATTTGAATGAGCTATTGGGTTTCTTTGCTGTGTGAGATGTTTTGCTTTTGTATGAGAAATCTTTGTGAGTCAAAGCATACTCGTCTGCCAAGACAGCAGCATCATGAATTTTGGAAGCTTTTTGTTCATCAATATAAGTTTTTAGCTCTACGGGAATACATCTTTTAAACTCTTCGACTAACATGAGTTCTCTGAGTTACGCATAATCATCTTTAATTTCTCTGGAATCACACCACCTGTCGAACAGAGTTTCTTTTTCACGAGCAAATTCGACATAAGTTTGGCTGTCAAACTTTTTGTAACCACGAAATTTTTGTCTGTATGCCTCTGGCACCAATTCATATGCATTCAAAATGCATTTTTTGACGTGCTCGTAATCATAACTTTGCTCGGCTGTGAGCTTGGAAAATACTTCCTGAGCTTTACCCTTGAGAACACTCTGAAGTAGTACTGTCCAATATTCGGTAGGCCATTTTAGCCTAAGGGCCAATTTTTCAAATTGCTGAAAATATGTATCTACAGCTTTTTCATTGAATGGAGGTACTAAACGAATCTGTTTGGAAGCATCAAAATTATCCAACTGCATTCGGACAACCTTTTCTTCTGTCTGTGCCTTTCTCATACTGATTTCTTTATCAGCTTTAATGCGTTCTATTTGTATTTCGGCATCAAGAACAAGGCGTTTGTTTTCTTGTTCTGCCTCAATACGTTTTTGTTCTGCCTCAGGAAAAAGAAGAAAGTTAGTTATTTGAGAAAGATTAAGTGTTTGCTGTGAATATTCAACTTGGATTTGTGATTGAAATTAGATCTACGGAAGCCGTGATTTTATTTCGTCAATCTCTACGATACATCTGAATTACTGCTTGATGGACCCTTAATTCATGTATGGCTTGTTCAAATAGCTTGGACATAAAATTTGTGTCCTGATCTGATTGCACAACTTTTGGAATTCCAAACATGGTAAAGGATTTGACAAGAGCCTTGACGATGTTGGGAGAAGTGATTTTTCTCAAAGGGATTGCCTCAGGGAAACGTGTAGAAGCACACATGATCGTCGAGAGGTATTCATTTCCTACTTTGCTTTTTGGCATTGGGCCAACACAGTCGATAATGACCCTTGAGAATGGTTCTTCAAAGGCAAGAATAGGCTGCAGTGGTGCTTTGGGAATCCCTTGATTTGGTTTTCCAGTGATTTGGCAAGAATGACATGCCTTACAAAAGCTAACAACATCTTGGCGCATCTTTGGCCAATAGAAATGTCGTCGGATACGATCTAAGGTCTTTCTTACACCTAAGTGTCCCGACAATACACGGTCATGAGCAAGACTAAGAATATCATTCCGATAGTATTTTGGAATGACGATTTGATGAATAACATTCCACTCTTCATCAGCAGCAACGTCAGAAGGTCTGTATTTTCTCATTAGCACACCTGACTTCTGGTAGTAACAAATAGGGACAGTTCCTATTTCATTTTCATTAACAGCCAGTTGTAGAAGAGAACGAGTTTCAGGATCATTGTCCTGTTCCTCAATAAGTTTGTTTCGATGAAGAGAGTCAAAAAACGTCTTAGAGTCATCAGTAGAACTTAAAGTTGAGTCAGAAATCTCATCCATGTGAGACATGAATGTATCAGATAAAGAGAAATCCTCTTTGGACTCCTGAAAACGTGTCTAAGAACGAGTAACAGCACAGGCGGGAAAAACATCAGGAAACTCTTCAACGAGTTGCTCTGTACTGGGGCTAATAACAGGTGCTTCAACAACACGAACCTCTGGTACCACCTTACTACCAGCCAAATCATTCCCCAAAAGCATAGAAACACCTTCAACAGGCAATGAGGCTTTAATACCCACAGTCACTGGGCCTGAGACTAAGTCCGAATGTAAATCTAATCTATGAAGAGGAATAGAAACGACGCCACCTTCTACACCAGAAATGAGCACATTGGCCTCAACGGATGACTTTTTAGAAAACGGAAGTACACTTTCCAAAATCAAACTCTGAAAAGCTCCAGTATCCCGCAGGATTTTAATTGGTTGTAGACGTGAATCGCCAACAAAAGAAACAAAACCTTGAGTCATGAAAGGCTTAAATTTGTCCTCAACAATATCTTCAGGTACATCAATAACATTGGACTTGGAATCCACAGTGGACTGAACAGGGTCAAAATCATTGGGAACCAATGATATATCAAACAAGGGCGAAATGAAACTATTGGGTGATGGCTTGTTTTTGAGCATATAGCACTCAGAAATCAGATGGCCAGGTTTCCTACAATAAGCACATGTTTTGGATGAGAATGACACGTTTTTAGTAGATGTTGAGCTTATAGAATAAGATGGAGTCTTCGTTTGAGAATTAGAAGTTTCCTCTTTTTTGTCTCTGTCGACATTCGAAATTAATTACAAAACAAAATAATATTAGTTTCAAACTTCAAAATAAATCACAATACAAAACGGTACTGGCCTGTATCTAATGTAATGATCTAAAATTAAAGTCTCAAATTCCAGTCTAGGGTGTGAATTTGGTCCCACGAAGTAATTCCGAAACAGTTCACAGTTCAATGAATTCGCCGACTCTCAGCACAAGCAGTAATTCAGATGTATCGTAGAGATTGACGAAATAAAATCACGGCTTCCGTGGATCTAATTTCAATCACAAATCCAAGTTGAATATTCACAGCAAACACTTAATCTTTCTCAAATAACTAACTTTCTTCTTTTGAAATGAAACTGGTGTCTGAATCTCACTCTTTGTCTTCGAATAAAACTAATGACTGAATCTCTCTCCCTCGAATAAAACTGATGACTGAAGATTCTGACTATCTCTCACGTCACCGTCTTTTTTATACCGATAGGCCTATTTCTCGAACAATCTCGCAATTTCCATACAACTCCAGAGCTATACACGCATATCCGTTCTTGCACGAGACTACACTTCTAGACAGGAAGTCACCAGCACTCATTTACAAACATGTGATTGGTCTACTTAATTCGAGAAAGTTCTAAAAATGTTACCCTAAATAAATAACATATTTTAGTTTAAACTTCTAAACAATAATATCGATATGGAAAAATGAATAATACAAATGAAAATTCAAACACAATACGACATGTTGTCGTTTACAAAATATTTACACATATACATAACAAATAATATTACAAAAAGTAAATGTTTTAATTTTTTTCCAGATTTTATAGTATCTCAACAAGCTTCTTTATACTTTGCTTTTACACGTTATGAGAAAAAATAGCTCAATGATACACTAACTTTACAGTAATACTTGGTTAAGTCACGATGACAGTTTATCTGCATTGCTCGCATGTATGAGTTTGCTTGAGTGAAGTGCAACTTGACGATAAATGAATTCAACAAAGTAAATAAAGTAACTTTCGTGCTAATCGTATGCTTCACTTAATAACAAATAGGAATGAAACGTATGTTCTATTACATGCTCTAATATATTTTCTAAAAGGCATCGGATTAGTTATCATTGTTCTCGCCATGTAAAGGAAAATGAAAAAAGAAAATTTTGAAAAAAATTTACTTAATACCTGGTGTTGCTTTGTTCGTTGTTAAACACAAAGCTGGGTCCGGCATGTTCAATTATTAAGGCTCTCTATTCACAATATGTGAGACGAAGGCTCGATTCTCTGTCACACCAAATGTGCACACTTTTTCAGACTTTGGGAAGCTTTAATATCACGGTCAATTTCACTATTCGTTGGTAAAAGAACTTCGGAGAGTTGTCAGTGGGTGGTGATGACTCACTTTTTTCCCTCTTGTCTTTATGCTGCTAAATTAGAAATGGTTACTGCAGATATCCATTTTTAGCTCCCTTCGAAATTCCAAATAAACTAAAAATAAGAAAAAAAGCTTAGTGTATTCACCACAGGTATCGAAACCCGGGATGTAGCATTATCAACCTTTAGACTTACCTCTGACCCAATGAAAATTCGACAAATGTTAAAATTACACACACGTCCTTATACAAATCTTACAACAAATATATACAGCAACATTAATTTGTTGTATTTTGTCTTGAAGAATATTTTATGATATAAACGAAGATTTAGTTATAACACAAAAAACGTGTAGATACTACCCTATGTCATACCTTATTTAGTGTGTCATACCTAATAAAGGGCGATCAGTGTGAATATAAAGGACATTTTCAGCTCATTCCGTCAAGCAGCATTATTTCTACCAGAATCAAAGAAGAGATAATTAAAAATAAATTATATATATTTTAATAGATTCGTTATTTTTCCACACGAAGGTTTCTATTCTGAACATCGAAGACGAAGACAAAGTCAGGGGTGACATCTTATACTCTGTGGATGAAGCTCCTCGTTGGTACCTACGTATCCTACTTGGGATTCAGGTGAGATTATGGAGTTTATTGTCAATTTTTACTATTCGTATTGTCTAAGTCAGTAATATGTCACACCTTATATATACATATAATATCTTACATTATTTTAATATTATTATTTTGCATTAAACTCTCGAGAACTTTCTTTTCAAAAGTAATTTTCAGCCAGTATTCTTACTGATTAGTTTGATCCCTAAAAAAGTAAAACTTCTTATTTTCTCATATTGTTTACAACATGACAGCTTATTTTGAACTTTTGATTTATTTTTGTTCAGGATTACAGCGTGTCGAACAAGTTGTCGTTCAGTACGAAACGTTTTTTTGTGTTTTAACAATAGATATAAACTGAAACGTATATTCTCAACTTCACATAAATACATCTTTTGATATCAGAATAAATATTTATGTTTTCGGAGCACAGAGTATTGAAGTATGATACTTTGTTCGTTCATAAATATAATTAAGTGTTTGATGTATGAAAACAAAGTTACACGGGATATCATAACAATCAACCAAACCTTATTTAATAAGTCATAAAGGTTTGAGTTACACCAATATGTAGTACGTCAGTAATACGTTAAAGATACATGGATTTCAATTTTTTTATTAATGTTTACGATTTTCCTGATGAAAACGAAAACTCACAAATTTACTTTTGTTGTTGATCAAAGTGAATGATAAGAAATTTATATCGTTAAATAATTTTATTGTGAGTGATATTTTAAACGAAAAAATTAAGTTTGTCTTATTTGTGTTTATTTTTTAAATACATTTACGCTTTTAAGTATGAGATTCCTCTATAAATTCTTAATGTCTTAGTTTAAAACACGAAGATGGGCAAAACACCATTCGAATCTAAGACATGACACACGGAAAATTTTTTTGAAACATATATGACGTATTAAATGAAAAACAGTTCACACTGTTGAATTAGAAATATTAGTATCTCAAACTAAAACTGTTGTCTTGACCTAAGTTAATACATTTCCTTTTGTGTATTTTATTTGACTTAACTATAAACACATGAGTAAAATTTCAAATCACAGATAGCGGTGAAATTCACCTAAATTATTCAGTTGCACCTTATAAAATACTTTTTATTCAATTAAATCGTCCACTTAATGGGATGGAAGAATAAATTTTTATGGTCAATATTACATATTAATGAAACACTAATATAGAAACAGTTTTGTTCCCTTCTTTATTGTTTTATAAAAAAAAATTACACTTATTACTGATGTTTAAAATGTATTTCAAGAGGTATTTGATTGAAATATAAAAAACAAACTGTTTTTATTGGTTTTACAATAATAGCAATATATGATGATGTTCGGGTCGACTGTGGCATATTTTAACTTAGTCACATCAAAGCTCTGCATCCAAGAATCCGACCCAACTAAGGGCTACATAACATCATCAATTTTTTTGTGTCAGGTTTAGGAACCCTAATTCAGTCAGCATTTGGTACAAGGTAAGAGCAAATACCATCCATCTAACTTCAAAAGCTTAAAAGTGAGGAACATTTTAAATATCATAAAACTATAATCTATGATGACGAGAAAACCCACTTGCAGAAAAATATATATGTAAAAACAGCTGGTAGGTTGAGAAAGCACTATGTTAATATTTTTTTTTATTTAGTATTTAGGTGTTTTCTGTGGTTATGTTGTGTTTATTTGATTTGCAGTGTTCGAAAACGTGTGAACATTACTAAATAAATAAAAACCTCAAACACAGAAACGCAGAAAACACCCAAATACAAGGTAAAGAAACAAACATAAACAAGCGCAAAATTAATAAAACCTTAATTATACAACAACTTAAGCCCCCCAAAAAACCAATACAAAGGAACACCTTTATACTTATATCAGTAATTATAATCAGACATCTAAGCACTTCCTGTACATTCCTACACTACTTTACACAACCACCTTTAAACTTGCGGTCAGCTATTTGTCAGTTACCTCTTTCTTTCTTTGTGAACCTGACGATAACCAAAGAAGGACGATACTTTGTTCGCTCCTCAGCATAGTGCTTTCTCTTTCCATTACAGCCATTTTTACATATATATAAAACTGTAATATTCTGAATTGAAGACAATGTTACGCATTTACACTGACGTAAAGGATCAAAAAATATGGAACAAACCTTTTTGTTTCGTTGTCATAAGTCTGCTGCTTCATATTTTTGTTTGAAGGAACGTGCAAACAACGAATGTTGCAAAACCTTTTTAGAATTGTAAGACTGCGGAAACAATAGCTAGACATTGTAATCACTGTGATTTCCGTTATGATATAATAGTAGGACATGACGGTCCGTCTAATAACACCAGACAACAACAAGTGAAGTTATAGCTGATATATACTGGTCACTAGGCCAAACCCGTTCAACTTTCTCATGCAGCTGAAAATAAAATGTGAATTAAAGATATTCCTCATGAAGACACATATTTATAGACAACTGATGTAACTTTTTGGGATCTCTGTGTATTTTGATTTTTGAGAGAAGCTTTGAAATATTACTATCTTCATTCTCTAAATAGAATATGATAAGAATGGTGAACTTGGAAATTTAATTTTTATAAAGGAGGCCTTAGCAATGTGAAGTACAGTATAGAATTATTGAAAATAGGCAATGTCACAAGCATTTGATAAAGCATAATAAATAGTGGAAGCATAAACAAAACTGCTTAAATTCGAAAATCATTTTAATGTAATGACATCAAACTGTATGTATGAAAGAACCTGTTTTGTGAATACTGAAATTGTTGCTGTGACAGATTACTAGACATTAATACAGCTTCATGTCGAACTCCGAAACTCTTTCAAATTTTTAATAAAATCGTTTATACATTCAGGATAGTTTTGATATTGTTTATTGTCGCTTGTCATACAAAGAGCTGATTTACTACTTTGACGTAAAAACTTATTTAGTGTTTTTATGTAAACTGCCCATTATTCAAGGCTCGTCTTTTATCTTTCTGGCTCCGATATTTGCTACTTTAAGTTTACCTCAGTGGAAGTGTCCTAGTGAAGAAAAAATGTTGTCAGCAACAGAAGAAGAGCTACAAGAAATCTGGCATACCAGAATGCTTGTTGGAATATTATGTATCCGATATCAGAAGCAAGGATTTTGTCAATTAATGGAAAAATAAAAGCAATAATTGTCACAAAATTTTAAATTATTTAAATCTGATTCATTACTGAATGAGAAGACCTGGAAATTAATATAAATGTTCGTGTTAACGATGGAGATTTGGATTAATGAAAACAAATTATTACTCTAGTATTAAATCTTGTTTTTAAAATAAAAACCTCTTTTTACCTGTTACAACTCATCTCTGACAAGTCTCCTAGTAACTATATCTAAACAAAAATATATTTTAATCTACAAACAATAACATAGTTTAGAATAACTGCTATTTAAAATAATGATTTATATACAAGCGTTTTTCAAACAGTACTTTCATCTGTTCTAGTTTGTTTCTGAATTTCGCATAAAGCTACCGGAGGGCCATCTACAGTAGCCACCCCTAATTTTGCTATGTAAGTCAAGAGGAAGGCAGTAAGTTTGTCTCCATCTCTCACTGCCAACTGTTGAGAATATCTTTAACCAACGAATACTGGGATTGACTGTCATATAATAATGCCCCCAAGACTGAAAGGGCGAGAAAGTTTGGTGTTAGAGGATTTCGTTATCGTGACCATCAGATGCCATTCAGGAACCGCAACTATCTGGCTATGCTGAGCCATCCATGTTTTCTGGAACATTATCATTATATTCGCTTCAGAAGTTAACAGCACACTGACTGTAACTACCCGACATCGTGTGTTGTGATGGTTACCTTTTATATTCAGTTGGTGTAATTCTAGAAAATTCAGCTGCCAATTATACTAGCATTCATTAATATTTCACATACACATCATACGTTATAGAATCTTACGCTCGGGAATCTTCTACAAATTTGGAAAACAAGCGTGACTTTCCCAATACACACTTTGAAGTAGAAGTTAGATGCATTTTTAAATATATGTTCAATTTAAGTAAATGTAAGTCTCATGCATTAAAATGGAACAAACATAGATATAAAAATATATGTATAAGAGCAAATATCTTACATACTTTAAATTCAGTTATGTATAATATATCTTTACATCATTTAAAATGTGAGTCTTGATATATTTGTGTAGATACAAGGCTTTATCATTGGGGCATCCATCTTTGAATTCGTTATAGGACTTACAGGTGTTATAGGAATTATTCTTCAGTGTTTATCACCTTCAGTGATAGTCCCTACCATATCGTTGGTTGGACTTTCGCTCTTCGAAGAAGCAACTTTCAAAGCCAGAAAAACTGGGGAATAGCAATTATGTAAATCTTGTTTTATAATAAACTTATTAATGGTGTTTTGTTAGTATTATAGAGAAATTTGTAATACTCCAGTGAAGCTTTTATTTGTAAAATATTAAATATTTTATGGCTTTGTATGAATACCGCGCAAAGCTACATGAGGGCTGTCTGTGCTAGCCATTTCTAATTTAGCAGTGTAAAATTAGATAGCAGGCCGATAACCATCACAACCTACAGCCAAATCTTGGGCTATTCTTTTATTAACAAATACTTGGATTGACCGTAACATTATAACGGTCAAACGGCTGAAAGAGCAAACATGTTTGGTGAGATGGAGATTCGAACCTGTGACCCTCAGATTACGACTCAAGTGTCTCATTCACCTGGCATTTTTGGGCTTATATTTTATGCCATCACAATGATACGTCAGAGGCTTGTGTGGCATGTGCAAAACTTTAGCGCCATTTGAAAGAAAAGGAGAATTGTTTGTTTCCAGTTTAAAGCTACACAGTTGACTATTGAAAGTATCTAGTTCAACCTGCAAGTATATGAAATATACTTTTGCTTTCTCCGTCAAACATAAACAACTCTATTTATTTCTTACATATCAAACCTTTTATAATAAATCACTGGAAACTCCTAAACAACCTAAGTTATAGCCTTGCCTTTTCCATTCATCATAACTATATTTTCCTTTGAAACATTCAGTCTCACCGTTCTCATTATAATGACTTTCAAAATGAAAACTTTATTTATATCCAAATCAAATTAAGGTGAAACTATTCTATAATAGTGTCAAGAGTGTTTATCTTATTGCCAGAGCATTATTTTATAATCATGTATCGTATATCTCGATCTTTTAATTTATTATTTTCTTCGGTTAGTAAATAATCGTCGTATTTTGCATCAGATCTTTTAGAGGAAATGCTAAGAGGAAAAGTTTTCCCTATGATCTTTTGAAAAGTGAATGAATATAAATTGTCAGGAAACCGATTTATAGACATTTGTAACATAATACATTATACCATACACTATACGCTTGATATGGCCTGGTGGTTGGTGCGTTTAAAACTGCATGTTGCCAGTTCGAATCCCTTTACTTAACATTTTCGCCCTTTAAAATGTAACAATGACATTAAATTATTGCCCAAGAATTGACAAAAAAACTTGAAATTTTTCCACACAAAAAGAGATGTGTACATTATTGCAAGTACACTGGTGAAGGAATATATGGAGATATGATTACTGCTCAAGATATAGATAATGTAAGGGTAACCCTTCACATAACACTGTAAAAGGGTTAACTTTGAGAACATTAACAGCTAAGTTTAAACCGATATTAATTACTACTGTTAAACATTTATATAAGCTCTGTTGCACTTAAAAGCTTTTCCAGTTCTGGATTCAATGTTCTAATGACCTACTATTAAAGTATCTGTATCTTGTTGTTCTTTGTTTCTCAGAACAGTTTTACTTCTTGTGCTCTTCTCCCAGTGCCTCAAAAACTTTAATATTCCTGGCAGTAGCGACAGTAGAAAAAGAGGATAGAAGATCAAACGAATTCCGATTTTCAAGCTTTTTCCAGTGAGTACATATTTTAAACACTTTTCAAACACATTTCACTTTTAGACACACACCCAACGAAGCCTCAGTTATTAACTTTAATTTAAAATGAAACATTTTCGAAATAATTTAGTGTTATAGAGAAATGTTTGCTGTACTGTTGTAAAAAGAAAAGAATTTAAAACCAGCCAATTTCTATTGTTGTAAGGTTACGAGATATAACAAAAGGGAAACCAGAAGGAACGTATTATAAAATATGTACCACAAAGGCAAGATCACACGTTTATATTTTATGTACGAAATACATATTACAGCATTACTTCATTATCAATAACTTTATAGTTGCTTTGATGTTATGTGTCACGTATTTATACTGTTATTACTGTATTTTTAAATATCTTTTACAAATTACCTATTGAGTGAACCTCCACCTTATATTAATGTTAACTACTTGGTTCTTAACGTATTCAATAAGTATTATTCCTGTGCTTGTATGTAAACCAATTTCCACTCACAAAAAATCACTGCTAGTATAAACTGCTGAAACATTTCTAATAAAAGAAATATATATGTATATGTATTCGGATAATTGTGAGAAAAAACATTTGAATATTGAATAGCAAATAGCTGTAAGCCTACTTTTAGGTCTTTCTTACCATAGTTATTGCCTGGGTTATTTGCTTCACACTAACTGCTGCTGGTGCCCTTGGATCAACCAATTCAGCCAGAACTGATCTTCGTGTAAAAACGATATACTATAGTCCCTGGTTTAGGTTTCCTTATCCAGGAAAGTAGTTGTACAAATATGAACTAAAATTTAGATTTTTTTTTATTTCCGTAAGTAGTTCACGAAATTATCTTTTGATCAGTTCTTTCAATATAGAAACTTGTTGTCACTTCAGTTGTTGTGACACTAATTTAATTGTGAAGTTCGCTGAAAAATATAAAACCATTAAGATCATACATTATCTTGGAATACAATAAATATACTAATTAAAAGTTATAATCTTAAAGTTCTATGTTTTGTTAAAAGAGTCGATATGTATATTAAGAATGTTACGTTTGAAATGAAGGTAGACCATTTATAACTTCATTTTGGTCTTTCAGGACAGTGGGGTTTACCAACAGTCAGTATCGGTGCTGTTTTCGGAATGTTTGCTGGAGTACTAGTGTAGGTATTAGAATCAGTAGGAGATTACTACGCATGCGCACAACTTGCCTCCGCCCCTCCTCTTCCACCTAGCGCCATAAACCGTGGAATATTTGCAGAAGGAATTTGCTGTATCGTTTCTCAAATTTGGGGTTCTGGAGGTGGAATGACTTCTTACAGTCAAAACATTGCAGCAATCAGAATAACAAAAGTACACCCATGTGCTGCCCCTCAAATAGAGATTAGAGCTCTTGTATTACAATTTTGAATATTATTGTTAATTGCTTTGATTCATTGTGTTATTATACATGTGTATGTGTAACATAACTGCTGATATTTTACATATTTAACAAATATCGTAACATCTGGTATTGCAGAAACATTAAACTCACATCAAGTTTTCTTTTAATCCATTTTTACACCAACAACTGGCTAATCGTCGTGTTATTCAGAATGGTGTTGTTACCATGTGTATGTACATCATGATTACTGATATTTCAGAAACTTAACTTGTGTAAATATAATAAACGCTGATTATGTAGAAATGTGAAACTCACTTCACTTTTTCTCCTCAATTTTCACACTAACAGGTGGCTAGTCGACGATTCATTCAGTATGGTGCTGTTACCATGTTGATTTTTGCAGTTCTGGGTAAGTTTGGGGCCTTTTCAAGCACTATTCCTGAGCCCATTGTTGGAGGAATCACATGTGTCATGTTTGCAATGGTTACTGGAGCTGGATTGTCCAAAGCCCAATTTATCGACCTTCACTCATCAAGAAATATTTTTATCCTTGGATTATCCTTATTTATGGGCATTGTCATACCAAAGTGGTTCAAGGGACACCCAGGTACTATTGATATAGTTACGTACAGTTTTCAGTGTGACTGGAGTTTGGAGAAGGAAATTTGTTGAACCTAATGAAACAATTTCTAAAACCATCATTAAGATAACATTGACAGTTCAATGATCCACAATTTACAAATCTCAAAGAATATGGTTTATGAATGTCATAAATGTAGAAAAATATGTAATAGATGTTAGTCTCACAAAAAAATTCAAGATTCTTATAACATTATAAGATAGTTGAGACTTATCAAGTTAACAAAAAACCAGATCATAAGTTTGCAAAATGTTCTTCAAGCTGCAACGGAATAGCAAACCTAGATGTATCTTATTATTAACACTTTTATTTTTTTTGTTTAGGTAATGACGTACCAAACCAATTCATTACAATTCTATTTAACACCAGTGTATTTGTTGGTGGACTCATTGAATTTTTATTAGAAAATTCCATTCCAGGTGAGAGAGCATTCCTTCGAGGGTTCGTGAATAAATCGATTATATTTCAATGTGATTTGTGACATTATTAAAGTGTTACGTACAGTGTTTTACTAGTTTTTTAGCCACAAAATATTCAATTAGGTTTATTTTCATAGAATTTGTAAAAAAAAAAAACAATTTCGTTTTGCATTACTTTCGAACACGAAAAAAAAAATTGGACCTATAACATGACTGTTTTAATAACTCATCTACCTTTTTCCATTTTTCTTTGTTACGTATGTCATTTAATAACATCAAACAAAGTCTGGTTATAAAATGTTTTTGACTCCTATTCTCCCTCGTTTCTCAAAATGATCACAAACTTAGCACAAAATCTGATAGCTTATAGCGCTAAAAATCAGATTTTAATATCTGAAGTGAACACAGCGTAGATAGTTCGTTGTATGTCACCGTACGTAACAATAAACAAAATGTAAACTAAAAATAACCTCTTTCCTACAAGAAACTAATTTTCTGTCATTTCTGTAATTTTATGTGTTATATCACCACAGCTGTAGAATCGAAGAAATTTTTTCGTTTGTTTTTGGACAACAATCAAGAACTATTAAACATTTTTAATTAAAGCTGAGCATCAAAGAAGCATCAGGAAAAAACAACTGTATAAGAAAATGGAAAGTTTTATTCACAATATCTTTATGATTCTGACAGGGAGGTGGTATCTACATACTACACATGGAAAATATTGGACCATTTTAACTATAAATGTAATATTAGATATAAATGAATAAACACTTTTCACTTGATTAACGGAAATAGTAATACGTTTAAGTTTCTCTCAAAGCTAAAAATATATAACAAGAATGTATGAATTTCAGGGACAGACGAAGAAAGAGGACTTGTGAAATGGAGAGAGCAAGGCCTTGAACATGATGGGTCTGAAGGTGATCAGTTGACATTATCGTCACCCTCAATCTATGACCTCCCGTTCGGCATGAACCTAATTAAAAGATATAAAATTTTCAAGTACATTCCTATCAGTCCAACATTCGATCAGAATATTATTCTTCGTAAAGTGAGAACATTATTTAAAATATTTAAATCTCGTAAGAAAAATAATCATAATTTGACTCTGTAATGTAACGATACGGTCCTCTTTTGTTTAGTTACAACAATTAACATGTAAGACATTATAAATGTATAATTGGTTTGATATAATGAGATATGGTATGGTCGTTCCTGTTTTACGACTGAGTATATTAAATATCAGAATTATCAAATGTTTTACTCAGAGACAAATTTAATAGTATTTAATAATCTGAACATCAAACATCTAAGTTTGTTATTTATAGGTAAAACTGCGGAAGAAAACACTAGTAAATGGTTTTGTACGCAATAAAGATGACACTCGTACTGCTGCTTTTAATACTATGCTATCACTGTATCATTTATATCACAGTAATTATTATTATCTATTTTATGCACATATATACAACCTTGTATTTTTTACATGAATAATTAATGGCATAGAAGCAAGTAGAAAATAACGCTCGTGAATCAAATAGCTAAATTTCGTCTTGTATATTTACAAAGTTAAATCACGTAATACAAAACTATACCAACAGCGAAAACAAATTTAGGTTTCAGAGTATCTCATATTTTATTATATTTACCAAGAACTTCTGATACCTTTGGAAAATTTATCCAGGTGTTAGCAGTTTCAACGGACATGCAACAAAATCAATGAATGATTTGGTGAGAGGCAAATTTTAAACCAATAATGAATCGTTGTGTTGTTGCTAGTATAATCCTAAAAAAGGGTTAACTTTTAAACTTTAGTAAATCGCTCACACAGTGTTATTTGGTTTCAAACCTATAGAAAACTTTGATTAAGCAGTTTTTAATTTAATACTTTGAAATGAAAAATATAAACCTCAAATAATATTTTAACGTATTTTTTTGCTTCATAAAATTATTTTCAAAAGTAGTGTACTTTGAACAAATGAATACGTTTGGAACTGGTTTATGTAATAATCAGTTCAAAAGTGGTATGAACATTTTGTAACCTTTGTGAATAAATGTCGCTGTATTGGTTGGATTATCAGTGTAAAATTTTATATTAAATTAGTTTCTGGATATAGAAAATCATTCTTATAATGTGAATGGAAGGACAATTTTATAAGCCATTTATTTATCCTTTGGTATGACTCAGAGGTATTAATGCTGACTTGTCAGAATCTAGTTTTCGATATCTGTAATGGACTGAGCACAGACAGCCCGTTTTGTTACTTTGAGCTGAGAATCAAAACAAACACCATCAACCTTAAGTATGTAATATGTTTTATAGTACCGTTAATAAATGAAGATTAATCAATAGTATTAAACGTCTAGAGTGTTTTGTTTTAGTGCTTCTAAGCAGAAAAACTGTATAAACTATAAAGCTTAAGAAATTTAATTAAATAAATTAAACTCTTGCAAACATAAAATATTTTAGAATATCTACTTTCTCTCAAGGATTATGTCATTGATAGAAGATTTCGTGTTTGAAACATTCAGGCTTTAACCATGTTAATATGAATTATAAAAAGTTCCAAACTTGTTATTTCTGAAATTAAGTATTTTCTGCATGAAAATAAATATTATGTTGTTGTTAATGGCTAAAAAGAAGGAAAATCCACCAAGGTTAATCATTATTTAATTCATCAATGGTTCTACAAGAAATAAAAAGAGCAGATAGTCAACATTTAATTAAATACTCAATATTAATCAACAGATGTCACTGCAATTCATTTTACAAATTTCTTGTAAATAAACAGAATTTCTATCTTGGCTAGCCATCAGTGCTTTTTAACTAACACACAAGTAGAGGGCAGTTTTCTTGACCAATTTTCTGCTCTTCAAATAGCGGGATATCCAAATCGCTCTTGTATCTCTGTGGAATGTGTTTTTGTTATTACTACACTTATACTGTGAATCGCGTAATTCAGAAAATGTCAGTGTCACATATTAACTCATTACTTAGCATTACTTCACAACACCTAAGTACTAAGCAGCAAAAACAACATATGATATTTTCGTTGGTATGATACTGCTCTGTAGTTGTTTTCGTTATTTTGTTTACGCATATATGTTTCTGTCCTTATTTTATAAACTGCTGTAACTAGGTAGGTAAACTTTTGGACTAAAGTTGCAGTTTGGCTACACTAACTAAATTATGGGTTGTCATCTTGTGTAGGTGCAATTAAGTGTAAATGTGTGATAAAAATCTTACAATTTTAAACATAAGCAACAAAATTAAAAAAAAAAATCCAAATAGACTTCACACTTGTCTTTCATATTCGTCTTAAGTAGTTTATTAGAGATTTAAAATAATATATTAAATTATTATGTAACAAAATTCATCTAGGACAAGTCTTCGATTTATTATGCTACGTACAATGATTTCAGATAGCAAGAAACCAAGTTAACTTGTAATTCACATTTAGAAATTAATTAAATGTCGATATATATATATGTCAAATTTATGATATTGTCCAAGAAGAATGATAAACGCAGTTTTTTTTCTTAACACAAATGTATGTTAATATATAAACAACAACACAAATTATTGTAATAGTCATTACAAATAATGATTTATATACAAAAGTTTCATAAAGCTACAAACAGTATTTGGTCTTTTATCTAGTCTGAAACTGAATATTTTATTTACAGTTCACGATGAGTGAATTTCTTTCGAAGGCATATTAGTACAGTCCATTTACAGGTAGCAGCTGGCTCTGTTCTTTGCTGCTTTAACGTCAGTTTTAACAGCCGAAATTACAAAATGTCCTCCTAGAAATGCTACCATCCAAAGTTAATTCATTGAAGTTAAACGGTTTATACCGTTAAAATTCTTTAAACGTTTCTGGTCAAATATCTGCAGTGTCTCAAATAATAAACATTTATCACACTTATGGCTCTCGAGGTTATAATATACTAAATGCAGCAAACCACCAACCTTCAGTTGTTTCTTGGTAGGTCGATTTATTCACTTTTGACAACATTATCAAAAGTACAGTTGGTAACAATACGAGCAGTTTCTAGTTTACTAAACACACACGTAGTATATTGTTGATTTCTACACTCGTGAATCTTCTACAGATTTACAAGAGAGGTGTAAATTTCGCAATACATATTTAATAATATACAATAGATGCACTTTTATACATATATTTAACTAAAGCAAATACCAGTATTAAAATAAATATATAAAGTAAATTAATTTAAAATAACGTCTTATTTTTAACCAAACATAAATCTATTTTTAAGTTGAAGAAAATTTCCATTTTGAAAGAGAGAATTTTGTTACTTCTGTTGATATTAAGTTTCTCTTCCTACTTTGTAACGACTGAAGAACGCGGTATATGAAACATTTAGTTTAGTCAACAGTTACATATATCATATATTCTTAACATCAGCGACAAAATAACTAGAATTCGGAAAGATAAAAAACTAGTAACAAAACACAACATTTGGTAAATACCAAATTTATTCAAAAGCCAGGTACAAAAACGAAGTCCATACTATGTAAAAACTACACTGAGAAACACAACACAAACATTTTTTATAAAATACAATGCAACAACTGTCACGACTTCTATATTAGAGAAACAAACATAAAAGTGGAAACTAGATTCAAAGAACAAAAAAAGTAAAGAAAAACACCTTCACACGTTTTTTAACATTGGAAAACAAATAAACACAGCATAACCACATTACCACATATCAGTCGTTTTGAGATACAAGACTGCAAATAATTTTTGTTTGTTTTCTTACTCGTAATTAACTTGTTTTTAGGTGTAAAGTCAATGGAATAATTCACGTCAGATTTAAATTTCATAGGACATTTTTAAATTACTATTCATTAAGTAATTTGATTTGTTTTTACGAATTGTCAGGACATATAAAAAGTCGATACGGTTTAAAATGTCTGTCACATTTGTGGTCAAATCAGTATTTAAAATGTGAAAAATGATTGTACAGCAGATTCTCCATTCTGATTTATCAAAATCTATTAAATGTTTAATTTGGTGTTTTCATATGCTGGGCGTGGCGTTTTACAGTATGTTATACGAATTACAGTGTTTATTGTTCAATTTATAACTCTTAATGTTCGGTATGACTAGTTTGTTGACCTCATATGTTTTTATGGCATTTTGTTCAAGTGGTTTATATTTTCCAAGAAATCAAATACATTAATGATTCTTCATTTAAAAGCAGCAAAGGTAAGTTATTTATTGGGATTAAAAATGTTATTGCATATATCGACATTTTCTAAATATTTTAAAAATCAACAACAAAAGTTTAAGCTATGTTTTAAAAATTAAATGTACTTTCTCAGCGTCCTCGGAATTTTTGTGTCTTAAGAGAAATTCTGACCAAAATAAATGAGCAAATATTTTTACTTCTTGTTTTTAAAGCTCATGTGTAACACTATATTGTAACTTATATAATTCATAATTATTAACGTGTACTTTTACTGACGTAGCGACATTATCAACCTGTAACTATTAGCTTTCCTTACTCGGCGTCATTGAAGTGTCTACTGACTGACTGATAGACAACACACAACTGTATAGTAATGCGAATGGTTCGGGTAGTTATAAACTTAAAAGTTTTCGTAAAGTATTAAAAAGTGAAACAATGAACAAATTGAAAAATTACAAGTTTGAGATTTAGGTTTTTTTAACAATTAATTATTAACTTTGTATTAAGTTTATATCGATATATATTTAAAAGGCAGAAAATCAAATCATTTGATTATTATGCCCCAAAAGAAATGTAAAAACACCTGCTTAAGAAACTTTTTGTTGTTGTTTTTTTAATTTCGCGCAAAGCTACACGAGGGCTATCTCCGCTAGCCGTCTCTAATTTAGCAGTGTAAGACTAAAGATAAAGCAGCTGGTCATTACCACCCAACGTCAACTCTCGAGTTACTTTTTACCAACGAATAATGGGATGGACCATCACACTATATCGCTCCCACGGTTGAAAGGTCGAGCATGTTTCGTGCGACAGGCTTGAACCCTTGACTCTCTGCTTGAACCACCTGGCCATTTTAAGGCTGCTTTAGAAATATAAGATTGTGATATACTTGTGCTTTCAATTTTTAATTCTAACAACATAAATACGCACCCGTTCTGAACAACAATAATACTGAACAGCATCTGTTAATAATGGTTCCCAATTCAGATGTTCTCACGTGATGAGACAGTGGAGCTTTTGTTCAGTCTTATTGTAGATTTTTTAAATCATAAAATTAAAAAAAATAGCATTTGGTTTGAATTCTGGGGTGTTTGTGTGTATAATCTTTAGAAGTAGAACAATACAAGTGAATACGAGGTTTAGCAAAAAACAATAAAAATTTTCTAAATTTGTTTTATTTATTGAAATGTGTGAATATTTATACGTAGGGCGAAAAATACATCGCAGAAAAGAAATCCAGACAACAGTGAACAAAAGGTGAGGCAAAATCAGATGTAAAGATGTCGCAACATGTCAGTTCTTTGTTTATAAACTAAAGTGAGAAATACCATACCATTTGTGAAAATAATTTTTAATATTTTATTTTTATGTCATATTTATAACAATTTATAACCTTCTTGTTGCTGTAATTTTTAGAAATATGATATAAAAATAAAATATTATAAACATTATTTTAAGAAATGGTATGGTATTTCTTACATTTTCTTTAAATATATTACCTTAACCAGCCTCCATAATCTATAATAATTCCAGAGTAATGTTTGTTTAGATTTTTCTAACAGTTGATATGTGTTTGTCAGTTTGATTAGAGGGACAGCACGTCCCTGTGATCAGGACACTCAGTTTGTAATGTATAGCGTGCTCGAATCCCCTTCACACCGAACATATTCTTCCCTTTGGACGTCGATTATTATAATATGACGGTCAATCCCACTATTCGTTGGAAAAAGATTTGGCGGTTGGTGGTAGTGATTAGCTGACTATCATTTAGTCTTACAGTGTTAAATTAGGGACGATACTGGAGTTTGTTAAAATAATTTTTTTAAATGTTATGAAACAGTTTCAAAAATAATCTGTTAGATAATTCTAATGGTTCAATGCTCCACAACTTGCAAAACATACAGGACACCAAGTGTGTTAAAATATGTCATTACGGTTTGTCTCACACAAAATGGAAGATTCTTACAACATTATAAGATGGTTGAGACTTACCCAGTTACCAGAGAACCAGCTCGTCAGTTTGTGAAATTTTCATTAAACTTCAACGGGCTGGTTAAACTAATTGTATCTTAGTATTAAAATTTATTTTATTTCATTTAAGAAATGAGGAAATAAACCACCTCATTGCAGTTCTTTGTTGGTGAACTTGTACGTGCGACTCGTAATCTGAGGGTCGCAGGTTCGCATCCCGGTCGCGCTAAACATGCTCGCCCTCCCAGCCGTGGGGTTGTATAACATGACGATCAATCCCACTATTCGTTGGTAAAAGAGTAGCCCAAGAGTTGGCTGGGTGGTGATGACTAGCTGCTTTCCTTATAGTTTTACACTGCTAAATTAGAGACGGCTAGTACAGATAGCCCTCGTGTAGCCCTATGCGAAATTCCAAAACAAACAAGATATCTAGTTTCATTGTGAAAATGTAATTAATTTAGGTGAATAAATTTATAGTTGTTTTAGAAGTGTGTTTCGTTAAATTCGTTTTTCGAAGAAAATTGTTTTTTGCAATGGGCCTTTATATAAATCTGAAAAGGGCCTGTGTGATACTGACACACTAATCAGCCAGTCCTATAAGTACAGCTAAGTTCAACTTGAAAAAAAATTATAGCATACATAAGGTACATGATTCGTTACCCTTTACAACAAAAATGCGTTCCGCTCTTAAGAGCTGTTTGAGTGACACTCAAATCTTACCAATTCGTAATGAGTCAGACAAGAGCAACCAAAAAGCTATTGGTATGTGCTTGCTGATTAGCTGACTCTTGATCAGGGTTTTTGAAGGGTCTGATACTATGTAGACTTTTTCCTCCAGCACTATTGATTTTGTGACCTACTTTCACTAAAGTTTGCTCTATTAGGTTTAGAACGTTGTTAAATTGTAAACACAACATAACTGATGAAACTGTATTTATATAAAGTCACAATGATAATTTCATTATTCTTATTATTAGGGCCCGGCATGGTTAGGGCACCCGACTCTCTCTCTCTCTCGGTGTTTTGGAATGATATGTTCGTACCTTGAAGTTTCAGGTTCTCTTTGACCTCTTCCTATTATCCGTACTTATGTGATCTAGTTGTTTATAATTGTGATAGCTACTTCATTTTTGGGTCACATAGAACTGAATATTACTCCGACCCTTTTCAAAACAAGGTCCATTATTATTAATAATTATTATTATTTTGCCCTTCAGCAGAATGTAAAGTTTGTTGGTGCCATGTTTTAATTTTGTTTAATTAATTATATCTATCTCTCTATATATACATACATACATTTTTATTATACATTATTTATTTATTTATGTTTAAAATATATATTGACCGGGAAGAGATGTTTAAGACTAACTTCATCATGTGTGAGGTATCTATCTTGTTCGCATTGTAATTCGTTTTTCATCCAATTTTTATCAAAGTTTGTTATTGTACTGTGTAGGAGTAAATCTGGTACAATTGTATGTTCGAATATTTATGTATGAATTGAGATGATGTAGTTCTTGGAACTCTGAATGCTGTTATGAGAAGTATATTTTTTATTGTTTGTAGTTTGGTTTTAATTATTTTGACGTTTACAGTTATCCATGCTGGAGCTGCGTTGTCTATTAATGATCTAATGTATATTTTGTAAATTTTTAGTATGTTGTCTGTAAATGCACCACTGGTTTTGCCAGTTAGACTCATATTATAGTTGGTTCTTCGCCAGACTTTATTTTTAATTTCGTTAACATGGTTAATTCCAGTTAATTTTGAATCATTGGTTTGGCCTAAAAATTTAACCAATGTGGCAGTCTGAAGTAGTGTAACATTCATATGTTATTCTGGTTGTAAGTTTTTGTGTTTTGTCAATTTCGTAAAGACTACGAGTTGTGTTTCTGCTGGGTTTATTTTTACTCTATATTTTTGACATTATTCACTTATTCTATTAGGTTTCGGTTGTATGTTAGTGGCTGTTGTTGTTGGTGTCGCAGACTGCCACATCATCAGCGAACTGTGAAGAGAATTCTTATTGTTTACATACATGATAAAGAGTACAGGGCTGACCACCCCTCCCTGAGGGATATCAGCTTCTGGATTAAAGTACTCAGAAAGCGTACCCTCCACATTCACTCTACACTTTCTATTTTTCAAGAAGTTAGATAGCCAACGAATAATTCCACGCAGTAGTCCCATTTCATTCATTCAGAACCTCAGACATCGAACCATACGGTGTCGAATGCCTTCAAGATATCAAGGAAGCAAGCGACAGTACATTCTGTTTTTTATTTAAGCTATTTATTACAGTTTTGGTTAATCTGATTAAACGATCTGTAGTTTGTCTAAATTTTGATGTAATCTCCAAGAAGTAGAGAGTCTATTACTGATTATTCTTTCGAGAATTTTTACTTGCACAGCTGGTCAGGCTGATTGGTCGGTAGCTATTAGGTTGAGTTGCTGGATTTCCTTCCTTATGGAACATTAATATACCAGTGAGTTTCCAAGAAACTGTGATGTATCCTGAGGATAAAGATAGATTAAATAGTGGTTTTCTGTGGTCAAACAATTTCTAAGTGCCCTTTTTTTAAAGAATGGTTTGTATTTAATCTTCACCTGGAAATTTTTTTGTGTTTTTATTGCTTCAAAAAGTTCTTGTAAGGATATTTCTTTCGTGGTATTGTGTCTTCGTAGTTTTCATAGTTTGTGATGTGTGTTGTGATTGTCTCAGTTATGCTCATTGGAAAAATTAGTTCATTTTTTTATTATTATTTAGTATATGGTTGGTGACTTTATTGTTGAAATATGTATTCATATCTGGATCAGAATGAGTTTTAAATGTATTTGTAGTTAAGCTTTGAAACTATTATATTTTCAAATCTGATTTGAATTTTGCGCAATGTTACACGAGGACTATCTGCACTCGCCGTCCTTAATTTATAAGTGTAACACTAGAGGAAAGGCAGCTAGTCATCACCACTCACCGCCAGGTCTTTGGCTACTATTTTACTAACCAAAATAAGATTGGCCGTCATATTATAACACTCCAACGGCTGAAATGACGACCATATTATGTGTGACGGCTTCAGAAGCGAAGAAATTATCTCTAGTTGTTGTTTAGAATTTCATACAAAGTTGCACGTGTGGGATCGATAAGTGCTACCCGTCCCTAATTTAGTAGTGTAGGGCTAGAGGAAAGGAAGTTCGTCATCACCACCCACCGCCAACTCCTAGGCTACTCTTTCACAAACCAATGATGAGATTGACCATCAAAGTATTAGAATAGTAGGAGATGGAGAAACGTGATATCATCACAAATGACGAAACTCTTTCTCTAAACATGGAATTGTTTAACATAAATTAGATTTAGTTTTCGATGAGTATTAAAATCTGTATTTTTTACTTATTTACTGTTATATATTTATTTTCTAATTGACATTTGCTTTAGTTAAACATGTATTTAAAAATGCATGTAGCTTATATTATAAAACGTGTATTCCGAAATGTCCGCCTTTTCTCTAAATCTGTAAAAGATTTTCGAGTGTCAAAATCATCAGTGTACGGTGTGCGTATATAATGTACTCGTGACTATCAGTATTGTTGGCAAATATGCCTTTAAGAATTTCTTCTATAGTTTATAAATTCACACGTTAAAAACAATTGTAAATTGTTGGTTTTATACAGTTAGTATATTGTAAACCTCGAAAATTATCAGTGTGATAAACGTTTATCAATTGGGACACTGCAGATATTTGACCAGGAACATTTATAGAATTCGGACATCACAAACTGTCTTACTTCAGTGAATCAACTTTGGACTTCAGTATTTCTTCGGCTATTAATAACTCACGTGAAAGCAGCCAAGAACAAAGAGCGAGCTGGTACCCGTTAACTGAAGTGTACCGATTTGTACCGAGTCTTTATTCTTTGCAACTATTACATATAAATTAGCATTTCTAATTAATATTCGTAATAACTGTTACTATGAATTGTATTATTGTTTGTGTATTAAAATATATATGTGTTAAGAGAGAAATATGTGTCGTTTTGTCTTGATGTAAAATATCAGAAAAATTACGTTTTACGTTTTCTTTTACGTTATTAACAATAACAAGTTTGTAACTTTTTATAATTTATATTTATACGGTAAAGACGGTTGAAGCCTAAAAATGTCTCAAACACGAAATCTTGTATCAACTATATAATCCTCTAATGAAAGTGAATAGTCTAAAATATTTTATATTTCCAAAAGTTCAGATTATTCAATGAATTACATTTAAAATTATTTACCTCGGTATATTCCGTAAGCTACTTCTTTACCAACGTATAGTGGGATTCACCTAACCTTATAATGTCCCTACGGCTTAAAGGGTGAGCATTTTTGGCGTGACGAAGAACCTAACCCGCGATCCTAAGATAACGAGTTGAGACCATTAACCAACTGGTTATGCCGTGCTGTTTTTCAAAAGAAATAAGTTCTAAGTACAATTTCTGCTTAATGATAAATTTATTTGCTGAGATCAAGAGTTTATGTTGTTTCTTATTTTGTCTTACATGTGGTATGATGTTTTCGCATTAATTAGGTATCTCAAACAAGCAGTTTATATATGAATGTTTATTCTGTATAATATTGTTGAATTCTTAAGTGAGGTATTACGTTGCCAACTCACATTGCTTTCAAAAGAGATTCTGCAGAACAATCGTGATATTCAGTTATTAGAAATATAGCTCAAATTACAGGTTTTCTAGGAGTAAACATGATTATTTTATAAAATAAATATGTTAAGTACCTCATCTGTTTTGTTGCATTTCGATCGAGTGATTTATATTTTTCAAGAAAGTAAATACTTTTATGGATATATTTAAAAAACAACAATAGCGATTGTGAATTATAAGGATACTGAAATGTATTTGGGCCCGGCATGGCCAATAGCGTTAAGGCGTGCGACTCGTAATCCGAGGGTCGCGGGTTTGCGCCAAACATGCTCGATCCTCCCAGCCGTGGGGGCGTTATAATGTTACAGTGAATCCCACTATTCGTTGGTAAAAGAGTAGCCCAAGAGTTGGCGGTGGGTGGTGATGACTAGCTGCCTTCCCTCTAGTCTTACACTACTAAATTAGGGACGGCTCGGTGCAGTGGGCTCACAACCTACTCACATGAAAACCTGCTGACGAATCCGAAAGTGATTGCGGCCCTGTGTTTCTTACTGGAATCGAATGGTGAATGAATGAAAGGTATTGTGTTTACCAATAGATTATGCATATACTAAAAATAACATAGAACAGTTAACTTTGAGAATTTACTTACTTTTCTTTAGCATAGTGTTGGAATTATTATATTCAGCAGCCTATTAATATTGAGGAATCGGAAATCCTATAAACCGAACGTTTTAGAATGATGGACCTTCTTTCTTCATTGGAGAACTGAAGAAGAAAGAATCACCTTTTAAAATTTCTTGGGTTAGAGGGTATCTTTCCATTGTTATCAAAAGTTTTTGAACATCATGTGATAATATGTTACTCCAGGGCATTTATTTGGTAGTTTGTTATTTTCTTTCTCTTTGGTTTAATATCAGAAAACATTCAAGAAAAGTTCAAAGTGTATTTTTAAAAAATTAGATGTAATTTCATAGCATCCTCAGAATTGATCTGTGTAAAAAGAAAATTATTTTTATTTCTTGCTCTGGAAGTTCATGTAAAATGCTGTATTGCACTCGTAATCCGAGGGTCGCGGGTTCGCGCCCGCGTCGCGCTAAACATGCTCGCCCTCCCATCCGTGGGGGTGTATAATGTGACGGTCAATCCCACTATTCGTTAGTAAAAGAGTAGCCCAAGAGTTGGCGGTGGGTGGTGATGACTAGCTGCTTTCCCTCTAGTCTTACACTGCAAAATTAGGGACGGCTAGCACAGATAGCCCTCGAGTAGCTTCGTGCGAAATTCCAAAACAAACCAAAACAAACTGTATTGTTACTTAAGAGTTTACTGCTTTAGAAATAAAAGCGTATAATATTTTTATGTTGTGTTATTTCATTTTAACTTCATCACAAAGTTTATCAAAAATTGGGGCTTCCCTATTTAAATATGGAAGCCCCGAACGCTCAGGTGATAAAACATTCAACTCGTAATCCGAGGGTCGAGGGTTGGAATCCCCATCACACCAGTCATGCTCGCCATTTCAGCCGTGGAGACGTTATAATCTTATAATTTATCCCACTATTCCTTGGTAAAAGAAAAGCCCAAGAATTGGGGGTGAGTGATAGTGACTAGCTCCCTCTTTCTAGTCTTACACTGCTAAATTGGGGACGGCTAGCACAGTTAGCTCTCGTGTAACTGTGCTTGAAATTCAAAACAAACTAAAGTATCGTTACAGAATTACATCACATAGTATATATATATATATATACACACACATAAACGACCCCGCATGTCCAAGCGTGTTAAGGCGTGCTACTCGTAATCCGAGACTCGCGGTTCGCATCCCCGTCGCGCCAAACATGCTCGCCCCTTTTAGCTATGGAGGCTTTATAATTTAACTGTCAATCCCACTATTCGTTGGTAAAAGAGTGGCCTAAGAGTTGGCGGTGGGTGGTGATGACTAGCTGCCTTTCCTCTAGTTTTACACTACTAAATTAGGGACGGATAGCACAGATAGTCCTCGAATAGCTTTGTGCAAATTCAAAAACAAACAAATATATACATATATTTATGATGAAACTATTATCGCAGAAAAAACTCCAAACAACAGTCGATGAACCAAAGCTGAGAAACCATCTAATTTTGAGATATTGCACATATCAGCTTAATGTTGTTAGTTTAATTTATGAACATTTTACACGTAGGAAGCAAAAACTGAAACAAACTACCAAAACCAGAAATGTATGGAGTATTAAAAATATGACATAATATTAAAACATTACAAAAGTATTATCAGAAATGGCATAGTTTTTCATACAGTTTGTTTAAAAATCTTTAATATTGTTATGTTTTTTTTTGTGGACTGAACGCAACAGAAAGACACAAGTAACAGCTTATATAATTTATTACAATAAACATTTATATATGTGACAGATATAAAATAAATTATATAATAACAATGACAGATATTCAGTTTCAACCTTCAAAATTAATTACAATACAAAATGGTACTGGCCTGTGTCTAATAATATGATCCGGAATGAAAGTCTAAAAGTCCAGATCAGAAATCGAAAATTCCAGTCTAGGGAGTGAATTTGGTCCCACGAAGAAATTCCGAAGTTTGAATGGAGAAGTCCAGAAACAATTCACAGTCTAATAAATTTGACGAAGTTCTTTTTACGATGTTTTTGATGAATGTCTCAAATTTGTTGATTTCCAATTTGCTCGGTCTCTTTTAAACAGTCCTATACGTGTTGACCAGTATAACTGGTAATTCGAATGAATCGTAAAGATTGACGAAATAAAATCACAGCTTCTGTAAATCTAGCTCCAAGTTGAATAAACACACAGCAAACGTTAAAAAGTTCTCGAACAAAGACAATATCTCTTGAATCGAATAAAACGAATGACTGACTGACTCCTCGCATCGCCGTCTGTTTATATACTAGTAGACTTACTGTGTTCTCGAACAATCGCGTAACTTCCACAGAGTTCCAGAGTAAGCTGCGCATGCCTGTTTTTGCACGATACTCGTCTAGACACCAGGCCGACATACATTCTATTTATAGACAAATGATCGATCTACCTAATTCTAGAAATTTCTACATGAATAACAAGATATTTTATTGGTTTAAATTTCAAAACAATAATATAAACAACAACATAGCATTTCAAACGCTTTATACATAACAAATATAACGTATATAATCAACTATAATAACTCCAGGTTTATGTTTGTTTAGATTTTTCTGACAGTTTAACTATTTTGTCAGAAATTAATGTCAAAAAATAACTGTTTGTTTGTTTTGGAATTTCGCACAAAGCTACTCAAGGGCTATCTGTGCTTGCCGTCCCTAATTAAGCAGTGTAAGACTAGAGGGAAGACAGCTAGTCATCACCACCCACCGCCAACTCTTAGGCTACTCTTTTACCAACGAATAGTGGGATTGACCGTCACATTACAAGCCCCCACGGCTGGAAGGGCGAGCATGTTTAGCTCGACGCGGGCTCGAACCCGCGACGCTCGCATTACGAGTCGCACGCTTTGGCGATTGGCCATGCCGGGCCCCAAAAAATAACTAAATTAGCTTCCAGCTAATGTATGTTTTATTAGTACCGAAACAAAATGACACGTATATTCATATTTTCGTCCTTTTAACTGTAGTTATTAGTTAATGTACGATTTACATGTCGAAAACAAAAAAGAAAAAGAAAGTAACACGAAAACTGATGGACACTTTCATTTATGATATCATAGAATACTTACATATTTTCAATTTGTGGACCAAAATTTTTAAAACAGTCTTTCAAGACTAAGAAAAGAGTTGCATATCCTAATAAACATTATTTTATTTCAAAAATGTACGGCAAAATATTGTTAGTAATAAGTCCTGCTAACTTGTCACAGATTATTCAACACGAAGTACACTTTTTGGAACTCACAACGTAACTTATAGGAGATTCCATAAGATTGTCGAACTAATTCCGGCATTATTCTTTCAAGGATCTAAACAAACGACCTTGAACAATGCATTTTTAAATAGTCTTATGCAAGTTATAAGATGATTTAAATTTATAAGATAAACAAAAATTTACAATAATTGTTATATCATATAGTTTACGTGTTTCTGTTTTATTTGATCTGTTGTTATTCATCTAAGAATTAATAAATAAATCACATGAAGTGTTTTAACATTAAAGTTAAATAAATAAATCATGAGCTTATTCTGGAAATAAGTATAAAAGGGTCGTTTTTTTTGGAAGCTAATTTGTTTTTCACAACAATTTTTCTTCTTGTGTTCTTCTCTCACCTTGAAAATGTTAAAATTCCTGGTTGTAGCTACACTAGAGAAAGAGGATAGAAGATCAAAAAAATTCCATTTTTCAAGCTTCTTCCAGTGAGTAAAGATTTACAATACAGTTCAAACACATTTGACATTTTAATAAATACACACCAAAGTTTAATGTTAATAAAAGAACATTATCTTAATAATTAAGTGTTAGTGAGAAATGTTTTGCTGTAGGATTAGAAAAAAAAATCTTTAAAATGGACTTAAATACGACCAAATGTGACTGTGGAAAGCAATTAGATAGAACAAAATGAAGCTTCAACGAATGTATTATGAAACAAGTACTGCCAAGTTATGATACACATACTTCTACTTAAAATACGAAGTAAATATTACAATATATGCCAAAATAATTAAATTTTAATTTATTTTATTACAAATATAATGTTTAAAATATTTTTACTAATTACCTAAAGAGTTAATGTCTACCTCAAACTAACTGTTAACTTTCATGTTTGTAACATATTCAGTAAACATTATAATATTGATAATAAAAATGAAAAATAACAAATGTATAACAGTCAGAAAATTGAATGTAATGTTGCATAACAAAGAACTTTAAGGCTTCTTACAGGTCTTACTTACCACAGTTAATGTGCGGGTTACTTGCTTCATACTAACTGCTGCGGGTGCTTTGAGATCAACCAACTCGGCCAAAACAACTCTTCTTGTACAGACGAAGTACTCCAGTCCCTGGCTTACGTTTCCTTATCCATGAAAGTAATTATAAAAATATTAATTCAATTTAGATTTTTTTTATTTATGTGTGGAATATATGAAATTATCTTTTGATCAGTTCTTTTAATATACAACCTTGTTATCCGTTCAGCTAAAATGAAACAAACTGGTTTAAATCACTTTGAAACACATATAACGCTAAAATCAAAATATACTAATATACAGTAATAGTGTAAAAGCTATAGAAGAGTTTTATGTTCTATTTTACATGTGTTTTGTTAAATCTGTCGATGCGTATTTTAAAAATGTCACGTTTGAGAAAAGGTTGACAATCACATCTTAATTTTATATGCAACAACGGCTCGTTTGGGTTCAGAAAATATTTTAAATAGAAGGTCGAAACGTTGTTCGCTCTTCTATTTAAAATATTTTCTGAACCCAAACGAGCCGTTGTTGCATATAAAATTCTCAACAAGTGGGTTTCTCGACATCATTGAATCACATCTTAAATTTTGTGTTTCAGAACGTGAGATTTACCAACAGTCAGTAGCGTTGCTGCTTTGGGAATGTTTGCAGGATCGGTATTGGAATTAGTAGGAGATAACCACGCATGCGCACGACTAGCTCAGACAACTACTACTCGACATAGCGTTGTAAATCGTTAAATATTTGCAAAATTCCTGTATCGTCTCTAGATGTGAAAAGACTTCTTTTAGTAAAATCTAGAAGCAATGGGAATAGCAACGTATACTCATTTGCTGGCATTCTAAAATAAATAAGGACCGTTTGTATTTCAATTTTGAATATTATTGTGAATTGCTTAAATTTATTATGTTATTTACGTAACTGCTGATATTTTAGAATGTTAAACTTGTGTAAATATGGTGATAGCTGATATTGCAGAGACGTGAAACCGAATTCACTTTTTCATTTGCTGGATTTCCATACCAACAGGAAGCTAGTCGATAGGTTATTCAGTATGGTACTGTTACCATGATGATTTTTTCCAGTTCGGGGAAGTTTGGAGCCTTTTCAAACATTGTTTCTGAACCAATTGTTGGAGGAAGAATATGTGTAATGTTTGAAATTGTAACAGGAGTTGGATTGTCCAATGTCAGCGACCTTTACTCATCGAGAAATATTTTTATCCTTCGATTATCTTTATTTTTGGGGATCACCATTCCAAAGTGGCTTAATGGCCACCAAGATACTATTGATATAGGTACGTACAGTTATTATGGGGACTGAAGTGTGAGGAAGAATATTTGTTTAAGGTTTCGAAACGGTTTATGAAAGTACCTATTATATAATACTGATGGTTCAATATTCCACAAGTTTCAAAACATACAGAGTACTTAATGTGGAAAAATATGTGACAGATGTTAACCTCACACAAAATGGAAGATTTTTATTACATTATAAGATGGTTGAGACTCATTTCTTTAGCAGAGAACCAGATCTTCAGTTTGTAAAATGTTTTTTATGTTACAATGGGCTGGTAAACCTTAATATATCTTATTATTAAAGTATTTATTTTGTTTTGTTTAAGGAATGGCGTAGCAAACCAACTCCCTGCAGTAGTACTTTTGAACACAATTGTATATGTTGGTGGACTCACTGTGTTTGTGTTGCACAATTCCATACCAGGTAATGAAGAATTCTTTCGATACATAGTGAATGAACCGAATACATTGCAATGTGATATACAACTCCGTTAAAGCATGTTATTAAGTGTTTTTTTAGCTTTTTAGCCTCAAAATATTTAGTTACCTTTATACTCTGTTGTAGCTGCACAAAACAATTGCAATTTTTTCTACATAGCTTTCGAAGTAAACAAATAAGCTTGCACTTGTAACACAACATTTCGGATAATTCATTCGCGTATTTCCATTTTAAACTAGAAATTTTATAATTCTGTATTTGAGCTGTTTAAATCAAGGAATGATGTAATGATGTTATATTTATTATAGTAATTTGCAACGTCATAATTATTTATACCTCAATTATTTTTCAAAATGTTCCTTGAACAGAAAAATTAATTAATTCAAATTATCATTACTTTTTTGAGAGACCCCTGGTGATAAAGTGGTATGTCTGCGGACTCACACTGTTATAAACCGGGTTTCGATACCTTTGATATAGTTTGGTGCTTAATTCCAAATGAATAAAATAAACAAACTAGATAAACTAGGGGGTATTTTAAATGTCTTTTAATATTACAGTAACAAAGACCAGAATAGCTACAGACACAAAACGTCTCGGAAACATTTCTAGATTCCTACAAGTTATAAAGAATAAACAAGGTACACAACAGCTACAAATTCACACAAATGTATGACGCTTGTCAAAATGTTTGTTTCTGAAGCTCTTGTTAATCACTAAGGTACGCAATGAGCTACTAATGCTGTTAACGTTATTGGTATCAAATCAAGAAATTTTCCGTCTCAGACTTATGTATTAGCCACTGAGGGACTTTACGTAAATATATGTTTTGACGGCGAAAAACATGAAACGACTTCTTACAGTCTTGAAGACCTTGAGCAGACATCAACAAAAATATTGATTCTCAGCCAGACCAAATGACAGGAATACTTTGAAGTAAAATACATGCCAGAACTGAATGAACGTATGCAGTTTTACCTTATCCTTTATTAAAGGTCCAGAATAAAGATGATATTCTTACTAGTATAACACAAATGTAAACATCACAAGACGATCACTGAAATAAAACGATAAGTTAAAACTGATTCCTTCTTTAAGTTAACTGCCAGGCATGGCTAAGTGAGATAAAGCGTTCGAGCTATAATCTGAGGGTCGCGGAATCGAATCCCGGTCGCTCCAAAAATGCTCGCTCCTTCAGCCGTGTGGGTACTATAATGTGACGGACAATCCCACTATTCTCAATCTACACATGAGAAACATGAGAAAACATCAAGTATTTTAACAATAACTATGACATTAGTTATAAATGAATAAACACGTTATCAAATACGTCAATGAAAATAACAGAACATTTAAATTACTTTCAAAACTGATAAATGATAACCTGAATGTATCAGTTTTAAGAACAGACTAAGAAAGAGGACTTATGAACTGGAGAGAACAAGGCTTTGAACACAATTTTTCTCAAGATGATCAGCTGAAACTGTCGTCACCTTCATCCTATGGCCTCCCGTTCGGCATTATTGTAATTAAAATATATAAAACTTTCAAACACATTCCTATCAGTCCAACATACAACCAGAATATTTTTCTTGATAAAGTGAGACCGTTATTTAAAAGAGTTTTACCAATATCTCGAAAGTAAAAAACAAACAAAAAACAATTTTCATTTTCATTATTTTATAATTAATAATTCCTTCCACATGGACTCTTGAAAAAAAAAACGTACTGTGACCGTCTCTCCTATTACAACATTTGTAGAAATATCACTACACGTGTTTGTTAGTTTGGACATCTTCCATGATTTGATATTGTTGTTAATTGACAAAACAGTGAAACAAGACTCAATAATTACTTAGTAACTATTTTCTACTGAATCAAGATCGATTTAAATTGACGATCATTCTCATCATTTATCTTGTAAAAGAGTATCCCAGGTTTGATTTTGGTTTGTTTTGAATTTCGCGCAAATCTACACAAAGGCTGTTTGCGCTAACCGTCCAAAATTATGCAATGTCAGACTAGACGGAAGGCAACTAATCATCATCACCCACTGCCATCTGTTGGGCTACTATCTTACAAACAAATAATGGGATTGGCCGTCATTTATTATAACGCCTCCACGGTTGAAAGGGCGAACTGTTTCGTATGACGTGAATTAGGACCGGCACACCTCAGATTACAGGTCGAGTGCATTAACCACGTGACCATACCGGAAAATAAAATTAGGGACGGATAGCGCAGATGATCCTTGTGTAGCTTTGCGCGAAATTCAAAACAAACAAATAAAATTTTCGACCACAGATGTTACTGTGGCGGGAATCTACTGCTCGCCTAGTACAGTGTTGGATGTAAATTTACTGAATATATTATATAATAGCAATTGTAATATTATTATTATAGGCGACCTGTTACGTATTTTTTAATGTTTTAAGTTCTTCGTAGATTAAACGCAACAGAAAAACACAGATAACAGCTTGTATAATTTATTACACTAAACTACTAACAAATATAACAGATATAACAAATTATATGACAACAGTGACAGATATTAAGTTACAACATTCGAAATTAATTACAAAACAAAATAATATTAGTTTCAAACTTCAAAATGAATCACAATACAAAACGGTACTGGCCTGTATCTAATGTAATGATCTAAAATTAAAGTCTCAAATTCCAGTCTAGGGTGTGAATTTGGTCCCACGAAGAGATTCCGAAACAGTTCACAGTTCAATAAATTCGCCGACTCTCAGCACAAGCAGTAATTCAGAAGTATCGTAGAGATTGACGAAATAAAATCACGGCTTCCGTAGATCTAATTTCAATCACAAATACAAGTTGAATATTCACAGCAAACACTTAATCTTTCTCAAATAACTAACTCTCTTCTTTTGAAATGAAACTGGTGTCTGAATCTCACTCTTTGTCTTCGAATAAAACTAATGACTGAATCTCTCTCCCTCGAATAAAACTGATGACTGATACTCTCACTCTTTTCTCCGTCTATAGACCGATAGGTCTATTTCTCGAACAATCTTGCAATTTCCATACAACTCCAGAGCTATACACGCATATCCGTTCTTGCACGAGACTACACTTCTAGACAGGAAGTCACCAGCACTCATTTACAAACATGTGATTGGTCTACTTAATTCGAGAAAGTTCTAAAATGTTACCCTAAATAAATAACATATTTTAGTTTAAACTTCGAAACAATAATATCAATATGGAAAAATGAATAATACAAATGAAAATTCAAACACAATACGACATGTTGTCGTTTACAAAATATTTACACATATACATAACACGACCTAAACAGTAAACATATAGCATTCAACTGTCGCAGTACGAATGCAAATTGCAATCTACTTTTTTCAATATTTGGAACAATCAAACATCACGTTATTAAACGATGCAACTCCGACACATATCGTACGCACACGGCACCAGTGAAATACTGGATCTATGCCTGTGTTTGTCAAATATGAGTCACAAATTCGTAAATTTTCATATTGGTCACGATTTAAATAGTGACCACCTTCCAGTCTGGTGTATCTTCAATCTCACCCCCCACTTAAATAAAATCATAGCTAAAGACCAACTGAACTACAAAAAAGCTAATTGGCCAGTTTTTCAATCTATATTAAATGAAACCTTACCTCTCGAAGTACTTACTGCATATTGCCGCGGACGCATCAGATATAGATGAATACTGTCATATCATCTCTGAGTGTCTAAAACATGCAGCAAACAGCTCGATACCGAAACAAAAACACCTCACAACAACTCATTCATGGCAACCGCATAAAGACATAATACACTTAATTAAAAACAGACGTATACTCCGCAGACAGAACATTCAGAATCGCAACACCACACTCAAAACTCAGGTAAACACAATAAGGAATAATATACGAAACTTGATCAGACAACAAAAACAAGAAAACTGGGACACCTTCTGTTCCGATCTAAATCACAAAACTGATCCTAAACAATTCTGGACACACTTGAAAAGATTTACAAATACAAGAACAACAAACACAG
This sequence comes from Carcinoscorpius rotundicauda, assembly GCA_011833715.1. Classification (NCBI taxonomy): domain Eukaryota; kingdom Metazoa; phylum Arthropoda; class Merostomata; order Xiphosura; family Limulidae; genus Carcinoscorpius; species Carcinoscorpius rotundicauda. The sequence goes on along the minus strand of CM022398.1, from coordinate 17,652,554 downwards.
TATATCCACCACTGGAACTGGATGGAGAAACAGCATTTACTAACACAGAAAAAGCCGAGTTATTTAAAAAACACCTGGTCAACACGTTCAAGACACATCATGAACCACACAAGAACAGGTATTTTTATAATACAGTTACAAACTTTATTGATCAAAACAGAAGTATTTTTACACCTGTATTTCCAGTCAACACAATTACACACCAAGAAAAAGCAAAAGACTGGAGCACTCAACAATTGATAAAACATATCACTGTAACAGAAGTCGTAACACCTATTAACAACACAAAAAACAAAGCCCCTGGAGAAGATGGTATTCACGCTATCCTCCTAAAACAAGGCACTCAGAGATTATATGAACACCTAACAGCATTATTTAATCTCTCACTATCAGCTGGATATATCCCCGTTTCTTGGAAGGAAGCAACAATATTAATGTTCCAGAAAGAAGGAAAGCCAGCGAATAAACCAAACAACTACCGCCCAATTAGCTTAACCAGTTGTATTGGCAAAGTATTAGAGAGGATAATTAGTAATCGTGTTTTAGTTTACTTAGAAGAAAATTCAAAATTACCAGAAATACAAAACGGATTTCGAAAATACCGCCAAACAACAGACCACCTGATTCGACTAACAGAATCAATTACCGACAGCTTCAACAAAAACGAATGCACTGTAGCTTGCTTTCTCGACATTGAGAAAGCATTTGACACAGTGTGGCATAACGGTTTACGACAGACTACTAGAAATGGAATTACCCCAGGAAACAATTTGCTGGCTATCCAACTTCCTGGATAACAGAATGTGTAAAGTAAATGTAAATGTGGCCCACTCAGGGTCCTTTTCACCCGAAGCAGGAGTTCCGCAGGGAGGGGTTGTTAGCCCTATATTATTTATCATGTGTGTGAGCAATATGCCTCTTTCGGACCTAAATTTAGGTTATGCATCACAGTTCGCTGACGATGTAGCAGTCTGGAAAAGTGCCCCCACTCCATCGATAGCAGCAACGAACCTACAGCCAGTCCTAAATAGCATCAAAGAATACTGCCAGAAATACAGAATCAAAATCAATATTCCAAAAACCCAAGTCATATTATTCAGCAGAGTGAATAAGCTGAAAAAAGATCCACCAAAACTCCATATGAATGGATCACTTTTACTGACTGCTACTTCTGCTAAATTTCTAGGTCTAACCTATGATTCAAAATTAACGTGGATACCACATACCAAAAATGTACTTACACGAATCTGGAAAAGAGCAAATTATGTAAGAAGTCTTTCAGGTAAAATCCAAGGAACATCACCAGCAAACATGCTTAAAATCTACAAAACGTACATTAGACCAACAATAGAATATGCATCACCTGCATGGATTAACATAGCACCTACACATATACAGAAACTTCAACGTATACAAAATTCAGTACTAACTTCAGCTTATAAAGTACCACGTAGCACCTCAACCACATTCATGCACAAGTATGCAAACATAGACACAATATCTGAAAGACTCTTACATAACACTCTAAAATATTTCAATAAGAATTGGTATAAAAATGAATTAATGTGTGATCTCGTTAGATATCACGTACATGATGAAAATAGTCCTAAATACCTCTCCCCTTTTAACATATATTTAAGTAATGTAACTCAAGCTGGCCACTATGCACTGGACTCTTAGTCCTTGATTATTTATTATTCAATTATTGAATAATAATTATTAATATACTTACTTTATTTGTGTGTGTGTGTGTGTGTGCGTGCGTGCTACGACAAGTAGTAGTAGCATTCTTTCTATGAAGAAAAAAAAATACAAAAAATGAAAAAAAAAATTATTGTTCGTCCATGCATGGTCTGAGCCCTGAAATAGGTCTGAGCATGAAGTTATGCTTTTACTCTGACCCAAAGCTATAAAAAAATAAATAATAAAAAGAAAGTAAAGACACATGCTATAAATGTTCGGGAAGGAGGAAGAGGTCAAATGTACCTGACCCTTCTGGGTATTTAACATCAATACCCAAATACCGACACATTGGAACCAATCGGAACCATTGGTGAAACTTCAATATACTTCCTACATCTATAAAATCACATTGATGAGTACACTAGAATGGGCGACAACTACCTAAAGTAGAAAAAACATAATTTTAGAATACGACATCTTCCACACATATTTTGTCAACAGAGAGTTCCTTCCAATTCAAGTGTACGCACCACAAATATTCTGCCTATACAAAACATCAAACGAGATATAAGTAACACCTAAAGTAACAAAAATGTTTTCATTTGGATATTTCGAAGCGTACGCTTTATTTCGGGCTTAATTGTAATTCTAATGGTTATTGGGGAAGAATTTAATTACATAAAATAAGGAAGACGCTCTATCTAGTAATTAACTGGTGATTAATTATGAAAACACATAACATTGATAACTTTTGTTACTTCACAGATAATAATATTAAGTAAAAACTTAGGAAACATGAAACAACCAAACATATTTACTGTGTCAAGAGTATTACACAAATTACAGCAAAATACATGAATAAAGTTTATAAAAAACAACATTTGATGTTTTGCTATTTGTATAAATGTATCTCATGATTTATGAAGATCTGAGCTTGTACAATAAAAGTGTCACGTTACTGAAGAAAATAGTAATGTTACCCATTTGACTGGCTATATTATCATTCAAAGTTTATCCTAATAAATACATATGTTAATATAATTGCGTTTGAAATTGAACCAAATTCACTGTACTTATTAAGATAACAGTGAAGTATATATCTTCTTTCTCTGATCGACATATTCTATTAAAGTAAAAATTTGTCTGCTAAGAGCTAAGGTTGTCCAATGTGGGAGTCCACGGTTAGACGAGTTACAATTATTACATGATACGTTTCTTGTTAAAAGTCACAAAGAATTAAAAGAACTGTGAAAGGGATAGATTTAGTTTGAGGTTTAGAGTCTGAAAAAAAAAGAAATGTTAAATAGGACTAAATAAAATTTACCATAAACTGTATATTAATATTTTGTTTTATTTCAATTCTTATTGGTAAAAAAAGACAAAATACGAAAAATAAAGCAAGGTTTCAAGAACAAGACCATTATGTTGAGTAATGAAAATAATGACAAGAGTACAACATAGATGGCAGCACTATAAAAAGCAGTCAATTGTGGACAAGCAATTTATAACAGCAAAGGCTTGTTTATTGTAAAACTGTTGACCACAAATTATTTTAATAGAAATTTCACACACTGGTTAAGTTCGACCTTGATGTATCTGTATACAGAAAGAGTCTTTAGACGATGTTCTCGACAGTATCTGGAATATTTTTGACCAATTTATCACGACAAGGTGAAATTGGCTTTAAATATCCTTCGTGGGTTTGATTAAATTAACATTATTACTCAAGATATTTTGCAAAAGTCTTGTCTTTACCTAACTAAATATTTACGTGTGAAAGAAGTTAAAGTTGCTTAAACTATTTTAAGACACATCGCTATGTGTTTCCAATGAATTTTCAAATTTTTAAAATAAAATTTCCTACCTTTCAGTGTTTTCATTCTGCTGTCAGGTCAAGTATGTTTAACGGATTTAACATTATATATTTATTTTAATATCTATGTTTGTTTCAGTTTAATATACTTATTTAGAAATGCATGTAACATATATTGTTAAGTGTGTAATACGAAAGCCTTGCCTATTCTTTACATAAGAATCAACAATATACGAGGTGTGCGTATAAAATACAAGTAAAATAAAAAAACCCTCTCAAGCTTATAAAAGGTAACTAATGAAATCAAGTAGACAGTTTTATATTGTTGGGTTGCTTTATTTGATATACTACTACCTTGGAAAATATCATTGTGATAAACGCTTATTAATCAGAAAACTATAGTTTTTTGACCAACAACGTTTTTTGGTTTCGAACTAACAAACCATTCAAGCTCATAGAATTAACTTCGGACTTTAATTTTTCAACGAGGATACCAGATATTATTATCACTGACAAAAGTACTTATGCTTATTAAAGCAGCTTCCGAGTTTTCCAGTTGATAATATTTTACCTGTGTATGGATACAGGATCAATTATCTTTCAGTGATCCGAAAATAAAAAATTGAGTTCCAGACCAGATGTTAGACTCAGTACTGTTTACAACTTTGTAAACATTTTGTACATAAATCATTATTTAGAATAACAGTTCGTATATATTGTGCTGTTGTTTGTATATTAAAATATATTTGTGTAAAGAAAAAGAATTGTGTGTATCAATTTTGTAGATAAATATTATAAATTTGAAACATAATTATATTCAACTAACTTCTAAATTAAAATTAAAATTTCCAGCTGTTGGAAATCGTGATACGTAACTTACGTAACATAATAAATCGTTGACTCATTAATGATATATTACATAATACGTAACAAGTTTTCAGCTTACTGTGGCTTTATTATCATTCCCTTTAATGAATATTTGATTAACTCACTTTTGGTTGCAACACAAATGTTCTGATATCAAACATTTTGTAAAGTCATCGTATAGTGGTTTCTTATAAGTACTCATAAGTAAAGCATAATATGTGACAGAAGAAAGCCTGTTTAGTGGAAGGAGCGTCATACATGTGTGAAAGAAAGCACCAGACACTTTCAGTTCAGCGGGAGTTTGAGTGAAGGTAGAAAACATTGAAGGGGATAAAAGAAGTACAAATGAAAGTTCCACGAAGTTTTTAAATTGTTATAACCCATAATAAATCCTCACAGAAAGGAGAAACGTAAATACAAGCTCTCTGAGATAGATTACATTTTACTATATTGGTCAGTTTCGGCTCAAGCAGCTGGTTCTGAAGTAATATCCACATAACACACGTTACTTCCCGTACGAATTTCAAACTATGACTTGAATTTTGGGTTTGTAACTTTTCCAATGTAGCCGTGCATGGATAAGGAACAGACCCACAGAAAAAGACACTTGCGCTTTTATATGTATATCTAGATGGATTAGCGAAAGAGTCTGTAGAAATTTTTACACCACATGTATAATATTATACAAATATTTACATTATTCTCCATTGTTCCATGGAGAGATGAGCTTAAAAAATAATTGTATATATAATTCTAATTTTTCGAATTTTGTTATGATATGGTGATCAAAAATTAAATTGGCGTCTTAAAAAATAAAACTAGTCGGTGTTATGTAAACGTGTAAATATTTTGTAAGCGACAACATGTCGTGTTGTGTTTAAATTTTCATTTCTATTATCTATGTTTCCATATTTATATTATTGTTTCGAAGTTTAAACTAATAAAATATGTTATTATATATTTAAGGTAACATTTAGAATTTTCTTGAATTAAGTAATCCAATCATATGTTTGTAAATTAAGTGCTGGTGACTACGTGTCTAGACGTGTAGTCTCGTGCAAGAACGGACATGCGCGGATTGCTCTGGAGATCTGTAGAAAGTTCGCGGTTATTCGAGGGGTCTAGACCTACAATATATAAACAGACGAAGATGCGAGAGACAAAAAGAGAGATATTCAGACATCAGTTTTTATTCGAAGAAAAGAGGAGAGTCAGATATTAGTTTTATTTAAAAATAAGAGAGTCAGTTATTTGAGAAAGATTAAGTGTTTGCTGTAATTATTCAACTTGGGTTTGTTACTGAAGTTAGATCTACGGAAGCTGTGATTTTATTTCGTCAATCTCTACGATCCATCTGAATTACTGCTTGTGCTGAGAGTCGGCGAATTTATTGAACTGTGAATCGTTGCCGAACTTCTTCATTTAAGCTTCGGAATTTCTTCGTGGGACCAAATTCACACCCTAGACCGGAATTTGAGACTTTCATCTTAGATCATTATATTAGATACAGGCCAGTACCATTTTGTATTGTGATTAATTTTGAAGCTTGAAACTAGTATTATTTTGTTTTGTAATTAATTTCGAATGTTATAACTTAATATCTGTCACTGTTATTATATAATTTATGTTATATCTGTTATATTTGTTAATAGTTTAGTGTAATAAATTATACAAGCTGTTATCTGTGTTTTTCTGTTGCGTTTAGTCTACGAAGAACATAAAACATAAAAAATACGTAACAGTCGGTTAATTGTCTATAGTAATGGCTTCGCTATTGTTTCGTTAAAATATCTCATTTAAGCTGAATAATTTTTTCGTAAAGAGAAAACCCATCAACAATAAACTAATCTATTGCTAACAAAATGATCCAGTCAGCAGAAGGTTTTATGAAACACTTGGGCTTCCTGTTTCCTTTTATTGCTCTCAAAAAGTTTTCTGTTATACGTTCGGCACATTGTAAAACTCAATAGATGTGGTCTTTCTGTTATAGAAAGAAATAAAAGTTAAAAAAATACATAATTAACCCCAAATCATTACATTAGAAGCATATAATGTACTTTTTGTACTTACTATAAAAAGGAAAGAAAATGAAATGAATATGAACAAAATACAAACAGATGCAAACTTTGGTGAACTCTGATATTTAGAAGATATAACACTGTGTAACACCCGATAACTTCTGATCAGTGTATAAGCTGTCTGTTAAACATTCTGTAATAAAGTGGGTAATGTTACGTATTTTTTATGTTTTATGTTCTTTGTAGACTAAACGCAACAGAAAAACACAGATAACAGCTTGTATAATTTATTACACTAAACTATTAACAAATATAACACATATAACATAAATTATATGATAACAGTGACAGATATAAAGTTACAACATTCGAAATTAATTACAAAACAAAATAATACTAGTATCAAACTTCAAAATTAATCACAATACAAAATGGTACTGGCCTGTATCTAATACAATGATCTAAAATGAAAGTCTCAAATTCCAGTCTAGGGTGTGAATTTGGTCCCACGAAGAAATTCAGAAACGGTTCACAGTTCAATAAATTCGCCGACTCTCAGCACAAGCAGTAATTCAGATGAATCGTAGAGATTGACGAAATAAAATCACAGCTTCCGTAGATCTAACTTCAGTCACAAATCCAAGTTGAATAATCACAGCAAACACTTAATCTTTCTCAAATAACTGACTCTCTTCTTTTGAAATAAAACTAATGTCTGAATCACACTCTTTTTCTTCGAATAAAAACTGATGACTGAATCTCTCTTTTTTCTCTCGCATTCTTCGTCTGTTTATATATTGTAGGCCTAGACCCCTCGAATAACCGCGAACTTTCTACAGATCTCCAGAGCAATCCGCGCATGTCCGTTCTTGCACGAGACTAATAGTCTAGACACGAAGTCACCAGCACTTCATTCACAAACATATGATTGGATTACTTAATTCAAGAAAATTCCAAATGCCACCCCAAATATATAACGACATATTTTATTAGTTTAAACTTCGAAACAATAATACAAACATGGAAAAATGAATAATAGAAATGAAAATCCAAACACATCACGACATGCCGCCGTCCACAAAATATTTACACATTTACATAACAGGTAACAATTCCAAAACAATAAATCTCGCAGTTGTAAAAGCCTAGATTGAATCGGAAAATGAGGGTCGTGGATTAGAATTTTTTTCACAGAATATGCTCGCCCTTCCAGTCGTGGGAGATTTGATTTCTTCAGAATTTCACGCAAAGCTACTCGAGGGCAATTTGCGACAGCTGTCACTAATTTAGCAGTGTAAGACAAGAGAAAAAGCAGTTGGTCATCAACACCTATCGGTAACTCTGGGACTACTATTTTACCAACGAATAGTGGGACTGATCGTGACATTATAACGTCTCGACGGCTGAAAGGGCTACCGTGTTAGTGTGATTCTGGTTGTGGGGTGTATTATAAATGTTTTTTTGTTTTTGAATTTTGCACAAACCTACTCGAGGGCTATCTGTACAAGCCGTCCTTAATTTAGCAGTGTAAGACTAGAGGGAGGGCAGCTAGTCATCACCACCCACCGCAAACTCTTGGGCTACTCTTTTACCAACGACTAGTAAGATTGATCGTAACATTATAACGCCCCCACGGCTGAAAGAGCGGGCATGTTTGGCGTGACGGGGATTCTAACCCACGACCATCAGATTACGAGTCGCACGCCTCAACGCGCTTGGACATGCCGGGCCTGTGTTATAAATAACGAAGATAATCCAAACGTATCTTTGCGCGACGTTCAAAACAAACAATCACTGCGCTACATAATATGGATGTTTTGATACATTTTAATGATTCTTCAAGAGTTATGTTTGGCGCTAAATTTCAGATGCCACATATTTAATAATAGTCGTAAAGCAAGGCCTTGATCGTAATATATCTGTCGGTGATCAGATTACATTTGCCCCCTAGTGGCTCAGCGGTATGTCTGCGGACTTACACTCAAAAATCCGGGTTTCGATACCCGTGGTGGGCAGAGCAAAGACATCCCATTGTGTAGCTTTGTGCTCAATTCAAAACAACAGATTTCATTTACATCACCTTCAACCTACGACTTCCCCCTTTGACATGAACGTAATAAAAAGATATAAATTTTTGACAACAATCCTATAAGTCCAACATACGACCAGAATATTGTTCTTGATAATGTGAGACCATTATTTAAAAGATTAAAACTTAAAAACAATAATAATCGCAACATCGACTGACTCTTGAAAGTATATAAAAATAAACTATTAGCATTCTTTTTTAATTTTTGTAACATGAACTGTGATCGTCTTTTGTTTGATGTTTTGAAATTTCGCACAAAGCTACTCGAGGGCTGTCTGTGCTAACCGTCCCTAATTTAGCAGTGTAAAACTAGAGGGAAGGCAGCTAGTCATCACCACCCACCGCCAACTCTTGGGCTACTCTTTTACCAACGTATAGTGGGATTGACCGTCACATTATACACCCCCACGGCTGGGAGGGCGAGCATGATAAGGCGCGACGCGGGCGCAAACCTGCGACACTTGTATTACGAGCGCACGCCTTAACGCGCTCGGCCATGCCAGGCCCAATCGTCTTTTGACTTGCACCATTTGAAGAAATGTTACTATAAGCGTTCATTAGTTTCGACATCTCCCATGATTTGAAACGTTGTTCACAAACAAGACTATGAAACAAAATGCATTAATTTACTGAATAAGGACGACTTTTATTTTATCTTCATTAGAGTGATTCAAATTATTTTTTTTATATTATTTATGCAGTTACACTTTGTAATAAAGCTATACCAAAAGCGAAAAGGAAAAACATAATACAGAGTATTTCGTATTAGTTGTAACAAAATATAAGGAATGATTGCAAGCTTCGAAGACAAACTTTATATCTATTGTGGTTCATTTACATTGTGGTCGTTCCTTGTGTAATCCCGAGTTGTATCTACTTTTCTAACGACTCATCAACACATTTTGGTTTAATACTTGAAAAATCGGAACTATAAATCCGATAATTATACTTTGATAGTTTTTTGCTTTAAAATATTGTTTTAAATGTAGTGCATATTTAAAATTTGATAAAGTGATGAATTAATGAACATAATTCTATGTAAGTATATTGATAAAGTGATGAATTAATGAACATAATTCTATGTAAGTAAGTATATTCGCAATATATACATTTTCATTTTTCATTTACGACTTCAAATCCGATAATAAAATCTGATAAGCTTTGTCAGCATTACCACCACTGTAATGGGAGTGTCATTGTAAGTCATTATCGTACGTTAGTTTTTAGTAGGCAAAAAGAAAATCTCAATCCATTTGTACTTATTTTCAATGCAATTTATTGTCGGAAGTTTCTAGGTTGTTGTTTATAACTTGAATAACTCTTTTATTGTTTCGATAGCGTTACTTTTCTGTAGACTAGACATAAACACGTTTACTATTTCCTCTATGTAACTTATTATTACAAATAATTATACGAGGAAACTAAATATCCAGTGATGGTTCATTAACATTGTGGTCGTTCCTTGTGTGATCCCAAGTTGGATCTTCTTTTCTAATAACTCATCAACACTTACTGCTTTTTTCTTAAAATTATTTTGATCTCTGATAAAAATTGCATCACCAAAACACATCTTTTTATATCCTTCCATTAATATATCAGTCATCATTTACTATTTTTATGTAAACACTGCGTTAATTACACGTACATACATCATCTATTATACGCTATATTCGTATTAACGTTGTTATTAACAACACGTACGAAATTACACACACAATATTTCTTAACCATATCATTTAACTTTGTAATATTTCATAATGCAGCAAAGCTATATTAAAAAAGAGTAATATTAGTACCTTTTATATTACCTAAAGTTCAATTAATACATACAGTTTGAAGATCAACAGTTTACGACATCTTTATTTCTTCTGATATTAATGTTCCTTTTCTGCCTTTTTGAAATTTAAGTCCAAAACGCTGGAATGTTGCCTCATCACTGTTAATAATTCAATCATTTAGAGCCGTCAATTTCCATTTCGCGCTGTGTTCATGTGGATACACGTGACAGATATATGTAACGGGAGGTAGATATTTATATCTTTGTTTGCTGGACACCCAAAGTTCTCCAGATTTATACATGTTAATCTTTTTACCTTACTGATTAACCTTGTCTCTTCTGTGCTCTTAATATACAGTTTATCGCAGGTTATCATATAGCTGACAGGTAAGAAAAGTCGTGTTCACCTTCCTCCTACACCAGTTCATGAAGGTAGATGGTACAATTCTTTGATCTTTCTGACTCAATAGTTCATTCAGAAACGGAGCTTTATAGCTATCATTAGCCGTCCAACTAGTTGAACAGTCCAGAATTGTCGATTGCATAAGGAAATACTTATCTTCCTCTCGCAGTCCTTCTCTTTCCCCAATAGCGCTCTTGATTTTTCTTGTCCTGTAAACGAAACACTTGCTTAAGTGCAATAACTTTACTAAGCCACAGTGTTTCTAACGCAATCTCAACTACATTCTTCTCAACGGCATAACGGGTTATGACCGGTTTCTCGAGAAACTCTGGTTTTTGTCACGAACTGAGGAGATTGTAATCGCTCGCGCACTCACTATTCTATATGCACTTCGATTTGTTGCTTTACACTTCTCTGCTCACGTTGTTTTCTACTTGAATAACATCGTCGTAATGTAATGTCACTTTTCTTTTTCATTTCTTACAAATTATTTAATTATTTGTCATTAATTAATTGTTCCGCAGTATTAATTCCCAGCTTCTTTTGTTATCGTTTGCAGATAAATAATCTTGTATTTCTATACTGGATCTTAAATTTTTCATTTCTGGATTCTCAAACTTTTCTTTTTTATAAATCTTATTAATTTTCCGAATAATTTTGATCTGCAAGTCTATTTTATGATTACCCAGTTACACCAATTATTTGTATTAAATCGGTTTCGACATCATCTATCATGAACAGCTCTATTTTTATTCAAAGGATTAAATGAAAATTAAATAATTAATTACAAATGCACATGTTGTCTGACCAATTTTAGAAGTTATTTTAACACTCGCCTAATTAGACATCTGTAATGTGTTTATAGCAAAGCCACATTAAGCTGTCTGCTCAGCCCACCTCGGGGAATCGAACCCTTGATTTTGGTTTTTCAAATTCGAAGACATACTGCTGTACTAGCGGGGGATATTCTATAATGAGTAAACTAAGACGAACGTAAAAGAATAACGTGCGGTCAAGTGTGATTGTTTCATTGTTATTAGCTTCATTATTTTTATGTTAAGCCCTGCGTGGGCAAGCGCATCAAGGCGTTCGACTTGTAATTTGAGAGTCGCGGGTTCGATTACCCGTCGTGACAAAATACTTGTCCTTTGAGCCGTGGGGGCGTTATAATGTGACAGTCAATCCCACTATTCTTTAGTAAAAGAGTAGCCCAAGAGTGGGCGGTGGGCCAACGCAAAACGTATTACATGATGAAAAAATTGAGCTTTTACTGTATTCTGAACAGAGTTGTATTTAAACTAAGGATGTTTATTACACCACTGATTACATACAAATGTAGAATGGTAAACACTTGGAATGTTGTTGATAAAAATAATTATTCTACTACCCACACGCATTACATTATTTTTTATAATATAAAGTAATTATATTTTTATGAGAATATAATGTAATATGTGATGATATACAACATAAAATACGTTACATATATATAATAAATATATTAGCCCGCATGACAATGTGGGTCAAGGCGTGAGACTCGTAATCTCATAGTAGCGGATTCGTATTCCCGTCGCTTCAAACATGCTCGTTTATTCACAAGTGGAAGCGTTATTATTATTCACGGCCAATCCCACTATTCGTCAGTGAAAGAGTTGGCGGAGGGTGGTGATGAGTAGCTGCCTTCCTTCTTGTCTTACACTGCTAAATTTGAGACGGCTAGAGCAGATAGCCCTAGAGCAGCTTTGAGAGGAATTCAAAAACAAACAATAAATATATGATATAATTAAATAATAATATATAATTAAAATGCCAAACTGTAATAAAATATATAGTTAAAAATACAGTACTGCCACTGTACTCAAGCATAAGATGAGCAACCATGCACCAAATTATATAAAAGTGACCAGATCTATAGTGTTAAGAATTCTTAATGAGGATGGAATATTTGACTGTGTAAAAGTTTAGAAAAGAAAACAACAACTTTACTTCGGTCATCAAATTTTGTCAAGAATCTAACACTTGTTTAGAAATAGAAAAACTGAACTGTTGAGGAGTTGAAAAGAGTGTTTTGGACAGAAGAGTCCAAGTTTGAAATATTTGGTTCAAAGGATTAGTTTTACGTCCGGTAGAAGAAATGTGGAAGATATTTTTATATAGGAATAATACCTACCATGAAGCATGGGGTAGGAGGGAGCAGTGGGATAATGTGTAATTGTTTTTCTGCTGAATGGAAAAGAAATATTTGTAAAATGAACAGAATATCGGACCAATACAAATACTATCAGATACTGATTCATTATTAAACACCCTATGGTTTGTGTATTATTGGTAAAGGATTTTACTGCGAAGCTTACGACATACTAATATTCACCCATATTTACTAGAAACAGATTGAATGGATTTATAATCACAGATATATCAGTAATTTTTACAGCCCAAACAAATATATAACCACGTGTTATATAAATAAAAGCTCTCTTGATATTACCTCATCATACAAATTATACCTCTCTTAATGTACACGAATTTATCTAAGTCTGCAGTGGAGAACTATGATAGCATCTCAAATGTAATGTATTATAATCTATTTTTTATCTTCTGAATTACAACTTTATTACAGTTACACAAAGACATGTGTAGTTCCGGATTTGTTTAACTTTTGGCAATATTCTAAAGTATGAACCAGTCGGGTTTTCGGTGCAAACGTATTTGTTTATTATCCACACAAAAATGCCCAAAGTTATTAACTCCAAGCCTGTATTAGAATATTCTGGTGAAAAGAACCTCTGTGAGGTTTAAAATAACAAAGGTCAACATGCTACACTGCATACTGGTCCTTATTTTCGAAATCGCTGTAAATACAATACAATACAATACCATACAATATGGTACTTAAAAGTGAAATCAGTTTCACTGAATTAAGTAGATCGGTTCAGGTTTGAACTTATTCTGTTGTTCAAAAGCACACTCAGTTTCAAAACGACATTACAAAGGAAAAACAAAACAAAAAATAGAAAAACTGGACTATCATTATAGAATTTAAAGTTTCAATTTTAACTAATGAGCCAAAAACCTTTAGCTAGCTGTATTTCAGAATTGTAACAGCAACGACACATTTTCAAGGAATCGTAATACGCATAAAGTTTCTCTTTCAAGCAGGAAATCATATATTAGGTTTTGTTCCACGTGTTGTGAAACTGGTGACAGCTAATTAAAATTTCTAAACATTTTATAGGTTACAGAACCAGGTATGTATGAAATACTTTCAATCATACATTTTCTGTCGGGTTATTTTGGTTTTTATTTCATATGATTGGCAGATAATAAATATAAAAATCAAATCAGGCATTTGGAAGAATCAGTTAACTGATATACATACGTTATTTTTATATTGTTCCTTTACAATTAAATATTCAAATAAAAACTTGTTGTTATATATGTAGATATATGATATATATAAAACATCAATATACCTAACAAAAAACTTAAAATACATAAATAGTACTAACAAAAGTGTAATGAAACATAGTCTATATAAAGGAAGAAATATTTTTACTATATTGATAATTATAACGTTTTATTCAGCAGTTCTTTCTATGAATATGAAACCTAGATTATGGAAGATGATGAGAGAGACTTAAATTTTTATTAAATACATCATTAAGAAAGAAACATACTTAAGAATTCTAAATTTTAATATTTTCAGTCGTAGTCCAAGAAGGATTTTTCGTACATGTAACAACCAAAGGTTTCAACACATTTTATCGATTATTGTTTGTCTAAAGCGATTATACGCGTAAACTGGACAATAGATGATAAAATCCATCACACAGCTAGTTGTACAATGACCTCGAACATTGGTTACATTTAGACCTGCCTTAGAAGAAACATGATTGTAACACTTCAGTTTTTGAATATTTTTGTGACATTAGTAAACGTTCTAATATAAAATGTATTAAAATAACCAAGTCTTGTATCAAACTAATTATACGTTTATACGAACTTATATGTTAACTGTTGTAAATAAACTTAAGACGACAGTGTCGTTACTTTTCTGAATCAATGTTATCATTATTATTACTTTGAGGTTTAAATATTTTGTTTTATAGTCTCACTTTGCGAAGAAAAATATTCTGGTCGTATGTGGGACTGATGGGAATGAATTTGAAAAATTCATATATTTTAATTAGATTCATGCCAAACGGGAGGTCATTGGTTGAATGTGATGACAGTGTCAACAGATCACCTTCAGTCATATTATGCTCAAGACCTTGCTCTCTCTATATCACAAGTCGTATTTCTTCGTCTATCACTAAAATTAATACATTAATATTATAACTTATCAGTTTTGAGACGAAATTAAATGTTTTATTATTTTGTTGACCTATTTTGGAAAGTGTTCAGTTCGTTTATAAATACTTCCTTATTTATTATTTTAATACATTAAGTTTTGACATGTTCCTCGTTTATCGATTGTTTCAAATCCGTCACCTATCAGTACACTGGAGCAACCGTTAAAAACAAGCTGCCCGTTATTACATACATATTTATGTATCCATTCTCTTTAATTCTTAAGGTGTGGCAAATGCGTAACATTCTATACACTATTAATGAAATGATATGGACTACTATCGGTATTTTATATGATAGAAGTTAGGCTAGCTTGTCTTTGACAAACCTATATTAATAGGTAAAGACGTTATGAGCATAACGTACGCTGAACTTTTGAGTGTTTTAAGTTTTATTTTGATGTTATTTGAAATGAACTTTTTGTGAAGCGAAAGTAAATAGGGTATCAATACAGTATTACAGTGTAGAAATTTATATAAATAATGTTTCTAAATTGTCTTATGTCAAACTAAAGAAGGAATCAAATATAGATTATCGCACACTGGGATTCATTCAGTGATCGTCCTGTTATATATTTGTATTCTACTAGTAAAGATTTCATTCTTATCTGACCATTTATACAGTAAAGCCTTGATTTAGTACTGACACGTATTTTACTTCGAAGTATTCCTGTCATTTATTCTTACCAACAATCAGTCTTTTTCTTGTTGTCTTTAGAAATTTAAATATGTTTAAAGTTTCAAACTGTTTAATAGTTTACCAAGGTAATTTCTTCATAAATGACTAATAATATCGAATTCTATAATTTTCTATACCCTGTTTGTCATTTATATAGGGAAGATGAAAAATTTTCTTTTTACAGCAATCATTGTCACTAGTTTTGTGATACTAAAAAAGTATTTAGATCTCCAGATGGCAGAGTAAGTTTCGAATTTATTAATTGCACATACATTAAGAGAAGAAGGGGAGATAATTGAGGGAAATGTCCTGCCTTCGGGCCACTTAGGAAGTCCAAATTAAAAAGGTGAAAACTTGTGATTTTATGAGTAACAACTTTCGGTAAATTTATAACTTAAAATCACGTTCAAAAAGTTTTTATATTTTCTAACATGTGACAATCAAAAGTTAAACTAACTGTTCGTTAAGACTCCATAGATACAAGTTTGCTAATTGACGTATTTAGCAAATATCATCTTCTGTTATTTCTCTGTATTACAAATATATGCTTTCTAATATGAGCTCTTATAAATATAAATCTGATGCTATTAAGCTGCTAGAAATACTATATTTAAAAGTTAAACGACAATAAATATTTCTAAAGTAATTAAATTGTACCATTCGGTAAATTGATATGTTTGTAAAGAAGTTAAAGAGGCTCAACCAATTAAATTTACATAAACTACTTTTTAAAGAAGCCCAAAAACGTTTCTTCTTAATCCTGAAATTTCTCTTTAGGTGCGGGAGTGTGTTTATGAATATCTAGTATTTTTGTCTGTCTTGTGTTAGTTCAGCTTTTCACACAGTTAACAGGATGAAACGTGATAGGAGAGTTCGGGAGGGAATTCGTTATGTATACGGTGTTGCATTTAAAAAGAAGTGTTAAAATGCCAGCTGAAAATCACCCAAATATGAGGAGGGTCAAATAGCTGGTCCCTAGTGTCGTTCAGACAAATATGAGAATTACTTCTTGTGTTCCTGTTCCTTCCTGTGATTTTGGGGCGACATGTTTGAAACTGTTTTCATGTCCAAACTCACAAGCTAGATAGTTACAAAGTTTGATACATATGCTCGGGTACCCCTGAGGTAGTTATACAAATAACTGGGGGTATGTGTAACATGTGAATCATGAGGAAAAAGAAGCAGTTGAGAGATAATATTGTTTGCTAGTAGTCGACATAA
Source organism: Carcinoscorpius rotundicauda (assembly GCA_011833715.1). Classification (NCBI taxonomy): domain Eukaryota; kingdom Metazoa; phylum Arthropoda; class Merostomata; order Xiphosura; family Limulidae; genus Carcinoscorpius; species Carcinoscorpius rotundicauda. Next base: position 17,635,655 of record CM022398.1, on the reverse strand, counting down.
ACATATCATTGTGCCCTTATAGCCTGATTTTATTTGCCCGAAAGCAAAGGAATGCAGTTAGAAAAATAAAAACTAAATAATTGGGTGGATATTTAGTCAAAAAAGTTATTTCATACTGCAAGGTGTTTTGTGAACTCAGCAGACAATTTTATTATAATTTATCACATATCTTTTTCAGAAAATCCGAAGTGGTGAATATTTGTAACTTAAACACAATTAAAAATTTGACATAATACTTTAATGAATTTACTTGTTACTTTGAAATGTATTCTGTTTAATCACAAACTCTCAGGAAAATGTCTCCTTACCTGATATGTGCCTACCAGTGGCACAGTGATATGAAAAGACTCGCATCTCCAGAAATCGAGCTTCGATACATGTGGGGGCAGAGCATAGATAGTCCATTGTGTAGCTTTATGCTTGAATTCAAACAAACGATCCTTACCTGGTTTGGAATTGTCTGACAAAAACGCAATGAGTCCACCAATAAACGTACTGGTATTCAAAAATCTGTGATGAGTTGGTGTGCTGCGTCGTGCCCCACAATGGCTCAACGGTATGTCTGCGGACTTACAACGCTAAAATCCGGGTTTCGATACCCGTTGTGGGCAGAGCACAGATAGCCCGTTGTGTAGCTTTGTGCTTAATTCAAAACAACAAACAACAACAACTGCTGCGTTGTTTCCCAAACGAAATAAGTCTGTTTTTCTTTTTGTGTATGTTTGTGTTTTTATTAATAGCTACCATGCTTCATTGTGAGTATTACAAGACAGTATGTTTTAAACGTTGGTTTTGTAGTTTGGTATGTTACATCACTTTCAAACATGACTGCAATATATCAGATTGAAAAAAAGAGGCTACTAACTTGTGATTGATAAAAAAAACATGTAATAAACATAAAAACGAGTGATGTATATAAAAACAAGATAAATATCAAACACTCTGGAAATTGAATATTAGATCGTTATTTATCAAAGTCTGTATGTGTGTTTATCTTCTTACGACTAATGAAACATAAATCTGACCTCCATTAAACAAAACGTAAAGTTTTTCAGTGATAGATGATAAGTCTGTGGATTTACAACGCTAAGAAATGGTTTTAACTTCCCTTGGTGGACTCATGAGAGAGCCTGATGTGGCTATACTATGAAATAACACAACGTAAATGCTTCGTTCTCTTAGTGGAGAGTTAGGATTTGAAACTGTATATCATTCTCGCTATTTTTTCAAAGTTCATTGAACTGGTATGGTAAAGTGTATAAGTAGTTCACTTTTATAATAATATGTAAAGATACTTTCAGCTTTATCTGCTTATTGTTATTTAACGGATAAGTTGCAAAATAAAAGGGTGATTCTCTGATAAGCAGAAAACCTTAAAATATAAACATTCTTGTAAGGATAATCATAAAACTTGATTATCTTGGTAAGCGACCAGGGTGTTATCGGCATATTGATGACTTATTGTATTTTAGTTTTTATATGTAATAAATTATAGCATTCTGTAAAGATATTAAAAGAAAGACCTTTTATAGAATAGCATTTGACAGACGAAATACAAATAAGTGTTAATTTTACTCTCCTACAAATTACTGATCGTAATAAAGTAATTCAGACTAAAGTAAAAAATAAAATGGACCTTCTGTTATTCTTAGGTTTCAAAATAGTACAGAATGAGGAATAAATTCTATTTAATTTCTCAGAAACATGGACTTTTTACTTTCGCACATCGAAGTCTGTTGTATAAACTGTCATCGTTTTTTTAAACCAAATATGTTAAATTGACGCCCTGTAAGTCGAAGTAACTCGCAGTAATTTTGTTGTATTTAATGGTGTAGGACCGGCATAGTCAAGTGTGAAGGCGTTTGACTCGTAATCCGAGGGTTGCAGGTTCGAATCCCGGTCGCACCAAACACGCTCGCACTTTCAGCCGTGAGGGCGTTATAATGTGACGGTAAAATCCATTATTTTTGGTAAAAGAGTAGCCCAAGAGTTGGTCGTGTGTAGTGATGACTAGCTGCCGTCCCTCTAGTCTTACACTGATAAATTAGGGACGGCTAGCGCAGATTACTCTCAAGTAGCTTTGCGCGAAATTCAAAACAAACAAACAAACAAATTTAAGCGTGTTGCTTTGATAAAAGTTGTCACGTCAATAGTCTCAGTTAAAAAAGACAAACCCTGTTTTCTGCTTCGCTTCCAGAAAAACTATGAAGGAGAAATAAATTAACCTATCGTGACTAAACTCAACTGAGATGATGACCCACTTAGTGGGTAGTCTAGTCAGGATAGTGTAAAATTTCAGAATTTTGCAAATTCACTTATCTAGTTACATTATATAACGATCTTTACACATGATAAGAACAGCACATTTAGTCCAGTTCTGTAGATTTAAGCTTGAAAATAAATAAATAAAAGACATGTCAATTGCAAATCAGGTGTAATTTTATTTTTCAGTAGCACATCAGTGTAAAAAAAATGCTAAAAATTCAGTTTCATTACTTGTGATGGGTAAAGCACAGATAGCTCATTGTATAGCTTTGTGCTTAACTTTAAACATATACATTTTCTCATGTGAAACTAAAAATGTTTTAAATTTATTTATATAGCTTATATATAATGATAATTTTTCAATGACATTAAATAGATTCACTCTGTTTTTAGTAAGTATGAGAAACGTTACTACATATTAAACTTTGCACTTTATTTGATGATTGTACATTTTAACAAAAGCCTTAAAACGTAGTGTTCGTTGTAAAAGGATTCCTTGAAATAATTACACATCCAAAGCGCACAGGTTTTATTTTCAAGCCGTATTAGTTAATAGGGTAGGTCGTATAACCTGCTTGTGTAAACGTAACGTGTTTCTTTTTCCAACGTTTCTGTACGAAAAAAGCTTTTTTTGGGATTGTCATCTGTTACAAAACGCTACACATGTGTTATGACAGCAAGAGTCCCACTCGTAACAGATCTTTTTGAAGATGTCATTCGAGCTCCAAGTTTATTCATATTCAATAGTTCATTAACACCATGTAGAGAAAGGATAGTATCCCTTCAAACTTGCTTTTCATTTTACTATAATTGGTAATTTTACACCTTCCTTGTCAAAAATAACATCAGTCACCAGTTTTTCATTGAGACTTCAAAATGGCTCCAGTGGGACAGTGCTATGTCTGCAAAGTTACAATGCTTGAATACGGGTTTTGATACCCATTGTGGGCGAATAACATATAACCCTCATGCATTTTTGTGCAAAAATCAAAGAAACCAAAACCATATCACTTTTGTAGAAATACCATATGAATAGAAGTAATATTTCATTGAAAAATTCAATTTGTATCAATATTCACGTAAGAAGTTATTATTCTACAAAGAACTTGAGTTAAAGAGAAACATTTCCACATTGTTTGGAACACTATACCTACTTACGAAATACATGAATCTGTTGAATATTAGGTATAAAGTTCCGTGATTTATGAAAAGTAAGAGAAAGCCATGAAATTAACGAAACTATTAAAATTGACGAGTGAAAGTGTAAAATAACTAGTTCAATTTGTTTCTTGTGGTTAAAGTAATTTAAGGATATCACAGTGTTATGATATTGAAGTGCTCCCAATTTCTAAGCCAATTAAATTTAAATAAATATAGAATCTTATCTTTCATCAAATTTTAACTAGCTTAGGGACCCAAAACTTAAGACAAAAAAGTATTGTTCATGTTATGTGGTCTCAAGACGGTTAAGAGTCTTTGATTCTGAGCTATAACGTGATCAAGTAAGGATATGCCAGAGACGTTTCAAAGATCGTCAGTTCTTATCATGATAAAGATTTACGTTTATGGTGTTTATGTAGATTTTATAAAACAAAACTGAACTATATCTGTTCAAGTATTCGACCAATATGTGACACTAACTGCTAATAACGTAATTTATATATTCTTCTATTGCTGCCCAGTAGATAAAAAAACACAATTAACGTAATTTTTAATTTGCAGAATCGTGCATATAATAAGAATAAGAAACAAAGACCCGTTCTGTTACGTCGGCCGAGCAGAATATATGTATCATACCACAAGTACATAGCGTTGTATAAAAACATACTTTGATACAAACGACATATGCACCTCGCCCGTCAGAATTAGTTCAAAGTAAAAGGAAAAGAACCTGGCAAATTTTATCATTAAAATGTAAATAATCAAACTATAGCAAATGATAATAAATTAAGTGTAGTTGTAATTTACACAGCTACATATATACAGAATTTATTGTTGTTACTAAGACAACTGTCAAAGTATATAATAAAATTAAAATTAACTAAATGTTTTTGGACACATAGCTACTCTTATTTGAAAATTTCAGGTTGAAATCGGTTATAAATATCTTCTTTCAGAACCTACAGCTCATACATTTCACCATCATTAAGCCATAGATTTGATTATATATTTTTGTATGATGTGTGCCTCGAGTGACATAAGAAGATATATATGTTTCTTTGTGTTCGTATGTACCGTTCAGGTGCTTTTCTATAAACAATGCAGCTTTCAGAAGCAAAAAAAATCGACTGTTTAAAGTATTGATCACGATATAGTGTACATATATACAGCTGAAAATGGCTCGAGTTTTTGATATAAGGATTCAAAAATGTCTGAAACAGCGTCTTTTCGTCTATCACGCACCTTTCTGATTACTCTCAGACAAAATTTCACTAGCTTACACCACTGGTCTGTATGTATCCCATTTGGATATTCAACTAAATACCTAAATATTTTCAGAAATTCTAAGCACACCATGCACGTACTCAAAGACACTTCACCCCCAATTCAAGCGACCAGTAGGCGACACCAATCAATGGATAGACACGTGACAGTTTTTAAAGGTGAATAATGTACTTATTACAGGACTGACATGAAAATTAAACACAGACGAGTTCTGAGAAATTATCATTTTTAAATGACGTAAGGATTTTGTTACAGAAAGTAAGAAAAAAAATTGAAATTACAAAAACAAATCTGTAAAAGTCAGTCCTTACCTTGGACTATATGTAATTCTGGTTTAAATTCATGTTTCATTAATTTCTTAAGTAGGATCTCTATTTCATTTTAAAATTCATGAATTTTTAAAACACTTGTATGATACGTGAATGGAATTATGTTTCAGTGGTTGAATGTTTCATGTAACGTCCTGATAAATAAAGTTCTGTGAAGAAGTGTTAGAACAAAACATAATATTAGAATTCAGGTTTCTTTTAAAGAACAATTGAAGGTTAATCACACGTGAAGCATCAGAATGTTTTTAATTTTCATATTTAGAACAATGTAAACTAAGTGGAGGTGCTTTAGTTCAGGAAACAGTTGATATTTTGAGAATCCACTTTTTGCTTTACTAACAGCAGATATTTGGAAGTAATTTCTGATTTGATCTTACAAATCAAGATCTGCTTATTTGAGTTAAGACTTGGGCTCTGTGGGAGACATTGCATCCTTTGAATGACTCCAACAGTTTCTTTCTCAGATAAGAAAGTTCTTAATATCTACACGAGTGTTATCTACGCTAGCCGTTCCTAATTTGGTAATGTAATAGTAAAATGACACCAGCTAGTTATCATCACTCACCTCCAACTCTGGGGCGACTGTTTTACCAACGAATACTAGGATTGACTGCACATTATACGTCCCAACAGATGAAAAGACGAGCATGTTTGTCGGGACGGGGATTCGAATCTACGATCCTGAGACAAACAACAGGTTGAGCAGCCTAGTCATGCCGATTGTTTGTTTGTTTTTTTAATTTCACGCAAAACTACATGAGAGCTCTCTGAGCTAGCCGTCCATAATATAGCAGTGGAAGACCAGAGGGAAGACAACTAGTCATCACCACCTATTGCTATCTCTTGGGCTACTTTATACGAACGGATAGTTGGATCCACCGTCACATATAGCTGCCCCAAGGGTAAACGCGCGAGCATGTTCGGTGTGATGGGATCGGAACAGCGACACTCAAATTAAGAGTCGAGCACCTTAACCACCTGGCCATACCGAATTTCAAAAACACAGATAAACTATAAAAAAAATTATGCAAAAATTACTCTGTATTGATTACAATAAAAATATATGTTAAGATGGCTGTTCTATTTAAGGTATCTTAACAAATTGTCTGAGAGACGATAATATTACTAAAGATCTTTTTGTACATTTTATTCGTATCATACAATTCAATATTTTATACTCCCTTAATTTTTATGAGTTTTAATTTGTATGCGAAGGGTATTTGTAAACTAAACACAGCTAGTTCATATGCTACTTTTCACTTTTGTTTCATCGACTTTTTCTGGAGTTTCTTTTACTACTGTGTTTGGTTTGTTCTATATATGAATATATATATACACATAAGCAAGTTTAGATAGTATTTAGGATTAGATTAAAATTATAATTTTACAACTTAAGTATATCCCACACTTGTAATTAATAAAAAAACAGAATTCTATGGATTTGTTTTGGAGACATGATATTCAATACAATACCTTGCTTTTCATTCTTGTAAACCAATGGCTTGGTAAACCTTAGATTTATTAGTTAATTTCCAAGTGTTAAAATAGCTCTGATCACGTAATTCTATTTTTTCAGTTTGTTCATTGCAACAATATTCAATGTTTTATGTAAACCTTTAAGTTTTAAGTTACCCGAAAAAGTACAAAGGTTTCTGGAGGAGTGATCTCTTTTCACCATTTGCATTAATATATAATAGTGTGTTGTCTGTAAATCACGAAGTACACTCTAAAATGACACCAAGTGAGCTACGCTTAAATTTGCAGTGTGCAATTGTCGTGAGGACAATAAATATGCACCTGCCACTAATCATGAGAATAATTATCTCAAAATGTTAGTCACCATACAGCGTGTCATATGAACTCCAGAGCAAGAAAAAAGAATAATTTTCTCTTGAAACAGACCAGTTCCGATGACTCTGAGAAAGTACATCTAATTTTAAAAACATGCCTTAAACTTTTGTTGAAGCTGTTTGCTGTTTTGAATTAAGCACAAACCTACACAATGGGCTATCTGTGCTCTGCCCACCACGGGTGTCGAAACACGGATTTTAGCGTGTAAGTCCTCAGACATACCGCTGAGCCACTGGGGGACGCTTTTGTTGAAGGCTTCATGGTATTAAAACAAAGCAAAAGCAAATAACAAATCAACAAACATGTTATAGAGTAACTGATGATGACATGTAATACACTTTACAAGATGTTCAGCTGTATTAACAGACTGTTTAGTTAGTAATATCGACACTATGCTAACAAAAAGTATCTGGATTCGCAAAGTTAACTGATACGTGTTGTTTTTAATATATCTAGAATATATTCGTAGATATGGTAATTTTCACTTTTCTAATAATTTATATTCGCTGGTCTTTAAATAAGACATCTGTAGTCGTATTTTGTTTGTTCGAAAATATAACTTACTCGAACGAAATTAGATAAAACAGATGAGTTAGTTAACATATTTTTTATGAACTAATCATGTTTACTGCCACAAAACTTTTAACTTGAACTCTGTGTCTGAATACGTCATGTCACAATTAATTTGTAGAAACTCTTCAGAAAGCTACGTGAGATAGCAACGCACTCCGTTAGTAAAGAATTTAACAATATTAGACAAATATAAAATTACACATAAACTACATGTATGAGATACCTACTTCATGCTGAGACATGAAACCTTATATTGGGCAAAGAAAAGACAACACAAACGTGTTATCTCATTAAATAAATTTGTCACTAGTAAAAGTTGTAGTAAGAAATTACTTTTTCTTTCAAAAGCTGATAAACCTCATGTTTGGTATGAAATATAAAGACGTGATTAATTTATTAATATATGAATTTACTCTCTATGTGATGTGTGATCTTAACTTCTATTTGTTGGAGTTTCAATTTGATTTGATTTTTTGCGAAATAGTTGTAAGAAAAGATTTTCAGTGAAGTTCTAAGAAAGTTTTTTTAAGTCATTTTCTATCTATCGTCCAACAATATATCTATGGTATATATATCTCTTGACGGCTGATATAGGTATTAACATTTATACTCATAAAGCAGAGAACAACGTTTTGACCTTCATCATCTGGTTAATTATTTTTGTTAATGCCTAAAGGTTATTCAGAATACAGTTTGTTTAGATTTCTGTAACGTTATGATCAAATATATCAATGACATATAAAATTAATAACTCAATTCGTTATCATAGTGTAATTTGTAAGCACTTTCTTTGAAGCTCTGGGGCAAATGAAGTATCTTGACTCTTACTTTCAGTTATTTATTCTGAGAATATGCTGTCTTTATTTGTAACACTTGCTCGATTGGTAAATTTTATTGTATTTTAATTGGCGAGGAAAATAGTGTTCAAAATTATATTTACTTTGAAGTTGTTCCTTGAAATTATTTTTTACATACGCTAATAAAACTTTTACAGTTGCGTAACTTTTAGTGTATTTTAATTTGCCAGTAAAGTAGTTTTACAATGAAGATATTCAGTTAGTCCAATATAACAATCTTCTATCACTATTTCTAAATATTTCAGTTTTGTTTTTTCACATTTTCAATGTTTTAGAACGGAACTTACTTGAAACAGAATCTTAAATACTTTGTTAAATTTTTTTTGCTTGCTTGTGATTATGAAAAGAACACTTTCTGTATTATCTCTTTTCCTGAAAGAATGTAATCCTAATTAATTTTGAAATGTATTTGAAATTCATTAGTTTCTTTAAAGTCAAAGTTATTTGTTTAAAACAGTCCTTTCACCTAAATGTCTTGTTTTAGTATGATGACAATAGTGCTGACCATTTACTTTGAAACATTGAAATAAAATTACATGATTTATTTCAGAAGAATTATTGCACTATAAAACGTGAGAATTAATTGAATATCTTGCAAGGTACAGTTGTGAGTTCAGTTTGGTTGTGATGTTTTATGAATAACACTTTGATATTTATGTTTCTAAATAATATCTTATTAATATAGAAATAATAAGTTTTAAAACATTTTATAATTTTTGTTAATAAGGTCAAGTTCTTAGATCCCTGAATATATCTCAAACATGAGATACAAAAGAGCTACATAATCCTTCACTTGAAGTGTAATTTTTTTTCAAAAGTTTTATTTATTGAGTGGAATAAGTTTGAATTTTTTATTTCACTTTTTTTCATCTATTCATTTTTATATCATAATACTATTATTGATGCCTGATATCACCAAAGGATATTGGTTGTTGTTGGTACAAAATATCCGTATATCAACGGCCATAGTCATGTAGTTATTCACATGAACCACTTCTACCTTCTTTATTGCTTTAAATGATTTCCAATGTTCACTTTAAATTACATTAAAAATAAATGCAAATAATTTCATTTTTTTTATTTAAACTAACGTAAGATAATAAACTACACTGTCACTCCTATTATTGCGGCTACAATTTATACTTAAACTTATTCATATGTTCAAAGTACACTACATTCTAAACAATATTATAAAGCAAAAACTATCTAAGTAAAATGATTATATTTATAGTTCCGATTTTCAAGTATTAAACCAAAACTTGATAATGAGTTGTTAGAGTTTAAAAGATAGCTGTATATCGTGATTACACTAAAAACGATCAAAAGTCATAAAATAGTGACATATAAAAAGTTTGTCTTGAAAGCAGGAAATCATTCATTAGGTTTTGTTACATGTGGTGTAAAACTGGTGACAGAGATTTTAACCTTCCAAAGGTTTTATAGGAATTTTCCAAACAATATGAATTAGCCTCAAACATGTCTTTTCATTTTGCTTTTCGTGTAGTTGTATTACAAAGCATACCTATTAAAATATCAATAAAATAACTGTTAATCAAACTAATGAAGGTAAAATGAAAATCGTCTTAATTAAGTAGAAGATATTTACTAAGTTATTGTTGCGTTTTGTTTCAGTCTTGTCTGTCAACAATATATCAAATCACGGATAATGAACAAACTGATAAACACTTATGGTGACATTTCTGTAAATGTCGTGGGTGAAAAAACGATCACGGCATGTTATTACTTTCAACAGTTCTTGTGGCAACAATTATAAATTATAAAAGGATGATGTCGTTTTCATGTACTTTCGAGAATCAGTCGATTTTACGATTACAATTAATTTTAGGTATAAGTTTTTTAAATAATGATCTTACACTACTAAATAAACTATTCTGATCGTATGTTGGACTGATAGGAATGTACTTGAAAATGTTATATCTTTTAATTAGGTTCATGCCGAATGGGAGGTCATAGGTTGAAGGTGACGACAATGTCAACTGATCTTCTTCAGACCTATTCTGTTCAAGGCCTTGCTCTCTCCATTTGATAAGTCCTCTTTCTTCTTCAGTCCCTAAAATTCATAAATTCTTATTATATATTTTCAGCTATGAGAGTAATTTAAATGTGTTATTGTTTTTATTGAAGTATTTGAAAAAAGTGTTTATTGATTTACATCTAATATTACACTTATTTTTAAAAGACATAATATTTTCTCCTGTTTCTCATATGTTGGTTGTGAAAATTAAACACACAATATACAGGTCGTGCTATAGAGTTGACACTTGGCAACAAAAATGAACGTAACCGACTTTCTTCGATTCTATATCTGTGGTCAGTACAAATACGATATAATACATGAAAAGTAGAATTATGAAGAAAAATTAGTTTCTCATATGAAAGAGGTTATTTTATCTTTTAATTTTTCTTATTATTATGTTTCAAGCTGTACAATGTACTCTCTACACTATGCCTATTAAACATATTGAAACCTGACTTTTTGCTCCACTAACTGTGAGACATTGTGTTGCGTCTCTGAACCTTTCAAGTTCTATTTTACTGTGATATAAAATGAATATTATGTGTAACAACGGTGAAGAAGATTCTTAAAGATTTTATAAACACTTTTGTTGATGCTTTCAAAGGATATATGTTCAATGAAGAAATATAAGAAGCAAATTACTATTAGCGAAGAACAACTAATACAGAACAATATATTAAACAATGCGAAAGAACGAGTAAAACACACAGTATTCCATTGTACAAATTTTTATTAGGAATGTTTCAAAATTCTCGAATGTTAAATTAAAGAAAGAATCATTTATAACTGATTGTTTTATTTTAGTGATCATCTTGTGATGTTCACATCTACATTCCACCAGTAAGGATTCTCATTCTGGACCATAAATACAAATTACAGAAGAACCTTCAATTTGCACTGATGTGTATTCCTATCAATATCTTTTTGTTCATGTTCTATAATTTCCCTTTTGGTTAGTGTCTTCTCAAGTTAGAGTATGTTTTTGCATCTACTTATATAAAGCCCTCTTAGAGGCTTACACAAATCTAAGTTGCTAAAACTCTTAAATTGAAACTCATAACAGCTACAACAAAAAACATTGTGTACCTGAGATATTAACATCAGCAACGGAAACAAATTTCAAGACAATTCTAATATGTTATACATATTTAGTCATTTTGGATTCTTAGTTGACGTACTACCTTTTAGGCTTTCCAAATTTCAGAAATCTTTAACGTTTCCAAGACCTTTAATTTCAGCAGCCATTGTGGTCGTTCTTATTGTGATATTAAACGGCATTAATCTCTCCCGTAGAACTTTGGAAGAGTTTGTTTGGAACTAAGCACAATGCTACACTACTGATATCGATACCCGGTTTCTGGCAAGAAACTGAATATTTTAAATATAATATAAACCCCAAACATAATATTTTAACGGAGTTGCAAATCACATTGCCATGTGTTTGGTTTATTCACTATCGACAGAATGATCCCAAACCTGGTATGGAATTGTTTAACAGAAACGCAAAGAGTCCGTAGTCATGCACCAGGGATCTTTTAAAATAATAAACTTTTAAATATTTTGAGAATTTCAATTTTATTTTCAAAGCAAATGAACTGAGGCATACATAATTATTATATTGTTTATCATTACACTAAATATAATACCATTACATCAAAACTTGATTAAAATAACCTGGAGACAGTATTCTGAAGTCAGTAGGTTAGAATTGAGGGAGTGCGTTTTTCTTATACCAAAGTTACATTGAGCTATCTGCTGAGTCCACTTATGTGAATCAAACTCTTGATTTTAACGATGTATGTTGGTAACCCTATCACTGTACTAGATAGGGAACCGGTTAAAATGGAAATGGATGAAAGAATTGTCAGAAAAATTATGTTACAAATACAAGCTGTTTTTTGTTTTGAGAGTTACGCAGAATAAAACTGTAATGTTTTTAAATAGCTAGTATAAGCTACAGAAATAACTGAATACATTGAGGTCAAATATAATATAAACCCCTAACATAATATTTTAACGGAGTTACGTATCACATTGCCATGTGTTTGGTTTATTCATAAACTCTCGACAAAATGATCCCTTACCTGGTACGGAATTGTCTAACACAAACGCAATAAGTCCACCAACAAATACACTGGTGTTTAAAAGAACTGTAATAAGTTGGTTTGCTACGTCATTCCCTAAACGAAACAAAAAAAAATAATTCAATGATTAGTGACAATTACGTTTACCAACTCGTTGTAAATTAAAGAATATTTTATGAACTGATGATCTGGTTCTGTGATAATTAGATAACTCTCAACCATCTTTTAATGTCAAAAGAATCTTTCATTTGATGTGACACAAACCACTATCGTATATTTTTAGATAACTCCATGTTTTGTAACTTATGCAACATTCAACAATCTGTATTTATAACGGATGATATTACAATATGTTTCATAACGCTCAACAAATTTCCTTCCCCAAATTTCCATCACATTAATCAGTGTACATACCTACATCAACAGTACCAGGATGGCCACGAAACCACTTTGGAATGGCAATCCCCATAAATAAAGAAAATCCAAGGATAAAAGTATTTCTCGATGAATGAAGGTCGATAAATTGGACATTGGATAGTCCAACTCCCGTTACCAATGCAAACATAACACATACGATTCCACCAATAATGGGCTCAGGAATTATGTTTAAGAAGGCTCCAAACTTCCCCAGAACTGCAAAAATCATCATGGTGGCTGCACTATACTGAATAACCCGTCGACTAGCCACCTATTAGTGCAAAAATCAAACAAGTGAAAATGTACCGAATGTTACGATTTTGAAATTATTTTCGTTACAACATATACATGTCTTATGTTTCTGAAATATCAGCAGTTATGATAAACATACATATGTCACAATAATACAATAAGTTTAAGTGATTAACAGTAATATACCAATTTTAATCACAAATCTATTCTGGAAGAGCAGCACATGGGTATACTTTTGTTATCCCGATTGCTCCAATGTTTTGACTGTAAGAAGTCATTCCACATCCAGATCCCCAAATTGCAGAGATGGTACAGGAAATTCCTTCTGCAAATATTCCCCGATTTATAGCGCCATTTGGAGGAGGAGGTGCACAAGATAGTCGCGCGCATGCGTAGTAATCTCCTATTGATTTCAATACCGATGCTAATATTCCTGCAATTATTCCCAAAACAGAACTGATGGTGACTGTTGGTAAACCCCACTGTCCTGAAAAACCAAAATGAAATATAAATTATCTACTCTTTTGTGAAATGTAACATTCTTAAAATACGTATCGACTGTTTAAATAAAACACAGGCTTAGTAGAACATAAAACTGTTACATCTTTCACATTATTACTTTTTATTTGTATAATATTGATTTCAAAGTAATATATGTTTAGAAGGGATTTAAACAAATTGTTTTTATTATAACTGAAAGAATAAAAAGGTTGTATGTGAATAGAATTGAGCAACGGATAATTTCATAAATTCCTCACGTTAATAAAAAAATCTAGCTTTCAATGGTTATAACTACTTTCCTGGATAAGGAAATCTAAACCAGTGACTGGAGTACATCGTCTTCACACGAAGATCAGTTCTAGCTGGGTTAGTTGGCCCAAGGGCATCTGCAGCAGTTAGTATGAAACAAAAAACCCACGAAGTAACTATTGCAAGTATGACCTGCAAATAGTCTTGGAGTTACTTATATTCATCATAAAGATTAATTCGTTAACCATTATAAATTTGCTTAATTTTTTTTACTTTTATTACCAATTTCTCAAATAAACTATAAAGCAATATATTAGCATTTAAATTTATGCCAGTAGAAATTGGTTTAGATACAAGACTAACAACAATGCCTGCTGACTGTGTTAAGAACGAAATAGTTAATATTTAATATGAGGCTGAAATGAACATTTTAGTATGTTGTAAAAAGAAATTTTCATATTTACAGTTTTTATAAGACAAATACGCGATACATAAATATTAAATAAATTTAACGTTATTCATTTTCAAAAGTTGCTTTACTATTCGCACATCAAATACAATTTTTTTTCTTTCCCTTGTGGTTATTGTTTCATAACACGTTTGTTGTATTTTCCACCTGTTTTTTCGCGCTACTTAAGAACAGTGACAGTCATTTATATTTAAGTTTATTTTCTTAAATGTTTTTTGCAATCTTACAACAAAACATTTTAAAGAAACTCTTAATTATATAGATAATGTTTCTTTTTTAACAATACTCTTTACAATTGAGACTTTAGTGTGTTTTTATATAAAACTGAAACGCAAACTCAAACTAACGTGGCAGGGGTTTAGTTTAGAGAGAGAGAAATCAGAAGAGTTCTCTTTCCAACTTGGGTGTTCAGAAACGTTATGGTTCCTCTTCGTCCCCTTTCGTGAATTGTTATTAGGAATAAGTATTTTTTTATAATTATTATTTTATTTATTATTATTATTTTTAACTCTTTGGGTGGAGGATGTCTTTCTAAATGTTGTCTTGGGTAGAGACAAAGGCAGCACCGGAAAGAATGGCCGGGACCTGTTCCGAGAGGAAGAAGTCAAGCAAATGTGAACTTGAATACAATTCAGATCAAACGGCGCGATTCAGGGTTTGGCAATAAAGTTGCCTGGACTGGGATCTAGAAATCCAATGCCTAAGTTTTTGCTGTGGGGGGAAACGGGAGTGCCCCGAGAAAACCCACTTTCACAGGACAGGCGCCGAAAGTTTTGCCTGTCGTGGGCCCGGTATGTGAAAAAAGGAATATGTATTATTAACATGGGTTTATTTA
This sequence comes from Carcinoscorpius rotundicauda, assembly GCA_011833715.1. Taxonomy (NCBI): domain Eukaryota; kingdom Metazoa; phylum Arthropoda; class Merostomata; order Xiphosura; family Limulidae; genus Carcinoscorpius; species Carcinoscorpius rotundicauda. Next base: position 17,620,490 of record CM022398.1, on the reverse strand, counting down.
TTTAGATTTTTTGTTGAGTAATTTGTGATTCTTGAAATATGTTGTGAGGTAAAATGCATTTTGTTGGTGCACTGGATAAGTTGTGTAGTGATGCCGTTAGTTTGTTTCTATTTACCGCTTTTAGATAATATTTGAGTGATATTTCCGTTATTCTATCTGTTATTGTTGGTAAATTGCTAATTTGATGTATATAATTTGTTGGCGTCAATGATAGTAGGCTGAATGCAGATTTTAATATTCTGTTCTGTTGAACTTGGATTTTCTGGAGTGTGTTGTTTGACATATTGTATGTGACTTGACATCCATACTCTATTAGTGGACAGATGTATATTTGGATAATGGTGTTTGGTGAGCATTTCGATTGTCTACTGATTAGAGTCATTAAGTGTAAAATCCGTTTTCTAATTGATGAGTGTATATTGTTAATATATTTTTTCCATGTTAGTTTTGTGTCGAAAGTGATGCCAAGGAATGTGATGTTTTTGCTCATGTTAATGGTTGTGTTTCCGAGTGATAGTTTTATTTTTTCTAGATTTTTTCTTTGCTTCTTTAATTTCCTATAGAAGGTGATTGCTTGTGTTTTCGTTGGATTTAACACGACTCTCCACTTGTTGCTCCATGTTGAGACGTTATTTAGTGATTCTTGTACGCGAGACATGGCCATCACTGGGTTTCTGGAGATGCTCCAGATAGCGATGTCGTCTGCGTATTGTGAATTGTGTGTGTATGTTAGATTTGGAAAAGGTATGTCACTGACGAAAATTATGTATAGTAGTGGAGAGAGGACTGATCCTTGGGGCACTCCTGCAGTTATATTGAATGATTTGGATATAGTTTTATTGACTTTTACTTGTGCTGTTCTATTGGTTAAGAAATTTGAAATCCATTTAACTATCGTGGGATTTATTTGCAGGTGATTTAGTTTGTATTTGATGGCATTGTGCCATACGCTGTCGAATGCTTTTTGGACATCTAGGAATACCCCGATGATTACTTGATTGTTGTTGAAAGCTTTGTAGATTGATTCAGTGAGTCGTGTGAGGTTATCTCTTGTTTGCCTATTTTTTCTGGAGGCATTTTGATATTCTGGAAGGATGTTATTCGATTCACAAAAATGGAGGAGACGGTTGGAGATAATTCTCTCCATCAGTTTGCCAAGGCAGCTTAACAGACTGATGGGGCGGAAATTATCTGGATTTGTTCTATTAGTTTGTTTCTTAGGGATCGTTGTTATGATGGCTTTTTTCCACGTGTCAGGGTAGTATCCGGTCACTAGTGAAATGCTCATGATAGGAGAGTGGAGCTTTTTTTCAGAATAATATTTGGTATTTGGTCATGTCCAGGGGAAGTGTTCTTCAAGTTTTTTTATATTAATTTTTAGTTCGGTTATGGTTATTTTTCTATTGATTGAACTTGAGTATGCTTCTAGTGTCTCGCTAGGAAATCGTGATGAGAATGAACCTTGGTTTGTATTTATGAAGTTGTTGACATGGTGTTGGTGTTGTGTGTCAAAATCTACTCAGTTTAGGTCGCTAAATGAGGATTTATAATAGTCAGCTTTCTCTACGTCCGTCCTTGAGATTTTATTGTTGTGTGTAATATGTTGTAGCATGTGATTTGTGTTTTTGTCTGAAGCAATACTCTTGAATTTTTTCCAGAATTCTTTTGGATTGTTCTTGTTTTTTTCTAAGTTTTTACAGAAGTTTTGCCAATTGTTTTCTCTTGCTTTTTAATTTCTTGTTTAATTTTTGTATTTGTTCTATTGATTTCTGTTTTAATGTGTGGATCGCGTGTAACGTAGTGTGTTCGTCTTAATTGTCTGCGTTTGATTATTAGTGCGTGAATTTCTGGTGTTAGAGTCCATTGAATAAGTGATTGCTTTCTATTTGTTTTAGGAATTGTGTTTTTTATGGGTTTCTTTATGGCTTCTGTAATTTGATCAACATTATTGTCTAGTTCTGTTTTGTTGTTAGCATATTCAATTGGATGAGGGGAGATCACTCAATTCTATTAGCATTGCTAGTAAGTTTGAGGTGAAATCTGTGGGGTTGAATGCTTGTGTTGTTTTCGGGCGTGTTACGTCCACGTAAGTACGTGTTGGTTGAGGTTGAGAGTGTTTGATTTGCGAGTCTGCTAGAGTTTGTAGTAAATGTTGTTTGGTGATGTGGGTTTGATTGTTGTTGTTCGTGGTTTTGAAAATAATTCTTTTGCGTATTTGAGTGTATTTGGGGCAGTCTTTGTAACTGGCTGCGTGAGGGCCCTGACAGTTTGCGCATCTCACTTGGTTACGCTCGTTAGAACACTGAGCAACCTCATGAGGTCCGCCACATCTCACATATCTATCCTTGACCATATAATTACTTTTCGTGTGTCCGAACCTTTGATATTTGTAGCATTCAATAATGTGTTTTTGGTGTGTTTTTTTCCGGTTCGGTGGTGTGAAATGTGTGTAAACCGTGTTTTACACCTATACTCACTGAAAAAAGCTTAAAAACGGGCAGTTTTTCGATCTTCCATCCTCTTTCTCTACTGTAGCTACAACCAGGAATATTTATATTTTCGAGGTATTGAGAGAAGAGTGCAAGAAGTAAAATTGTTCTGAAAACAAACAACAACAAGATACAGTCATCTGAGAACTGTGTTGTTAGAACACTGAATACTTAGCTGGAGAAATCACTTATTGTAACGTATTTTATTTGATTTTTAACAGGAATAATTAGTATAAGTTTTATTTTAGCAGTTAATATTGGGATTATTAACCCTTTTATAGGGTTAAGTGTTGGGTTAAGTAAGTTTATGATTATCTATAATCTTAGGCAGGGATGTATTAACGCATTGGCACACGAGGCACGTGCCTGGGGCGGCAGATTTTGACCAAAAAAAAAGAAAAAGAATGGACACCATTTTAAAATGTAGTCCCTGGTTATTAATTCCCCTTGCCATTTATGCCGCCCCAATAACCTCTTGAGTCTGGACCCCCACACACACACACACTCACTCTTCCACCACACCGTCGGGTCGGTCGCTTCAAGTTGAAAAGATTTCTAACCTTCCCTTCCTGAGTCCCACCTAATACGCCTCGCTCCCCCCACATCATCAACCCATCCGCCCTTGCCTTAGTTATTTATTTGTGGTTTTCAAAATCCCCAACATGTTTTTTACTCATGTTGACACACCAAACAATGAATTACCTGCTACTCAGTGTGCTACGCCTACACAAAAAATATTTTTATCATGGCCTAATAACGTATTTTGTTTTGTGAAATTGCGTATCCGAAAATTCGGATTTTCGGTTGCTTCAGGCTATTATCTGGAAAAATATATTTTGATATATTCTTCCTCATCATTCACAGTTTAGCTTAATTGATTATTTTTAATTGATTGATTGATTATGCGCTTGTCTAGATTCCAATGTAGTCCTTACAGAATAGTTCCTTCAAATTCCCTAGCAATTATAGGTATTTGTTAGAATAAAGAAGAGGTAGTGGCAGACTCCAGAATACCAGAACAGAAAGGCACACAGTCACTGGAGCAGGTGAGCGTCGGCGGAATCGGCTGCGGGTGTCACGCATAATCGTTTTTGCAGGCCGCCGACCGCGCTCTATCAATGAAGTTGACTTCCAGGGGACGCGGTTGTACCGCACGGAGGTCTGGATAGCTTTAGGCGATACAGGTATTTGTTACTGGTAGTATAGAATTTGAAATACTAAAGTGTGTTAGAATTTATAATTTGATTGTCAATAGCCCAGCACCCGTTAACATGGATACATCGGCAGTAATATAAATCAGTAGTGCAGAAGCTCCCCTTTTTCGTGTATATTTTGTTATGGACTTATGGTTGCAAGTCGATAACTGTTTTACCAACTACCATAAAACTCATTATCTGCCGGACGAATATATGGTTCACCGACATATTTACAATATAATCGACAATATAGATAATAACGTGGTAAGCGATATTGGTGTCAAAATATAGAGTTTGTTATGCTTTTACTTATTCCTTCGTTACCCAATATCTTACTGTAAGTTATATCGTGGTGTCAGTGTCCAAACCTCCACAAGAAGCACAATTCTTGTGAGGGCGAGGGTAACTGGGGGTCAAACGGCTCACGGATCTCTGTGAGGTTCGCGCGGCTGCCATAAATAGCTCGATCTCACGAAAATGACTCAGATCCTGATGATCTGAGATGTGAAAGTAACAAATTCACTGTCAATACTCAATATACGATATCGTCATGAGTAACATACGCCGAAAATTGAGTGGAGTAGCTTATAGGAAGATAGCAAAGTTAAAAAATGAAAACACACGTGATGTTTTGGATAAGACACGACGATGGAGGCCTTTTTTGCTAAACAAAGGCAAGAACAGCCTACTAGCAATGATGTTCAAACCAACAGCGATGGAGGGAATACACATGACGGGCCTAGCAGTAGCAGTTTTGAACAATCTGAACGACCCGAACATAACGAATTGCAGCTTCAACAAGTGACGTCATCAGCAGCAGGCCTAGTAAGATCTGCCGGTTGCGTGCCTGAAATGTCAATGGTTCCAGCAAGTTTTTCAGACAAAGTAAGTTCAGATCCAGCAGAGTGGATAATAGATGATTACACAAAAGATTATATTGTCACACAAGCTATCCTTCAAAACGATGACTCGGATTTCAAGAACTCTGTGAAAAAGGACGGGGAGAAAATCAGATCTGTAATCAAAGGCATGTTTGAAAGAAAACTGCAAAATGGCGAAAAAAGTAAGCGGACATATTTGGTTTATTCAGAGAGCAAAGGTAGACTGTTTTGTGCTCCTTGTCGTTTATTTGATTTTGGAAAAAATCCAAACTGGCTGACGAAGGCTTTGATGACTGGAAAAATGCTACTGTCCGGCTGAATGAGCATGAAAACTCTCCTGAGCATCGGTCTTCAGTTTTATCTCTAGTAGCAAGGAGCAACATGTTGGGACGTGTAGATCTCCAGATGGCCATACAGCTGCACGACGAAATCAAATACTGAAGAAATGTACTCACTCGTGTGGTTGCTGTAGCGAAAAGATTGGCTTCACGTGGGCTTCCGTTCAGAGGTCGGGATGATAAGTTTGGCTCAGTACACAACGGCAACTTTATGATGTCGTTAGAACTAGTTGCGGAGTTTGACCCCTTCCTCGCTGATCACATTCACCGATATCGCAATGCTGGCAAGGGATCCATGTTTTACCTGTCTTTCAGTACTCGCGACGAATTCATCCAGCTTATGCAGACCTTGTTCTAAAGAACATTTTAAAGGACGTCAAAACTGCAAAATATTTCTCAATCAGCGTGGACTCGACGCCAGATATATCCCATGTTGACCAGTTGGCATTCATCATCAGGTACGTGAACAGTGATGGTTCACCTATGGAACGTTTCCTGACTTTTATACCAAATCCGGGCCACAAAGCTGAACAGCTGGCAGAAGTTGTACTTAGCCTGCTTCAGTCATATGAGCTTGACATTTCTGAATGTCGTGGACAGTCTTACGACAACGCCAGCAACATGTCTAGTCAGTACAGTGGTCTCCAGGCTCGTACCATGGAGCAAAATCCTTTAGCTGTGTATATCCAATGTTCAGCACATTCATTAAATCTTGTAGGAACGTGTGCTGCTGAATGTTGCAGAGAAGCATGTTCATTCTTCAAACTCTTACAAAGTCTCTATGTTTTCTTCAATGCTTCAACCCATCGTTGGAAAATTCTACAAAAACACCTGTCCGCAAATAAAGAAAGTCTCTCTTTGAAGAAACTCAGTGACACTCGATGGTTCGCTCGTGAAGATGCTTGTCAAAGCCTCAACAGAAACTGGCAACAACCACCATGGAGGGAAATGCTATGGAAAAACCAGCCGCTGGTCTTCTTTCCAAATTAGGAACGCTAGAAACAGCTATTTTGTCCACAGTTTGGGGAACAATCCTGGAAAGATTCAATGCTGCCAGTAAAAAGTTGCAAAGTGCTGATATGGACATCGGACTTGTAGTCGAGCTTTATGCTTCCTTGCTGCAGTTTGAGAAAGATTCAAGATCATTTTGAAGAGAAGGCGATGTTGAAGTCCAGCATGAAGACGTAGGAAATTAAGCGAAAAAGGAAGCAAAAATTTTCAGATGGTGACACCCAGGCAGTGGAAGAAGGCAGAGAGGCATTTAGAGTAAATGTTTTCAATGTGATCATTGACAGACTTTGCTCAGAACTACAGCGAAGACAAACCGCTTTTGTAGAAATCCACGCAAGGTTTGGATATTTGTTCAAATAACAAATCTTGAACCCACTGATGTCATCAGTCAAGCTGGAACACTGTTGAAACTCTACCCCAATGATTTGGAAGTGAGCTTCGTAGATGAATGTCTACATTTCCGCGCACATCTTGTGAGTAGGAAAGTGCAAAATGATGACTCTTCTGCGTTAGCAGTATACAGAAATCTGCAAGCTAAAGGGCTTCAAACTGTATATCCAAACCTGAATATTGCTATGCGCATGTTTTTGTGCATTCCAGCAACTAATTGTACTTCAGAGAGATCTTTCTCGGCTCTCAAACGTGTGAAAAATTACTTGAGATCAAGAATGGCAGAAGAGAAACTAAATGCCCTGTCACTCCTTGCCATTGAAAGTGATATTGTTTGTAGAATAAACTATGACGATGCAATAAACATGTTTTCGGAACAGAAGGCCAGGAGAAAGCCTGTATATTCAGCCGCAGAATAATATTTAGTGATAATTGATCTTGATGTTTCATTTTTTATTGTGTTAGAAAATAAACGTTGTGTTGATTTTTAATGATAACAACTGAGTTTGTCTGTTGTTGTGATGGTGATGCTTGGTGCAAGTTGTGGCACGGAGGGGGGGCGGCAAAAGTATCAACCTAACCTTGTGCCTAGGGGCGCCGAAATCCTAAATACGTCTCTGATCTTAGGAAGTAATCGTCTTTCTCTGTATCCCTTCAAAATAGTATTTTCCTTGATTCAGAGAGAACTTTCAATTTTTCTGGTAATTATAGAACAATAATATTTCGTACGTGAAATATGTTTAGTGGTTTCTTTTATGTACGGCGTCAGGAACATCTCATTTCAACAATCAGCCTTCATACTGATATTCCACCTTCCCCGATGTTTTTCGGTCTTGGTATCAGACAGTTTGAGTATTGCTTCTTTATCCAGTGAAATCACTAACATAACCAGATATTTCAGTTTGAATAGCGTCCCTATCATCATTTCTATTGATATCGAGTTCAGAATCTCATGAAACTGAATGAAGAGTCTTTGGTGATTATCACCTATTGGCTTTAAAACAGAATGAAGGTACGGCTGAGAAATTTCCTTTATATTTCGAATGTTGTACGAACAATGATAAAAATATCAGTCATTACTGTGGTTTTAACGCTCATACCAGACCGCTGGAATTTCGAAAGGTAAAGACTTTCTCCTACTTTTAATTAATTATCTCAACTTTTTGACATAGCGCAAATTTCTCTTAGGACCCATTATTTGTCGTAAAGTGCCTCTTTGATGAAATTATGTGATGTTTTTCTCTTAGTTTCCTTACTACGCCTTTACCAAAAATATCTTTGAGTGATTTACACAACTTCTTGTTTCCATGGAGATGAATAAGTAATATTCAAAATAAAAATTAATGTAAAAGTGCACGCACAATTAAATAATATACAGAAATGTAACGTCATGCTGCCTGTTGATTGGGTATATATTAACGGTGTGTTTCTTTTGAGTTCTAGAATGATCTACAAGACATTCTGCCTGTTTATTGGCTATGTATTAACGGTGTGTTTCTTTTGGGTTTTAGTATGATCTATAAAACTCTGACGTAAAAATTAATCTGAGAAACGTTATATCCAGTATTTGTCGCTACTTTAACATAAAAAGACCCGATTTAAATGATAATTATTCATATCATGTTCATATGACTTTTTGTGAAAAGTCAGTATGTGATAGAGGAATATGCAGATTATTTTGGAATTCAGAATAAGTGAATCAATTAAAAAATTTCAAGACAAGAAACCACCCAAGAAGTTGCTATATTGCAAATTATAGAAAACAAATTAGCTTCCAAAAATAACGACCATTTATACTTATTACTCGAATAATCCCATGACTTACTCATTACAATTTAATGTTATCCCACTTCATGTTTCATTTACTAAATTTTAAATGAACAATAACAAAGTAAATAAAATAAAAGTACGTGAACTATCAATAAGAAAAAGACAATTGTAGTACAAAACTTACACGATGGCTATTCCCCAGTTCTTACTCGCTATAGAAGCTGCTTCTTCAAAAAGTGAAAGTCCTATCAACGAAATGGTAGGGACGATAACTAATGGTGTTATCCACTGAAGTATTATTCCTATAACGCCTGAAAGTCCAATAATTATTTCAAAGATTGATGCCGCAATAATAGCGCCTTGTATCTAGAAAAATATAAGAGAAACGATATTTTAATATCTGCAAAGATATATTATAGCTTATTTCAGATAAGTAATTAGTTAAATGACTCTCAGGTTTATTTTAGGTATTATTCGAAAATGTAACAAAAAGTACTTAGACGTTCTCTTTCTCTGAAAAAAAAATCGTAATTTTATAAACAAAAGTAACTGTATGATTCAGGTGATTAATTTTCGTGTTTTCTAAGGTAAGTGTTTTAAACAATTTCATTTAATAATAAAGAAATCTGAAGTCCATATTTTAATCTGGGTTTAAATACGTCACAGAGAACTTGAATAGAATTTATATTAAATTATTTAATAAACTGTTTATTATTTTTATGCTAATATACAAAATATCTATAAAATTATTGAATATGAGGAATTTAGAGCTGTACATTTTGCTTTGTGTGTTTCATTTCAATATCTCTCAAAGTTATCTGCACTAGCCTTCACTAATATAGCTTTGAAATACGAAAGGGAAGGCATGTAGTAATCACCACCCATCCAAAACTCTTGGGATACTCTTTTGTTAACGAATAGTGGGATTCATTGCCACATTATAATACTCAAATGGCTGAAAGAGCCAGCATGGTTGGTGAAATGAGGATTCAAACCTGCAACCCTCAGATTGCGAGACACGCTCCCTGACCACGTATCCATGCCAGGCCATTACTTATTGAATTTGAGGCGAATAACGGAATTATTGTTATACATTTACTTTTACATTTATGACTGTTTTACTTCAATGCATGTATCATATATTGTTAAATATGTAATGCGAATAACCTGTATTATGATTAATTTTAGAAGATTATCGATCATAATAATCAACATTGTACAACGTGTAAATTTAAAATACAACTGAGTGTCAATACTACTTCCCGTCGAATTTTTGACAGCATTGCCTAATGAGTAAAAAAATGAATATAAGAATATATTATTTTTACAATAAGTTTTGTTAAGTTAACGCCTAGAGTAAAAACCTGCGACTGAAATAAAATTAAAGTCTGTTACTCTAAACTACTTCTTATTGCAATAATAATAAATTGTACTCATTTCTCCAAATCTCTGTCGTTAACACTAACATTCTTATTAATTTCCAGGTGTACTCATTCAGTAGCAAATCAGAATTAAGTAATTTAGGATATCGTGCAGTAATTGATTTTACTTTTCCGTTAATTACTAAACTCCTTATTTCTTACATCGGATACATAATATTTCAAGAAACTGTTTTCATATAATTTCTCACCTCTCTCATTCGGAGTTGCCAGATTTCCTGCAGCTCTTCCTCTGTAGCAGACAACATTTCTTCTTCACTGGGACACTTCCACTGAGTTAAACTCAAAATAGTAAATATCGGAGCCAGAAGGACAGTTAGCGGACCCTGAATTATTGGAAGTCTATTAAAAAACCGGAAGCAAGTTTTTACTTATAAACACTAAATCAGCTTAATTGCACCGAGAGTTCAAACGAGTATAAACACCACTGAAACTATCTTTAACATAAGTATATTTATAGAAAAAGATTTGAAACAGATTCAAGTTTCTATATAAAACTATATTTTTCTCTTTTAACCTTTCATCATAAAGCTTTCATATACACAGTTTGTAAGCGTTACATCAAAAACGTGGACCCGGTATGGCCAAGTGTATTAAGGCGTGTGATTCGTATTCCGAGGGTCGGAATCCCAGTGGTGTCAAATATGCTCACCCTTTCAGCCGTGGGGGCGTTATAATGTGACGGTTAATCCCACTATTCGTTGGTACAAGAGAAGCCCAAGAGTTTGCGGTGGGTGGGGATGACTAGCTGCCTTCCCTCTAGTCTTACACTGCTAAATTAGGGACGGCTAGCAAATAGAACCCTTGAGTAGCTTTGTGCGAAATTCCAAAACAATCAAACAAAACAAAATCAAAAAGGTTTTCAATTTTCATCAGTTTTATTTAATTATGTCTTATCAGATCACATAGAATTTTGTCAGTAACTATGTAGCGTAATTTAAAGAATGTGACGAATTTAGAGCTTTACATTTTACTTTGTTTGTTTTATCTGAATTTCTCTCAAAGTTATCAAAGATTCCGCGTGCAAAGCTCTTAATTCTTCTTTGATTCTAACCATATTCCATTTGGAGTAGATAGCAGGATCTTAACGTTTCTTTAAGCAAACCAAAACCGTGAAATTTCATTACGCCTGTCTTTATGTATATATGTTCGCAACGAATATCTTTAACGCATTTTTAATTTGCACTGAACGTGATAGTAGAAATGATATGTTAAATAAGGTGCTTGTGTAAGCATCTGTTATATTTCATAGCATTTCTAACACACATATTGTGTTTGTTTCTAATTAATAACCCTCTCGCCAATACATTTTCAATAATTTTAATTTTCTAATTTAAAATTAAGTTCAAAGCTACACAATAGGTTATCTCTGCTGTACCTTCCACGGGTATCGAAACCTGATTTCTAGCGGTGCGAATCCACATATGTCATGTGAAGTTTTTTGACTGAAAAAATTGAGTTATTGTAATCCACCACTACTTCACTTCCAACATTTGACATGTCTATTTTTCGTTGTTAACTAAATTTTCAGTGGGATAGTGAGCTCGAGTGGCAGTCTGAGGGTCGCGGGTTCGAATCTTCGTCACATCAAATATACTTTTCCATTCAGTTATTGGTGCGCTGTAAGGTAATGGTCAATTTCGCTATTCGTTGGTGAAAAAGTACCTAATAATCTGCGAATGGTGAAGATGAGTAGTTGCTCACACCCTTAGCGTAAATAGCCCTCGTTCAGCTTTGCAAGATATTCCAAATAAATTAAAAAAAAAATTTATCAAGGTCATCAATTAAAAGAGAAAATTCCCTTTTTATTAATTCTAAATTTTTAATCGGAAACTAATTGAATAAACTAAGCGTACAAATATTTACATTGCAAATGTCTCTGATAAACAATGGACTTTGTCAGTGGACTGCGCATAAAGGTTAAAGTAAATTTAAGAAAACTTTATTGTAACATAACACCTTCTATAGCATAAAATAGCTGTATTTCTATAGAAAGTATTGGCCGGGTTTTATTCATTTATACATTTGAACATAAGTTAAAAAATGGTGTTGTAATATAATTTCGCGATTCAACACGTCAGTGTAAGTACATAACAAGGACATCATTCCAGAATACTACAGTGTTATGATATTTCAAATGTCCCACTTTTTATGCTTCTTAAGTTAGATGTATAACTTAGGCTCTTACCTTGTACCAAATGTTGACTGGATTAGGGACCCTAAGCCTGACACAAAAAATAATGTTGATGTTATGTAGCCTCTAGCAGGGTCAGATTCTTGGATGCAGAGCTTTGGTGTGACTAAGTAAGAATACGCCACAGTCGACCCGAACATCATCAGATATTGCTGTTATTTTAAAACCAATAAACACCATTTTTTATTCATATTTCAATCAAAAACTATTTCACAACCGTTCTTAGCAATAGAGAAAAGTGTAAGGAACTTTAATTAAGCTCTAATGAAGGGAATTAAACTAATTTACGTTGGCGTTTCAACAATGTGTTACAAGAAACATATTAATTTATTTACATTATAATTAAAATAGCAACTGTTACGGGAGTTATGTACATTGTAATGTTAACTGTTACGGTTTAACCACATTTCACTCGCTCAAGAAATATGATAATAATCAGTTACACTGGCATAAGATATTACGTTAAGCTTGTTATATTTTATAAAACTGCATATAGACCTTTACGGATTATTACAAACCAGATGAGTATATGAGAGCACTATTTCAATCCCATATCCACAGTAATCTTCAAAAATAAGGACGAGAAAAGTCCAGTTGAAGTTCTATTATTATAAAACATATGCAGTATATTCTCTAATCTTTACTGTAATTTTTTCATTTATTCATTTTTAAATGCTTTACTTGCTAGATAGATAAATTCTGGTTTAATTGAAAAAAATCTTCCCGCTAGTACAGCAGTAAGTCTTCGGATTTACAACGAAACAATCAGGCCCGTACTAAGATAATGTTTTGTGATACGTGTAGTTCATTATAATTATATCTACGTGTGTTTTTATTCGATATGTCAAAGAACTAATTATATCCTGCAATCTGACAAAGGAGAATTATTCAACGAGATACCATCAAAAATATGAACAATTCAAAACATTGGTGTATCTTAAGTTAAAGATAGATGTTTCACTAAAATTGTAAACACAAAATATAACGTTTTGTATTTAAAAACTATTTGTGTGAAGTCTGGTAACACTAAAGAGAAGCAAAGAAATGATCAATATAAGCTCTATTGTAATAAGAAACAGTAGAATGCTTCACTTCTTTATGGTTTATAATTTTATGGTAAAGTTAAGAAGAAGGAAACTAAAATATATACACTAGTAGTAAGAATAAAGAGTTAGGTGACTTTTCAAAAAAAAGTTTCTTTAAAACTATATTTAGAAACAAAAACAATGTCAATGTTGCAATAAAAATTACATTAATAAATGAAATACTGATGTTGAAGTGAAATGTTGCAGTAGAAACATCATATTTACAGCTGAGATGTTCTTTTAAATTAGTATTGGAAAAAATAAATGATTTATTCGTTAAGTTCACTATAAATAACAAATGGTACTGCAAAAATAATATGAAATATTTAGATAATTTATGTTAATAAACCTCATCATCATCGTTAAACTGTTGTTGTTTAGGATTATGTACGAAGCTACACAATGGGCTATCTGTGCTCTACCCACCACGGGTATCGGAACCCGGATTTTAGCGTGTAAGTCCGCAGACATACCGCTAAGCCACTTGGGGGTCATCGTTAAATATTACGAGTATCATTAACGGGTGAATCTTATGGAAAAGTTTCATGAAAAATAATAATTATAAAATTTAATGAGATTTTAAGTGTATGTAATGACGTTAAATATTATCAACTGAAGTTATATCATAAAAAAATAACTACAATAAAATTCGTAATCTGACCTGGATCCCAAGTGCGAAACATAGATACCAACAAGGAACTTCATCCACTGTGTATAAGATGTTACCCCTGAATCTTCCTTCGTCTTTGGGTTGCAATATACACTCCTATTTATTGTAAAATAATGAATTGGATTACTTGAAATATTGAAAATGAAGTGATTTCAAGTGTCTTTACTAATACATGTACCACTTTTACGTAAAGAAACTCATATTTCTCAAAACTAATTCTGTGTTTGTATAACTTCTTGTCAGAGATTTACTACTGTATACCTATTTAAATTTATATTTAAAAATGTACACAACTTATACTGTTATATCTGTGTTGCAAAATTCCCACCTATTTACTAAATGTGTAGATGATTCTCGACTGTAAGTGTCAACAATATATGTGTGTACTTGAATATAAATGTGTTGTTCATATACTCATTCCATGCCTATAAATGTAACAAATGCGTCACGTCATAAGACACAACCTGTTTTGCTGTGGTTGGTGTGATATAAAGCTCGTAAACGCTTATTTATCGATAATTTCAGATATCTGATCAGGAATGCTTATAGATTTTGAATACAAGAAACTATGTAACATCAGGGTATTTACGTAAGTATTTTGATCTACACATTATATATTTTTGAAATAATTATAGTTAATAATGTCTGTTAGAGCTAAGACACTTAATCAAGTTGTATCAAAAACTATTCTATTTCAGAAAATATTTTGTAATATCATACATTAAATGGTTTCTTACCTGAGGTTCATTGGCTGTTATTTCGATTTCGTTTTCTGCAATGTTTGTTTCGTCCTATGTATAGTTATAAATAATTTTAATATGTAAAAAAATTAAGAACATTTTCAGTGTGTTCTGCCAAACCTGTTATCCATTGTATTGTTATGCTTTTTAATATGTTAGCACATAAACATTCCAGCATTCAAAACAAATGTTTTTTTACAAGACTTATGTCTTTTTTTAAATGTATAATAACATTTACTAAAACCTCCACTAGCCAATAAAATGAGAACATTTATACCTTTATTAACAATTGCTACGCAATGTTTTCAACGTACTATATTTCTGAGGTGCAATTTTGATAAAATAAAAATTAAAAAGTCACAACACAAGTGTATCATAGGCTTGTATTTTTAGAGCAGGTGTTTTAAAATTTCTTTGAGAGGCATATTATTTAATTCAAGTGCTTTGATTTTCAGCTTTTTTAAATATATATATAAACAAACGTTTAATTTATCAGTTAATATTTAAGTATTTAAATAATCTTAATCTCACACTTGTATTTTTTCAATTTGTTCGTAGTTTTACCATTTACCATTTCATAAAACTCCTCAGTTCTAATTAAACCGAATCATTTGAAATAGTATGTAGCAGTGCGTTGTCAGTCAGTTGGCTGTAAAATGACGTTAATAGAGAAAGCTAAAAATTATTGGTCGATAAAAGACGTCACATAAAAGTACATATGCTACGAAATACGAAAATACTTACAAACTTGGTATGTTACTAGTATGAGATGAGAATTTCAAAAGCTAGATACCGTATTTTCCGGTTAATAAGCCGAATCGCCGAATAAGTCGAGGCCAATTTTCAGCTCTGAAAATGAGGGTTTTTGCTTATTACTGCCGAATAAGCCGAGAGCATTTTTAAGAAGTGACAAGTTTCTTCAAAATGATTTCTTAGTCTCGTTTCAGCGTCAGCATGCATGTTGTGTGTGATCATTGGCGTTCTGTAATAAAGCAAAACGTGTCGTATTGAGGCAGAGATGGAATCAATATGTCATTCGTTATTGGCTCCACTCACTGTAATTAGGTAACCAATGAAATTCCAGAATTTTTACTCAGTAATTAAAATCACTAACCTAGGGTATAAATACCAGGGGCATGTAGTGGGAGTTTATCATTGTATCGTCAAAAGCCAAAGATGTCTACATCTGCAAAAAAAAGAATGCGTTGTGATGCTGCTTTTATACTGAAAGTAGTAGAGCTAGCCAAAACCTCAAATATGTATTCCACTCGCCATTACTGTGTGAATGAAAAAAGGTCCGTGAATGGAAGAAAGCAGAATGTGTGCTGAAAGAAATGTCGAAAACAAGTAAATATAACCAGAAAAATCAACCGAGGTGGCCAAAACTGGAAGAAGATGTAGCGACATGGGTGAATGAAAACCGGCAGAGTGGCCTGACTGTCACGCGTACCCAGTCCAAAGCTGGTGATCGGCCAATAAGCCGACCCCCAAAGATCAGGTTTAAAATTTAGGGCCAGAAATTCGGCATATTAGGCAGAAAATACGGAGTATACATTTGTTACCCTTCATTTTGATCTAAATTATTTTTCAAAAAGACTAATTCCGATGTCGATACAAATATACATTTAAGTTTTAAAATATATCTTAATCTTTTACTGATATTATGTTATTAAAATAAACAAAAAAAAACAAATAACAAAGTTACTAATAAATGCTTTGGGCTAACATATGATGATAGGAAATAAACTTCATAAGGTTCTCAGTTGTATCAACAGATTGCTAAATTAACATCAACAGTATGCAAAACTAAAAGTATCTAGATTCGTAATGTTTACCAATACATGTTGTTGATTTTCAAAATATTTAGAAAGTATTGTTATATGGGATAAGGTTCGGTTCTTTACAAACTTAACTTTGCTAATTTTCAAATAAAGTCACTAGAAAAGTATTTAGTTTCTTAGAAAAATATGGCCTGGCATGGCCGAGAGCGTTAAGGCGTGCACTCGTAATCCGAGGGTCGCGGGTTCGCGCCCGCGTCGCGCTAAACATGCTCGCCTCTCCCAGCCGTGGGGGTGTATAATGTTATGGTCAATCCCACTATTCGTTGGTAAAAGAGTAGCCCAAGAGTTGGCGGTGGGTGGTGATGACTAGCTGCCTTCCCTCTTGTCTTACACTTCAAAATTAGGGACGGCTAGCACAGATAGCCCTCGAGTAGCTTTGTGCGAATTTCCAAAAGAAACAAACAAAATTTCCAAAACAATTAGAAAAATATAAATAATCAAATTGCGATAAAAACAGTTGAGGTGGCAGGTATCTTTGTTTCAGAAACTAATCGTGCCGTATCTCACGAAAGCTATAAACAGAACAATAAACCTTTAAATAATATTTGTTACGTTATTTATGTTTTATGTAGACTGAACGCAACAGAAAGACACAGATAACAGGTTGTTTTATTGATTACAATAAGCCATTATATATGTAATAGTTATAACATAAATTATATAATAACATTGACAGATATTCAGTTTCAACATTCAAAATTAATTACAATACAAAATAGTACTGGTTTGAACTTTCAAAGTTAATTAGAATACAAATTGGTACTAGTTTCAACCTTCAAAGTTAATTACAATACAAAATAGTACTGGCCTGTGTCCAATATAATGATCTAGAATGAAAGTCCAAAAGTTCAGATCAGAAATCCAAAATTCCGGTCTAGGGTGTGAATTTGGTCCCACGAAGAAATTTCGAAGTTTGAATGGAGAATTTCAGAAACAATTCACAGTTCAATAAATTTGACGAAGTCCTTTTTACGATGCCTCCGATGAACGTCTCAAACTTGTCGCCTTCCAACTTTTCCGGTCTCCCCTAAACAGTTCTACACGTGTTGACTTTCAGAATAACCAGAAAAATGAATCGTAAAGAATGACGAAATAAAATCACAGCTTCTATAGATCTAACTCTAGTCACAAATCCGGGTTGAATAAACACACAGCAAACGTTTACTTTTTCTCGAACAAAGACAATATCTCTTCAATTGAATAAAAACTAATGACTGACTGACTCATCGCTTCGCCATCTGTTTTTATACTAATATGCCCACTGTGTTCTCCAACAATCGCGTAACTTCCATAGTTCCAGAGTAATCTGCGCATGTCTGTTTTTGCACGAGACTTGTCGTCTACACTCTAGGCCACCATACATTTCCATTTACAGTCAAATGATCGATCAACTTATTTCTAAAAATTTCTATATGAATATCGAAGTATTTTATTGGTTTAAATTTCAAAACAATAATATAAACAACAATATTGCATTTCAAACGCTTTATACATAACAATATTGTATATTAATGAACGCCAAGCCCTAAACCTGAAACCACCAACAACTAACCCCTAACTTTGTAAAAGTAAAACTATCAAAAATTTTAATCAATGCACAAACATTATCCAAAATTTATGGAAAAAGATACTTAAAGCCATTGTAAACACGAAATGCAAAGAAGTACATGACATAGAGAAACAAAAAGTGACCATATACTGTCAACTTGCATGCTGCATTAAACAAGAGATTCAAAGAAGTAGAAAAAATGAAAACCAGATTAAAAAAACACAGAAGGTCACCTTCACACCTTTTCGAACATTGCAACTCAAATAACCATAAAAAACATCCAAATACTAAATAAAGAAACAAACTAAAATTAAAAAAAACTTTCTTATACAAGAATTCAAGCCCAAAATAAATCAATAAAAAGGAACACTTTTATTACTTATATTAATTAATATAATCCAACATCTAAGCACTCCCTATACATTCCTGCCCTCAGTTACACATTTTCCTTGAAACATATGGTCAGTTACCTCTTTCTTTCTTTGTGAACTTTATGATGACGGATGAAGGTCGAAACCGTGTTCGCTCCTCAACATAGTGCTTTCTCTATCCATACCAGCCGTTTATATATATATATTTTTTTTCTATAAGTGAATTTTTTCGTCTTCACAAACAAAATATTTGCAGTTTTGTTTATAATATTTAGATGTACAACTACGCATTCATTCTTTTAAACCTGGAAAACCTGTTTTTAGGATTTTTAATCAACGTTCCTTACAGAGTCATAGCTCGTCATTTTTGCACATTTTTGATTTCATCAAAATACATGCGTAGTTTTCAGTTGAATTGCAAAGAGAATTTTAAGCAATATGCGAAAGTATAATAATTATATCAATGATAATATTTGTGCAAATAATACTTGAATATTTTTTTCGTGTACTTCAATGTTCAATTAAAACTTAACATCCAATAATACTTAAGAAGATTCACATGATGTTCGTAATTTCTTATTCTAATCATTTTAAATTACGAAAACAAAGTTGGAAATAAACATTCAAATTACCTATAACATCTTCTTAGTTCATGTCAGGATTATACACCGAATAAAATTACATACGTAAGATTCGTTCGTGAACAGCCTTACAACGTTGTATAACACACGAAGTGTAAAGGTTATTATGTGAAATAAATATGCTTTTCGTATAAATAAATAAAGCTTTATCAACGTACCTGTAATTCGAAAGCCGGATTATCCTGTTCCATTTTAACGAAATGTTTTATGAACGATTTCAGAAGTAATAAATACAGATACTAATAGGACAAGTTGAAAACAACTGTAGAACTGTGTACAAATATTCCTACCAATATCAGTGCAGTTGTTTTCTTACTCAGCTGTACTGCGTGTGTTTTACATACTACGTTCTTGAGTCGTTAGAAGGTGGGAGGAACTTTAAAAACGTAACATCATCAGATGTGACGAAACTATCTCTTAAATTTTAAATTTTGTTTAACTTAGAAAGAGATTTATGTTTGGGGGAGAATTAAATATTGTATTTTTTACTACTTTTTATATATTTATTTTATTGTCGATGGTTGCTTTAGTTATTTTTTTTTCCTAAAAGATATGTAACTTCTATTGTTAAATGCATGTTGCTAATTTCTGCCACTTCTCTAGGTCTTTAAAATATTTCCAAGTGTAAAACAAACAATGTATTGTGTGTGAACGTAAATACCAGTGACTGCCAGTATTGCTGCGAACTTAAATATACATCTCTGAACTTTCAGCGTCACGTGAATCTTGTTAAGTAAAAGAGGTTATTTAGCATTAATTAAACTATCGAAATAGAGTATAAAAATCTTGAAGAATTATTTATACATATATTATCCTTAATATAATTTCTCTTTCTCTCTCTGTGTGTTTGGGTCTATAAATCTCTTTACCCGGGAGGATCAGGTACACTATACATTTTCCTCGTTCCTTTTCACTGTTAGAGTGGACTTATTAATATATTTATAGTTAATATATGAGGGCCAGAGTGATGAGCACAAATCAGGCCCTTTTAAGGGCAATGATCATGTATTTTGTAGTTTTCGATCTAAGTCAAGAACGTAGGTGACCTGTTTTAGTTTATCTTTAGTATTTTTTATTTATATTTACTTTTATTTTTTTAAATTTAGTTTAATTATTATTTATTATTTTCATTGTTTTTTATTGTTTTAATACTTAATTTTAGCTTAATGATCTAATGTGTAAGTTAATCGGGGAGAGGTTTGTGGCTCTCTTCATCATATATGTAATACCTGTCTAGCTCGCATAACAGCTCATATAATTATTTCTGATGTAACTCTCTCTCTGTCTCGGTGTTTGGGTATTGTACGTTCTTACTCTGAAGGGTCAAGTTCTCTTTGACCTGTTCCTTCTCCTTGTACTTGTGTGGTCTTGCAGAATTTGATAGTGAAAATTTCTTCGTTTTTGGGTCAGAGAGGACTGAGTATTACTCTGATCCTTTTCATGGCAATGTCCATGTATTGTGAAACATATATGGAGAGAGGACTGAGTATTACTCTGATCCTTTTCATGGCAATGTCCATGTATTGTGAAACATATATGGAGAGAGGACTGAGTACTACTCTGATTCTTTTCATGGCAATGTCCATGTATTGTGAAACATATATGGATATTATTTTGTCCTACCAGCCGGATGTCAAATTTCTTGGTATCACTTTTTTATTTATTATATGAATGAATGTGTGTGTGTATATATATATATATGTTTTATTATATATTTATTATTATTATTATTTATTTATTTTTATATAGTATTATTTTATGTTTAAAATGTATATTAACCGGGTAGAAATGTTTAGGTCCAGCTTCATCACGTATTAGGTATCTATTTAGTTCGCACAGTGTTTCATTTTTTATCCAATTTTTATCAAAGTACGTTATTCTACTATGTAGGAATCTATCTGGTACGGTTGGTATGTACAAATATTTATGTATACATTGAGATGATGTAGTTCTTGTAACTCTGTATGTTGTTGTGAGTTGTTTGTAGTTTGGTTTCAATTATTGTGTTGGTTACAGTTATTCATGATGGAGATGCGTAGTCTATTACTGGTCTAATGTATGTTTTGTAAATTTTTAGTATGTTGTCTGTAAATGCTCCGCTGGTTTTTCCAGTTAGACTCACATCATAATTGGTTCTTCGCCAGACTTTATTTTTAATTTCGTTGACATGGTTAATTCAAGTTAATTTTGAATTATGGGTGAGACCTAAAAATTTAACTGGTTGTAGTTTTCTGTGTTTTATCAATTTCGTGAGGACTACGAATTGTGCTTTTGCTGCGTTTATTTTTATTCTATATTTTTGACAATATTCACTTATTCTATTTAGTTGTGGTTATATGTTAGTGGCTGCTATTGTTGGTGTTGCGGCACTTTTCCAGACTGCTACATCATCAGCAAACAGTGAAGATAATCCACAATTACGATCCTTCAGTGCCATATTGTTTACATACATGATGAAGAGTATAGGGCTAACCACCCCTCCCTGAGGGACATTAGTCTCTGGAGTAATGTACTCAGAATAGCTGCCCTCCACATTCACCCTGCACTTTCTATTTTCCAAAAAGTTAGATAGCCAGCGAATAATTTTACGTGGTTGTCCCATTTCATTCATTCAGAACTTAAAACCATCGTGCCATACGGTGTCGAATGCTTTCTCGATATCGAGGAAGCAAGCGACAGTGCATTGTTTTTTTATAGAAGCTATTTATTATTGTTTTGGTTAATGTAATTAAATGATCTGTCGTTTGTCTAAGTTTCCTGAATCCATGTTGTTCTTTTGGTAATTTTGATGTTATCTCCAGAATTTTAAGAGTCTATCACTGATTACTATTTCGAGAATTTTATCTACACAGCTTGTCAGGCTGATTGGTCGGTAGCTATAAGATTTATTTGCTAGCTTCCTTCCTCAGGGAACATGAAAATATTAATGAGTTTCCAAGAAACTGAGATGTATCCTGAGGATAGAGATAGATTAAATAGTGTTTTTAGGTAGTCAAACAATTTCGAAGTGCCCTATTTTTAGAAGAATGGTTTCTATTTCATTTTTATCTTATTATTTTTGTGTTTTTTATTGCTTCAAGAAATTCTTGTGAAGATATGTCTTTCATTAATATCGTGTTTTCCTTGTTTTCATAGTTTGTGATATTTCTTGTATTTCTCTCAGATTTGCTCATAGGGATTGGTTTAAATATTTTTTATTGCTCAGTGTATGGTTGGTGACTTTATTGTAGAAGTATGTATTCATATCTGGATGTTATGTAAATGTGTAAATATTTTGTAAACGACGGCATGTCGTGTTGTGTTTGGATTTTCATTTCTATTATCTATGTTTCTATATTTATATTATTGTTTCGAAGTTTAAACTAATAAAATATGTTGTTATTCATTTAGGGTAACATTTAAAATTTTCTTGAATTAAGTAGACCAATCATATGTTTGTAAATGAAGTGCTGGCGACTTCGTGTCTAGACTATTAGTCTCGTGCAAGAACGGACATGCGCGGATTGCTCTGGAGATCTGTAGAAAGTTCGCGGTTATTTGAGCGGTCTAGGCCTACAATATATAAACAGACGAAGATGCAAGAGAGAGAAGGAGATTCAGTTTCAGTTTTTATTCGTAGAGAAAAAGAGGAGACAGACATCAGTTTTTATTCGAAGAAAGGAAAAATGAGAGTCAGACATTAGTTTTATTTCAAAAGAAGAAAGTCAGTTATTTGAGAAAGATTAAGTGTTTGCTGTGATTATTCAACTTGGATTTGTGACTGAAGTTAGATCTACGGAAGCTGTGATTTTATTTCGTCAATCTCTACGATTTATTTGAATTACTGCTTGTGCTGAGAGTCGGCGAATTTATTGAACTGTGAACCGTTTCTGAACTTCTTCATTTAAGCTTCGGAATTTCTTCGTGGGACCAAATTCACACCCTAGACTGGAATTTGAGACTTTCATTTTAGATCATTATATTAGATACAGGCCAGTACCATTTTGTATTGTGAATAATTTTGAAGTTTGAAACTAGTTTTATTTTGTTTTGTAATTAATTTCGAATGTTATAACTTAATATCTGTCACTGTTATTATATAATTTATGTTATATCTGTTATATTTGTTAATAGTTTAGTGTAATAAATTATACAAGCTGTTATATGTGTTTTTCTGTTGCGTTTAGTCTACGAAGAACATAAAACATAAAAAATACGTAACACTGGATCAGAATGAGTTTTAAATCCATTTTGTAGTTGAGCTTTGATACTGTTATACTTTCAAATCTGTTTTGAATTTTGCGCAAAGTTACACGAGGACTATTTGCGCTCGCCATCCTTAGCTTAGAAGAGTAACATTAGAGGAAAAACAGCTAGTCATCACCACTCACCGACTATTTTACTAACCAAAATAGAATGAAGCGTCATATTATAACACTCCAATGGCTAAAATAACGACCATGTTTTGTGTGACGGCATCAGAAGCGAAGAAACTATCTCTAGTTGTTGTTTTTCATACCAAGTTGCACGAGGGCAACCTAAATTACGTAGAGTATGGCCAGAGAAAAGGGAGTATGTCATTACCACCCATCGTCAACTCTTGGGCTATTCTTTCACCAACGAATAATGAGATAGAGAAACGTAATATCATTAAAAGTGACGAAACAACTCTTTCTCTCAAAATGGAAATATTTTTAACTTAAAAATAGATGTTTTTGATGAACATAAAAATTGTATTTTTATTTATTTACAGTTATATATTTATTTTTAAATTTACATTTGCTTTTGTTAAACATATGTTTTAAAAACGCATGTAATTTATATGATAAAATGTGTATTTCGAAATGTCCTTCTTTTCTCTGAATCTGTAAAAGATTATCGAGTGTCAAAATCAACAATGTACTGAAGGAGAATGTAATGTACACATGACTTCCAGTATTGTTGGCAAATGTGCTTTTGAGAATATCTTCCATAGTTCATAAATCAACATAGTATATAAATAGATTAAGTATTCTTTAAGAAATTAATGTAAAAATAAGTAAATTAGCTTTCAGCCAATGCATGTTTTATTCGTACCAAAACGAAATGACACGCTTGTTCATATTTTCGTCAGTTTAACCGTAGTTATTAGTTAATGTATGCTTTACATGTAAAAAACAAAAAGGAAAGAAAGAAAAAGTCATGCTAAAACATATTTGTTGATAGACACTTTCATTGATAATATCATAGAATAGTTACATATAATCAATTTGTGAGCCAAAATTTTTACAACAAACTTTGAAAACTAAGAAAAAGTTACATATGCTAATAAACATTATTTTATTTCAAAAATATACAACAAAACTGTCTTAGTGATAAATCCTGCTAACTTGTCATACACGAAGTACACATTCGGGAACTTACAACGTGAGTTGTAAATCCAGGAAATTCCATTGGATTAACCCCCCAGTGGCTCAACGGTATGTCTGCGGACTTCCACGCTAAAATCCGGGTTTCGATACCCGTGGTAGGCAGAGCACAAATAGCCCATTGTGTAGTTTTGTGCTAAATTCAAAAAACAGCAACCATTTGATTATCGAACTAATTCCAGCATTATTTTTTCAAGGATCTAAACGAAGGACACTGAACATTGTAATTTTTAATAGCTAAAAGCAAATTTAAAGATGATTTTCAACAAATCATTTAAAATAATTGCTATTACAAATAATGATTTACGAACATTAACATTTTCTTTAATTTACACACAGAAATTGAAACCAACTTTATTTTCAAAAGCCACTTTCTTCGCGTATTCTTTCTACTATTCTATATATTTTAGTTCTCTGTTTCTTAGCTTTACCATCAAATCAGAGACTTTAGTGAAAAGTTCAGTGATCAGTTTTTAAGAGAAAGATGTCAAACATCATACTTTCTAGTGTTTCCCACTACCAGAGAGCTTATTTTGATCTTTTGTTGATTCCTTTTCAGGGTTACTACATATCACACAAATAATTGTTTTATACGAAACGTTTTACTTTGTGTTTTAATATACGTTGTGGACTGAAACATCTATTCTTAAATGAGGACACATAGCATTTTGATTTTTTTGTTTTTTGAAGGTATCTCGGTGAATAATTGTCCTTTGTCAAATTAAAGGATCTTTTTAATTCTTTGATATATCAAAATAAAGACACACGTAGATGTGATTATAATGAATTATACTTGTCACAAAACATTATCTCATTATGGGTCTTTTTTTCGTTGATGTGAATTTCTTTGTTTCAACTAGTAAAAGCGTGTCATTCACTGAGCTCTCTCAGCTATTACATACACTGTGCTTTATTATAAGTACAATTATCATTCTTTATTATTTATTTTACATGTATTTTTATCAAACGAAGTTTTGTCGATACGAATTTGTTTGTTTGATCGCGCAAATGTTTAAGGTAGATCAGAATTTGTCTTTCTAACATGTAAAGCCTTTATGAAAACTTTAATTTAAACGCTAAGAGTCAAAATGAGAAAATAGGTAAAATTCAAAGAAAGAGCACAGAATATACTGCAAATGTTTTATTCGTTGTAGACATTGTATAAAAATAGAATTTCTGCTGCGCTATTTTTGTCAAGACGACTCATTTTGCTCAATCAAATGATCGTTAACTAGGGATACTGGATTGTATATACTGTTATTTTAAAAAATATACTTACGCACACATCTTGTCTGTTGACTAACAACGTTAGGATCCAAATATGAATATGGTGGTGTCCAGACCACAAATAGATTATTGTCTTTCTTTGTGCTTGATTTTCAACAGCTAGAAACGAAATTAGCCACATATGAAGACAAATCAACGTATCTGACTTGTACGACTTATTTTAAGACGTACACAATATATGACAAGGAAACATTTGCTGTTAAGCTAAAAATATTAATGTCTCACACAAAAGCGTTGAGGCCTCGACTTGAGTTAACACATTTTCCTTTTGTGAAGCGTTTTATTTGACTGAACTATAGACACAACTCACTAATATTTCAAGTTACAGATAGCAATGAAATTCACAAAAATTACTCCATTGCACCTGAAAAAAATGTTTTTCTTCAAATATATCGTCCACTGAACAGAGTGAAAGAATAAATTAGTACGGTGTTGTTGAAATAACATATAAAACTGGTATATATCCTTTCTTCAGAATTTAATTAAAACATTTTTCACTTATCTTTATACGGGCGTGGCATTACCAAACGTGTTAACGCGTGCGACTCGTAATCTGATGGTTGCGGGTTGGCATCCACATCGAATTTCGCACAAAGCTGCTCGAGGGCTATCAGTGCTAGCTGTCCCTAATTTAGCAGTGTAAGACTAGAGGGAGGACAACTAGTCATCATCACCCATCCCAAATCTTGAGCTACTCTTTTACCAACGAATAGTTCGATTGACTGTCACATTATAACGCCCCCACGGCTGAAAGGGCAAGCATGTTTGGCGCGATTGGGATGCGAACCTGTGACCGTAAGATTACGAGTTGCACACCTTAACACGCTTGGCCATGTCGGGCAAAGTCTTACGCTACATCATTTAAATGTTTTTTGATATATGTAACTGATTGTTCAAAATTTACGTTTGCCTCTAAATTTCACATACCACAAATTTAATAATAGTCCATTTTTGCGAATGCATCATCAACAGCTTATTACGAAAGTGAAAGTCACCAATTTGTTTATTCAAAACAACATAATATTTAAATAAAATGGGTTACGTTTCACTAGGGAGAAAAACAATTTACATGTTTAGATGAACGACCTGCACTTTAGTAATGTTTAAAATCCAATAAGTCATTAAAATAAAATATTTCACTTTCACACAAGTATAAAGATGATTAAGTTCGGTTGTAATAAATATTATGGATCACGACGAAACAAAATGGTGGTCATAAAAACAGTTCGTTTAAAACCACTTTTACAAATGTTTAAATACAGATATGCCAACCATTACGATTTGTGCGAAATCATTACAACTTTGGTGTTTATATTTCGATTCATGCAGACAAATATTACGACATCTTGCAACTTCCAAATTATTACATATTATATAGACCTATAAAATAAAGTGATAAATTGTTCCCCGTGGCTTGAAAAGGGTGAAAAGAAAATTTCTAGTGAGATACAAATACATTTTGATTATAAATAAAAAAAATAATTCAATGGCTCTTGGCGATAATCATGTTTGTGCTTGAAATAAAAAAAAGTATTTGCATCGCCGACGTCTAATAACAACTTGTGTTACGTTTTTGTTTATGTTTTATGTTTTTTCTAAACTAAACACAACAGAAAAACACAGATAACAGCTTGTATAATTTATTACACTGAACTATTAACAGATATAACATGAATTATATAATAACAATGACAGATATTAAGTTTAAACTTTCAAAATTAATTACAAAACAAAATGGTATTAGTTTCAACCTTCAAAATTAATCACAATACAAAATGGTACTATGCCTGTATCTAATATAATGATCTAAAATGATAGTCTCAAATTCCAGTCTAGGGTGTGAATTTGGTCCCACGAAGAAATTCCGAAGTTTAAATGAAAAAGTTCAGAAACAATTCACAGTTCAATAAATTCGACGAAGTTCTTTTCACGTTGCCTGCGATGAACGTCACAAAATTGTCGCCTTTAATTTTTCCGGTTTCCCGTAAATTGTTCCACACGTGTTGACTTTCAGTATAACCACTAATTCGGATGAATTGTAGAGATTGACGAAGTAAAATCACAGCTTCCGTAGATCTAACTTCAGTCACAAATCCAAGTTGAATAATCACAGCAAACACTTAAACCTTCTCAAACGAATGACTGACTCTTCTTGAGAAATGACTCTTCTCTTGAATAAAACTAATGTCTGACTCTCCCTACTCTCCTGTCTTCCTCGCATCTTCGTCTGTTTATATATTGTAGGCCTAGACTCCTCGAAACACCGCGAAACTTCTTCAGATCTCCAGAGCAATCTGCGCATGTCCGTTCTTGCACGAGACTTCTCGTCTGGACACGAGGCCGCCAACCTTTCATTTACAAACATATTATTGGTCTACTTAATTCAAGAAAATTCTAAATGTTACCCTAAATGAATAATAACATATTTTATTTAGTTTAAACTTCGAAACAATAATATGAATATAGAAATATGAATAATAGAAATGAAAATTTAAACACAACACGACATGATGTCCTTTACAAAATTTTTACACAACATTTACATAACACTTGAGTGCGGTGCTTCTTCATGCAGGGTTCGTGGATAATCCATAATTACATCATCGGTGCTTGTCAACCAATCAGCGCTCGCGTAGATGGGTATTTTTTTGTTTTTTAAGCGGCATAAAAATTCCAATGCGATCGTTCACAAGTTAGAAAATAAGAGGCCTCGTTCACCAAATTGTCTTGTTCCTGGCAAATCTAAAAGGACTAAAATTGTGAATCAAATATTTAGGAAAGAGTATAGTGCATCAAAAGTCAGTGACAGTCATGTGTTTTGTACAGTTTGTCACATCGATTTTTCTGTGACGCATGGCGGGATAAACGATTGTTGCAGAAATAAAAAATCGGCATCTCACCATCAAAAGGCTGAGGCGAAGACTAAAACGATGCAGAAAACGATATTTATGAGTAAGAATTGAGAATATGAAACCATAAATGCATAAGTGGTGTTCACCCAATTCGTCATTGCTCATAATTTACCCATATCTGTTGCCGATCATGCAGAACAACTCTTCATAAAAATATTCCCACACTCCAAAATAGCGAAAAAAATAAGGCTGTGCTTAAACAAAAACTACAGCTATTGTACAAATGTTGGATTGTGACAGTTTTTACAGTTTAGCCACGGATGGGTCCACAGACATGGATGACTCAAAACTGTATCCAGTGGCTGAACAATATCTGTAAGGCTCTGTCTACAGTCATTATGCTCAGTCATTTGAAATAGTTGACATATCTGCAAATATTAGCAATAACCATTTCACACTATTGGTTCAGTGAAACTAAAGCTTAGTTTGTTACGACGTCGCCTAAATCGTTATCTAAGTGTTTATTAAGTGAATCAAAATTTCAATTTTTCAACGAATTTCCATCGAAGTAAATAAGTGAGCTATCCAGACATGCGTTCAAAAGACGATAACGAAACTTGTCAGTCAAATTATTTCAAAAAACTCTTCCATCTGACTTTTCAATTATTTTTTTATTTTACCGAATCGTGTGTTTGTGTGAGTGCATTTTTGTTGCGAAGCCACATTGGGCTATCAGATGTGTCCATCAAAAAGAATTGAAACCCCTGTGTTTAGCGTCGAAAATTTATACTTTTTTAAAATTCCAGTGAATGACTTTCTAAAACGGATATTAGTATATACATATACATGTGATGTTCTACTTAGGGCATCCAATTATACTTAAAGATAACCTGATAGCGATTTTATGAGTAATAACACTGAATCGAATAAATACATGCAAAAGTTTGGTTTTGCTGGTTTCCATAAATACCACTAATAAAAAGAAAACGAACAAGTAGAACTAAAAAAAGTGTTATAAAGACAAGTGGGGCTCGATATATATTTTACCTAGGTAGCTGTGGTAATAAAGATATTTTTAATGCTGCAAAAAGGTTTGAAACAAAATAGTCCAAACTAAGAAACCGAGTTACATGAAAAAAAAATTAGCCCTACTATGTCTCAGACTAATGTTTATTAAAGTAGCCAATAGCCTCCACTCACAAAAATGAAATGTTTTGGCGCTTTCTACGTAATCTTCAAAAGCTATTTATGAAACATTTGGTTTCGAGTTATGTATGTATCACGCTGGTATAGCAGAAAATTTTCGGATTTATAACATTAAAATAAGGAGTTTGATCGCAGCATGTACCCCAACGTGGCTTTGCTAAAATAAACACACACAATATGTACACTTCTGGCGAGTCATTTGACATTTTTGTTTTATAGTTAGTTACACAACCCGGTGGCCAATATTTGCAATATGTCACGCTACATATCACTGCAATGACTTGCTTGATCTTTACCTGGTTTCAGCTCATTTCTATTTTTAATTGTATTACTTTGGATGATTGTTGAATGTTAAAAATGTTATATTTTTTACGTTAAGCTAAAATTTTTGCTTTAACTCAAGAAATAGTGTTGTGTTATATGTTCGTGTTCTGCTATTGCAGAATTTTCTATTTAACTGTTAATTACTTGTTGCTCTTTTTGTAGATTTGTTTGTCGTAATGTAGATTATGTATAATTTGTAAATTTGTTTGACCAATATAAATCCCATCTGTATCTTTCAACTGACTCATCTGTGTCAATCCTTAATATTTGCTTAATCTTATTCACAGGATAAAAATGGGATAAATAAACTGCTCAAAACATGAAATAATTATGGAATTGTCAATCGTAAAATACTAAATAACTTTAAAGATCGTATTTAATTTATCACGTCATCCCACATATAAAGTTTGAAAATTTAATACAAAAAGTGGATTATCATTTCTGTTTTTGTAGAAGACTTTAATGACTAAAATATTTAGTAAGGCGAGTATAAAAATGTTCAAACAAGTAAAAGAAACAAACCCAACTCCACTTTTTTAGATCATTAATCAAATAAACCATTACGAAGATGGATGTGTCTGAAAAGAACATTACAGATATAATAATTTATGAGTTCAAAAGAACGGCAAAGGTTCAGCAAAAACTACATGGAACATTTAAGGTGTTTATGGTGTGAAGTTTCTTAATGAAAGAAAATGTCGAAGATGGTTTCAGAAGTTTCGATCAAACAACTGCAGCTTAAGTAACGCGCTTCGTTCAGGTAATCCTGATGAGTTTAATGATTACTTACTGCTGACCGAACTTGAAGAAGATTGTGCTGTAACAGTTAAAGAACTAACACAGAAGCTTCCTTCAACCCATTCAACAGTTTACCGTCATCTGCAAAATCTTAGAAAAATGTCAACACCAAGTAAATTGGTCCCTTTTAAGTTGACAGAAGCCAATATTAGAGAAAGAGTGAACTTTGCACTACTCCACACTCTCGTAAAGGTAACTCACCTCTTTTGGACAGGTTAGTGATTAGAAATAAAAAAATTGATATCTTATGCCATACAATGGCTAAGTGCAGATAAACTGGCTATGGAACAGCCCAAAATAGACCTCCACCATAGCAAAGTCTTGTAAAGTGTTCGGTATGATATTGTTGATGCGATACACTTTGAGTTGCTGTCACTCAATGTATCGATTACAACAGACTTACATTGTCAACAGTCAGAGCACTTGAACGTTGCCTGAAATAAAAGAGACCTGCTTTGATCAATCTTTAAGGTGTTGTGTTATAACTGAATAAATCACGACCCCACACATCAAGGATCACAAAAAATGAAGAGATCGACTTGGAAACTTACACATCCTTCTTATTCTTCAAACATTCTCTCCATCTGAAAACCATCTATTTCGAAGTTTGGAGAACTATCTTGATGGAAAAGAGCTTGGAACACGTCAAGATGTCAAACTACTCTCTCTACGTTGTTTTTTCTCCAAATACTAAGAATTTTATAGAAGTGGCATTCATAAGCTTGTGAATCGTTGGCAGGAAGTAATTAATAATAATGGAAGGTACATAATTGGTAAATTAGTATTAAAAGCGTTTTAAATCATTTCTATTTTTCTGAACCTAAAATCCTGCGTTACTCAATAGATGACCTGATATAAGCAGATCTGAATATGATATTATTAATTGGCACTAGAGCAATATTAAATTCGTTAAACACACAATACTCTACCTGTGCTAGCAGTCTTTAAGTTAACAGTAAAACATTAAAAGAAAGAGAGCTAGTCATTAGCATCCAAGAACAACTCTTGAGGTACTGCCTTACAATCAGAAGTGGGATTGTTCATGATTTTATAACGCCCCTTTGACTGAATAAACAAACATGTTTGTTGAGACTGGGATTCTAGCCAGCGATTCTTAAATTGCGAATGAAGTGCTTTAAACACCTGATTAAGATGAACAAAAGGAAGATTACAGGCTCAAACTGCAACCATATACGACGATCATATTCGGAAAAAGGCTTCGCTATCTTCCTGGAGAGTCCAGCATCCTAACCACCAAGTGATGTCAAGCTCAAACTCTCTCTATATAGTATTTTGTGTTTTCTTTGTTATTCTCAATAACTGTAACTCTGAATTTGTTTATTTTTTCCTGAAAACAGTAGATTTACCAACACAAGTCTGAGCAAGAACTTAAATTAATATTGTGCTCGTCTTTCAAGTTTGTCCAGCATTAGGTATACTGTCTTATTTGATCGGTAATGTAATAAAAATTAAACATATTTTTAAACTATAAAGTGTTTTAATAACAGCTAAAATAATCTATATACAAATATTTACCATACAATAAACATAAGTTATCTTCAATAAATAAAGTTTGTAAATTTCTTTCTTGATTAAACAGAACCTCTAAGTAATAAATAAGATTAAAGTATCCTACGCATCTAAAGAATCCATATAAATCTAGGGTATTTTTATTTTATTCTGTCAAGAACAGGAACGTCAAGTCGTGTGATTGTTGAGTTTTTTTAACGATTTACTAACAGCGAATTATTGAGTAAAATCCATACTGCTTAGTGCCTTGTAAATAGAACCCAGAAACCAGATAAATATTCATCAAAACTGGATTAAATTTAAGAGTTAATGTTTTTAATAAAATAAATGTACCTTATTTCACGAGCTTTCTCCCTTGTTGAATTCCCCGTTGGTTTACACTTTCAAAATCATTCTAATTAAATTTGAATTTTTTACGCATAGTTATCTTTCGAAATAAAATAGGCAAACAACAACCGTGTGATTGGATGTAAGAAGCATTTAAACCATCTCATAAATGTATTCTCTCGGATGTCTAACATGCTTGAATGCTTAAAACAGGTTTAATAGTTGTTTTTTTTCTAAAACTGCAACCTAAACAAATGTTTCTGGTTTTCATTCAAAGGCGCAATGAATACGATGTTTGCTTAGGCCCGTTCATCAAAAGTGCCATTAAACCCTGTGTATATCATAAAACCGCTTCCTTACTGCAGAACATGTGTGATAAAATTATTTTTGGCCACCAACACTCAGCAAAGTAAAGCTGATTATAATACTTATCAGATAATCCCCGTATCATGTTCCAACCTTCAACATTTCTAAAACTGCTGGAGCTAGGGGTGTAGGATTCTCAAAGAACATTCTAGACTGCCTTGTCAATCTGAAATGTGAACCGTCATCATGACTGAGTTCAGTTTAGATGTATTGATATTATTTACCTCTCTATCAAAAAACTTTTCCTGAAGGTATGGCAGCGAAGTGATTTCTGCGCTTTCCCATATCGAGAATGTGGATAAGTGACGAGAAACATGTCACCAGGTTTTAGATTTCAATGATCGATAGTCGCAGATTAATACTTTATGTTTAAAAACTAGAATTTTGACTTGACACGCAAGCACTAAAGGAATCTTCTTATAAGTTTTATTTTTTGGTGTTTGAATTAAAAATTGTATCGTTACGTTCCTCTTACCTGAAATTCATAATGACCTAATTAGGATGAATGTGAACATCTATGGTGATAATTTTCTAAAAATTATTTGTACAATCAACAGGTAAACGTAGAAAGATCATTTATACACAGTTTCATCGAGCTGTGCTTGATATATCCCATCCTCTTCTGCGCATGTTTCATCTTGAAGTAAACGTTAAAATCCTTTGTTATCATGGTGCAGGCCAATACAGTTTACGATCTTAAAGTAATTTTAGAAAAATATTATTCATCTATATGAACAGATCTTGTTCGTGCTGTCAATGTAAGATAACTTCTTTCTTTAAATTATTATAAATGTTTTATGATGACAGAATGTGGCTTACACTAAATAATATATTCTTTTAGTAACTATCATGGACGGAATCTGATATCCATTTTTCCATGCATCAACAAAAGTATCAGTAAGATAAAATACAACACTATTTGACTCGATAAACATGGAAACAGTATGATATAAAATTTTACAACAAAGTTTAAGAAATGTCAAATGGTTAATAAAATCATGTATCTTTCGATCGTGAGGCTGCCAATGTTTAAAGGATGAAAACAGAAGTTTATTTTTTCCAAAAAAAAACTCTTGATAAAGGCAGCTGTTGGAATAATAATACACTGCTGGTCAAAATCTTTAGGCCAATGAATATAAATGAAAAAATATATATTTTGCGTTGTTAGCCTCAACCAATTATTTGAGTGGAGCTTCGAAAGATGAGAATAAGATAAGGGAAAATAAAAATAAAAAATTATGAAATTATCATAAATACTAGCTAGTCAAAAGTTTAAGACCATACCAAAAAAGAAGTCCTAGACAGGCTAAGATATGCCCAACGAGAGGTCTCAGTAGCGAGTTGCACGACCGTCATTACGAATAACTGCATGGTACTGTCGATATAAGCGTTATCCCAAATGGTGAAGATGGCTTCTCGAAGATCATGCACTGATTGTAAATGACGTCCATTACTATAGACTTCCATTGCCATCGACTCCCAAATATTTTCAACGTGGTTTAGTTCGGGCGAACACGCCGGAGGGTCTAAAAATTCACATTATTCACCATGAAAACGTTTTCTGTCCCGCAGGCATTGTGGATTGATAGGTTATTCTGCCGAAGAATCTAGTCATTTCAACATTAGCGAGGGCTTTCAGTCAATAAGGATGTTCTTTCCAACACGCAAATGTAGCCAGCTGCTGATTGACGCCCCTGTATAACCTAAAGCTCCATTGTTACATGGAAGAACAAAAGACCTCAGATCATGGTGGAGCCTCATCCACTGTGTCGTGTCGAAAATGTCTTTGGTAGGACATTCGTATCGTGCTAGTAACGTTGGAAGTCATCTGAACCATTCAAGTTAAATTTATGTCTCATCAGAACCTTCGTTCACTTTTCTATGTCCCATGTTTGGTGTTTCTCAAGAAAGTTTAATCGAGCCTTTTCATGGTGTGGAAGGTGGCGTAGCCTTTGAAGATAATTATGGTTTTTAAAGCCTTTTTCTCGTAGATGCGATCTTATTGTTCTTGAGCTAGAGTTTGCGCCCATAAAGGCCTTAATCTAGTTCGACAAGTAATCTGAAATTGTAGTTTCTATTTAGGAATGTTTTGTTTAAAACAATGATATCAGTACAATATTTGCTGCAAACCCTGTACAGAGCAAGCTTCTTGTGGTGTAAGTCTTCTTGTATATTGGCGTATAAAATCGAAACCATTACTTACCTGAACTTGTCGATTTCACCGTTACACCTGCATGCCACGTAGTCCTTCAAGGCTGCGGAGCTTCCGATCTACTCAAAGAAGCTGCATCTTGGCTGATGTAGATGTGGGACTTCAGCTGTTATTACGGATCTTTCAACTCTGCCATCACTACATCGGTGACAAAGGAGACAACGTTGCTGCTACTGATCCTATAAAGTTACTTAAACAATGTGTTTACTTGTTATAAAGATGCTATGAACACTATTAAACTTTAATTTATTACAATTTATAGCTCTTACAGTAAATCAGTTGGGTATCCTGATAGTTTACGATATTTCTGGCCAAATAATTTTCAGTAAATGGTTATATAATGATCGCACCAGAGGTCGTACCCAAGACGAAACTGTGTTTTACCTTTACACGTAAGAATGTAACGAATACTTAATAAGCTTTTCTCACTGTAATAACTTATTACTCTCTCTTACTTCAGAGCAGTTGTTTGTGACTTTTCACTTTAGTCTTTTGTTGTGATAGCTTAAACAATATTAACTATATTTTATTATATGTTTCAATTATTTAAATCGAACAATTTTAACAAGCTATATCTTTTAACAAAGCCTACTCTTTTTAAATTTAACAAACATAAAACGTTAGGAATAAATTTTAAAAATATGTTGTAGGTGTTAAGTTTCTATGTACTCAAATATTTTACCTTAAGTTAAAACAACCAAAGATTGATTATATCAAAATAAGATTAGGTACCAATCTTTAAAACATGCAACAAACAACCTAAATTTGAATATTGTCAACACAAGAATCACTTGTTTTTTATATATATGTATGAGTTGAATGAAACAATAATGATTTCGACTTGTTTTAATATTAAAATGTTTTTGTGTGTGAATACATATCTATATCGTTACACGTAGATAGAAGAAAACAATGTAGAAAACAAAGTTGATGAGCCAAAGGTAAGATATATAATGCAAAGATGTCGCAACAGATTAATTAGATGTTTGTAATTAATAAATACTTTAGTGAGAAAGAAACATAAAAACACAACTAGAATATTACAGAGTATCCAATAATATTACAATTATAGTCTCTCAGAAAGTTCCTTAATATGTTGCTTTTACATGTCATGAGAAAAATTATCTCAGTATTTTACTAAATGCACAGTAATTTTTGGTTAAGTTATTTTGACAGTTTCTTTGTATTTCTCGTATATATCAGTTTGTTTGAGTGAAGTGCAACTTAACACAAAGTAAGTAAATTAACTATCGTGCTAATCGTATGCTTGATAATAAATTGGAATATAACGTATGTTTTATTACGGGCTCTAATGTATGTTCTAATGGCCATCGGGTTAGTTATGATTGCTCTCTCTGTGTAATGTTACGTATTTTTTAATGTTTTATATTCTTCGTAGATTAAACGCAACAGAAAAACGCAGATAACAGCTTGTATAATTTATTACACTAAACTATTAACAAATATAACAAATATGACATAAATTGTATAATAACAGTGACAGATATTAAGTTACGACATTCGAAATTAATTACAAAACAAAATAATATTAGTTTCAAACTTCAAAATAAATCACAATACAAAACGGTACTGGCCTGTATCTAATGTAATGATCTAAAATTAAAGTCTCAAATTCCAGTCTAGGGTGTGAATTTGGTCCCACGAAGAGATTCCAAAACAGTTCACAGTTCAATAAATTCGCCGACTCTCAGCACAAGCAGTACTTCAAAAGTATCGTAGAGCTTAACGAAATAAAATCACGGCTTCCGTAGATCTAATTTCAATCACAAATCCAAGTTGAATATTCACAGCAAACGCTTAATCTTTCTCAAATAACTAACTCTCTTCTTTTGAAATGAAACTGGTGTCTGAATCTCACTCTTTGTCTTCGAATAAAACTGATGACTGAATATCTCTCTTTTCGAATAAAAACTGATGACTGATGACTGAATATCTCTCACGTCACCGTCTTTTTTATACCGATAGGCCTATTTCTCGAACAATCTCGCAATTTCCATACAACTCCAGAGCTATACACGCATATCCGTTTTTGCACGAGACTACACATCTAGACAGGAAGTCACCAGCACTCATTTACAAACATGTGATTGGTCTACTTAATTCGAGAAAGTTCTAAAATGTTACCCGAAATGAATAACAAAATATTAGTTTAAACTTCTAAACAATAATATCAATATGGAAAAATGAATAATACAAATGAAAATTCAAACACAATACGACATGTTGTCGTTTACAAAATATTTACACATATACATAACACTCTCACAAAAAATGAAAGATTCTTATAACATTATAAGATAGTTGAGACTTATCAAGTTAACAGAGAATCAGATCTTTTAGCTGATACGGGAGAGCAAAACCTAAATGTATCTTATTATTAAAACTTTAACTTTTTCGTTCAGGTAACGAATTAGTAAACCAATTCATTACAGTTCTATTGAACACCATTGTATTTGTTGGTAGACTCAGTGCGTTTGTTCTAGACAATTCCTCACCAGGTAAGAGAGCATTCCTTCAAAGGTTCGTGAATACATCGATTACATTTTAATGTGAGTTGTGACACTGTTAAAGTGTTACGTTAAGTATTTTATTATTATTTTTATCCCTAAAGTATTCAGTTAGTTTTATTTTCTTAGAATATGTAAAAACAACAACTTTGTTTTGCATAACTTACGAATAGGAAGAAATCAACTTGCACCTGTAACATGACTGTTTTGATAACTCATCTACCTTTTTCCATTTTTCACTCTCACATATGTTATTTAACAATATCAAACAAAGTATGGTTATGAAATGTTTATGAATCCTATTGTCTCTCGTTTCACAAAATGATTACTTTATGTCATGTGAAAGTCAAACAGTTTAACCATTAAATTTGATAGCTTGTAGCGCTAGAAATCAAATTTCAGTATCTAAAGTGGACACCGTGTAGAAAGTTCGTTTTATGTCATCGCTCTTAACAATAAACAAAATTTAAACTTAAAATAACCTCTTTCGTATAAGAAACTAATTGTCTGTCATTTCTTTATCTTTTATATATAATATCACTACAGTTGTAGAATCGAGGAAAGTTTGTTTCGTTTGTTTTTGCTTAACAATCGAGAAGTATCAAAAAATTTTATTCAAAGCTGAGCATCAAAGAAGCATCAGGAAAAAACAACTGTATAAAAAACTGAAAGTTATATTCACAGTATCTTTATGATTCTGAGAGGGATGTAATATCTACAGGTCACACATCTAAAATATGTGAAAATATTGGACCATTTTAACTATAAAAGTAATATTAGATATAAATGAACAAACACTTTTTATTTTGATAAACGGAACTAATAATACGTTTAAGTTACTCTCAAAACTAAAAATATATAATAAGAATGTAAGAATTTCACGGACAAACGAAGAAAGAGTACGAATGAAATGGAGAAAGTAAGTCGTTGAACATAATGAATCAAAAGGTGGAAAGTTGACATTATCGTCACCTTCAAACTATGACCTACATTTCGGTATGAATCTAATAAAAGTATATAAATTTTTCAAGTACAATCCTATCAGTCCAAAATTTGATCAGAATATTTTTCTTTGTAAAGTGTGACCAATATTTAAAAGATTTAAATCTCAAAAGAAAAATAAACATAAAATTGACTCTGCAATGTAACGATACAGAATAATTAACATGTAGGTTGAAACAAATGTATAATCGGTTTGATATAATGGTACGGTCGTTTTTGTTTCACCACTGAGTAAATTAAAGTTTGTTTGTTTTCGAATTTCGCACAAAGCTACTCGAGAGCTATCTGTGCTAGCCGTCCCTAGTTTAGCAGTGTAAGACTAGACGGAAGGCAGCTAGTCATCACCACCCACCGCCAACTCTTGGGCTACTCTTTTACCAACGAATAGTGGGATTGATCGTCACATTATAACGCCCCCACAGCTGGGAGGGCGAACATGTTTGGCGCGACGCGGGCGCGATATAGTAAATTAAGGATGAGAATTAGCAAGTATTTTACCTATTCGATGGCTATCTGTGCTGGCCGTCCGTAATTTAGCAGTGTAAGACTAGAGGGAAGGCAGCTAGTCATAACCAGCCACCGCCAACTCTTTGGCTACTCTTTTACTAACGAATAGTGTGATTGACCGTCACTTATTACGCCCCCATCGGATGAAAGGGCGAGCATGTTTGGAGCTATGGGGATGCGAACCTTCGACCCTTAGATTACGAGTCGCATGCATTAACGCGCTTGGCCATGCCGGGCCTTTTCGATATCTGTAATGGACTGAGCACAGACAACCCGTTTTATTACTTTGTGATCAGAATCAAAACAAACAAACACTCTTACAACCTTTAGTATGTAATATCTTTCAGAGTACAATTAATATATGAAGATTTATCAATCGTATTATGTATCTAGAGTGTTTTGTTTTCGTGTTTCTTGGCAGAAAAACTTTATAAACTATAAAGCTTAAGAAATATTCTAAGATAAATACTTTTAAGTATTATTCATTGAATAAATTAAACTTTTGCAAACATAAAATATTTGAGAAGATCTACTTTCTTTCAAGGATTCTGATGTTGTTACAAGATTTCGTGTTTGAAACATTCAGGTTTCAACGATCTTTACCGTATTAATACAAATTATACAAAAGTTTTAAACCTGTTTTTTTCTGGTTAAAGTGTTTTGTGAATGAAAATAAATATTATTTTCTTGTTAATGACTTAAAATAAGGAGAATTAACCAAGTTTAATCATTATTTAATTCATGAAAGGTTCTACAAGAAATAAAAAAGCAGATAGTTAATATTTAATGAAATACTGGATTATTAATCATTAGATGTCACTGCACTTTATTTTATAAATTTCTTGTATGAACAAAATTCTCATCAACACTTCCCATCAGTACTTTTAACTGACACACAAGCCTTCAAGTTGGCCGATTTTCTTCTATTCAAATCGCGAAATATCACAGTTGCTGTGGTATCTTTCACAAGACACTCCACTGTTGAATGTGTTTTTGTAATCACTACACATTTACTGTGAATCGATTAATTCAGAAAATGTCAGTGTCACATATTAACTCATTACTTAGCATTACTTTACAAAACCTAAGTACTACACAGCAAAAACGACATATGATATCTTCCTAGGTATGACACTGCTCTGTAGTTGTTTTCGTTATTTATTTACGCGTATGTATGTTTCTGTTCTTATTTTATAAACTGCTGTAACTAGGTAGGTACATTTTTGGATTAATGTTGGAATTTGGCGACATCACCGAAAGTGTGGGTTACCGTCTCGTGTAGGTACAGTTAAGCGTAAATGTGTGATAAAAATCATACAATTTCAAAAATAAGCAACAAAATTTTAAACGCTGATAAAAATGACAGAAATACAAATAGGCTTCACACTTGTCTTTCCTATTCGTCTTAAGTAGTTTATTGGAAATTTCAAATTACATTTTAAATTTTTATGTAATAAAATTCATCTCGGACGAGTTTATAATTTATTATGCAACGTATTATGATTTCAGATCGCCTGAAACCGAGTTAACTTTTAATTCACATTTAGAAGTTATTTAAACATCATATATACATATATATATATCAAACTTATGATATTGTCCAAAAAGAATGACAATCGCAGTTTTCTTTCTTAACACAAATATATTTTATTATATAAACAACAACACAATTTAATGTAATAGCTATTATAAATACTCGTTACAAATAATGATTTAAATATAAAAGCACGCCTGGTAAGGCCTATCACGTTATAGCGTACTCTTCGTAATCTGAGGGTCACGAGTTCGCGCCCGAGACGCGCAAAACATGCTCGTCTTCCCAGGCGTGGGGGCGTTATAATGTGACAGTCAATTCCACTATTCGTGGGTAAAAGAGTATCCCAAGAAATAGCGGTGGGTGGTGATGACTAGCTGCCTTCCCTCTAGTCTTACACTGCTAAATTAAGGACGGCTAGCACAGATAGCCTTCGTGTAGCTTTGTGCGAAATTCCAAACAATATATATAAAAGTTTTATGAAGCTACAAACAGTACTTGGTCTATTTTCTAGTCTGAAATTGAATATTTTATTAACACTTTACGATGAGCAAATCTTTTTCGAAGGCATATTAGTACAGTTCATTTATAAGTAGCAGCTTGTTCTGTTCTTTGCTGCTTTCACGTAAGTTTTAACAGCCGAAGTTACAAAATATCCTCGCAGAAATGCTACCATCCGAAGTTAATTCACAGAAGTTAAACGGTTTATAGTGCTTAAATTCTTTAAAAGATTCTGGTTAAATATGTGCAGATCCTCAGATTACGAGTCGCACGCCTTAACACGCTTTGCCATGCCGGGCCAAAAGGCAAAAAATACATCGCATAAAAGAAATCCCGACAACAGTGAACAAAAAGTAAGGCAGAATGGGATGTCAAGATATCGCAACATATCAGTTCTTTATTTATAAATTAAATTAAGAAATACTCTATCAATTGTGAAAGTAATTTTTAATATTTTATGTTTATGTCATATCTTTTATAATTTGTACCCTTCTGGTTGCTGTAATTTTTAGAAACATGATATCAAAAATAAAATATTAGAGATATTATTTTCAGGAATGGTATAGTATTTCTTACAATTAGTTTAAATATATTTCCTATACTAGCCGCCATAAATTATAATAATTTCAGAGTAATATTTGTTTAGATTTTTATATCAGTTGATGTGTGTTTGTCTATTTGATCAAAAGGACGGCACGTCCTTGTGATTAGGACGCTCAACTCGTAATGTAAGGATAGCGTCTTCGAATTCCCTTTACACCAAACATATTCTTCCTTTCGGGCTTGGATCATTATAATATGACGGTCAAACCCACTATTCGTTGTTAAAAGTGTAGTCCAAAGTTTGGCGGTGGGTGGTGATGACTAGCTGCCCACCCTCTAGTCTTGCACTGTTAAATTAGGGACGATACTGGAGTTTGATATAGTAATTTGTTTAAAGTTTTGAAACAGTTTCTGAAATAATCTGTTAGATAATTCTAATGGTTCAATGCTCTACAACTTACAAAATATACAGAGCACCAAATGTGTTAAAACATATTATAGCGGTTTGTTTCACACAAAATGGAAGATACTTATAACATTATAAGATGGTTTAGACTTACCTAGTTTTCAGAGAAACAGCTCGTCAGTTTGTAAAATTTTCGTTAAACTACAATGAGCTGGTGAACCTAATTGTATCTTATTATTAAAATTTATTTTGTTTCATTTAGGGAAATATGTAGCAAACCGCCTTATTACAGTTCTTTGTTGGTGGACTCATTGCGTTTTTGTCAGACAGTTCCATTTAAGACAAGAGATAATTCTTTCGAGAGATTGCAAATAAACCGATTAAGTATTATGTTAGGGTTTGTTTTTCTAGCATTTCATACTCGAAATATTGAGATATTTTTATATTTTATGGTGGTTGTACAAAACATTAAATTTTTTTCTGCATAACTTTCGAAACAAAAAAATCTTTCATTTCCAGCATGACGTTTCTGATAATTCAGTCACCTATTTCCATTTTAACCTACTAACATCAGAATACTGTCTTGGGATCTGTTTAGATAAAGGTATGATTATAATGGTGTTATAATAATAAACGATGTGATATTTAAATATAGCTCACTTACTCCTCAAAACTGTGGTTTAAAGACAAAATTTGATTATCAAATTTTTTAAAATCTTATTATTATTTATAATTAACCATATGAAAGTTACAATTCTTTATTTTTAAATATGTTTAGTAAGTGTTCTTTAATCGATTCAGTGGTTTTATTCTCGTACGTTAATGTGAAACAGGTTTTGTGCAATATGTTACGACGTTCTAGTAGCTTTTGTGGATCATCTTGCTAATTTTGTTTAACTCAAAACGAGCCCCAGTTTTTATATTATAATTGCTTCTCATCCGTTCTTACATCTCCTTCTCCTTAGTCTATCTGTTGAAAGTTTAGTTCGACTAGCGCATATTGATCTTGAACTGCTGACTGGATATGTTACCATATGATAAAGGTATATGTCTGAAGGTTTCACATACCTCTATTCATGCGTGGTTTCGATAAGTTCATAACAGTAGAATATCCTACAGCATGGCCTCAGACTGATTCCCAATAAAACAAAATGCTACAAAAAAGCTTCAAGACTTTTCATGAAACAACGACCTCGTTTTCAAATTGCTTTACCCTTAAAGTTTGTTTACTTGTCGCTTAAAGAACTCGATGGTCCTACCCATCTGCCTTGTAGGTTTATTTGTCCTCATGTTTCTATTAGCTAAAACTGTTCTTATGAAAATAAAACCTCGATTTACATAATCATGTTTACACTTACGCACTTAAGTTTAGATTTTAGTTTGGTATTCAGTTTAATGACAGAAACAATAGAAACTGAAATCAAGGAAGTGATTGGTTCAGCTTCAGTCTGCTTATCATTAACACTGTCATTTACTTTTTCTTCTGTTAATTTACTTCTAAATCGTCACTCGAGAAACATACAAGATCGATTTTGTTTTGCCGACATTTTGCTGCCACTGATCCATATATTTAAAACAAACCTGTAAATGTATACTAATTCCAACAAAATTAAAACAAACAATTTATAAAAAATGCTTTAAAGAATTTCTGATATCACAACAGCCATAATACTTTTTCAATGAATTTAGCTATATTTGTAAGCTGTATTCTAATATCATTCATTTATACAAATTATGGAACGAAAATTAGGGTTAGTAGTTTATTGTTTAGAGTATTGGAGGCACTACTGTGTAGGTTTTTAAAGTTTCTAGTGAAATTAAGATTTTCTTTTAAATATTGCGTTGGTGAGGTTTAAACAGCAATTTTGTGTTGAATTAATCAGATTTTGTCTTTAGCTTTTGGCAAAAATAACAAAATTTAAAAAATAAATCAATAAATACAACAAAAGTTTAAACCGGTGTAGCTAAGCGAAATGAAACATTAATTGAACTCGTTCAGCCATTACTGGCCAGCGAATAAAACAAGGTAAACAATTATTGGTTTGAATATCAACCACCTTTTTTCTGATACAAGTCCCCCACAGAGATAGCGGTAAGTCTTCGGATTTACAACGCTAAAATAAGGCGTTCGAGTCCCCTGGTTGACACAGCAAATAGTTTG
This sequence comes from Carcinoscorpius rotundicauda, assembly GCA_011833715.1. Lineage (NCBI taxonomy): Eukaryota > Metazoa > Arthropoda > Merostomata > Xiphosura > Limulidae > Carcinoscorpius > Carcinoscorpius rotundicauda. The sequence continues at coordinate 17,576,414 of CM022398.1, read as the reverse complement.
TTGTGGCTTTACTATGAGAAAAACACACACTTATAATATAAAAAAGGTACAAACTGTTGCCAAAAAACAGCAAGATGAAATAGTGTGGGAACAATCAACAGTCACCGCCTAGTCGAAAAGTGTATTGGATGTCTTATGTCTGGAGTGATAAAACGAAAAAGAGTGAAATGCATTTACTTTTCATCTTAGAATTAATCTGTAACAGTGACGGTATTCAACCCTGAATATTATATTATATTATATGACTATTTCGTAGAGTTTGGATAGATCTTCACCAAAATTTGTGTGAATATTCATTAGATCCGTGAGTGAGAGCATGAACATTTTCAGTTTTGTAGTTTTTATGGGTATTTTTACCATTGCTTCGCCCCTGCTAATGGATTTTCACCAAGGGATTTATTACCATTTGTGAAACGCAACCTTCCAGGTTCTTTACAGCAATACAATTTTTGCTTCATCATTTTTTTGTCAGATCATCTATTTTTTATTAGATGTCTTGAAATGTGATGAGTCAATCATAAAGCTTAAATAAGCATTTCACTTTCACTCATATGAAGTGTTGACACGGTTTGAATGCGTAATAAAAAAAAAAACTTTTTCCAAAGGTGCAACGTAACTCAAAAACAACAACTCTGATGCACAGAATTACAACTACACAAAATTATATTGCAATGTAGGAATAATCTCTAAAAAACACAGTATATCCACAGAAAATGCTGAAATGTTAGACAAACAACGGATATAAAGTAAGCGATTTTAATTTAAAAACACAGCCTCTCTTTAAAGATATATTTACTTTTAAACAATATCCGCAAATTTGACGTATGTTACGTAATATATAAATGCATTCCAGTGAAACAGCGGAAATTCTGCGACCTGCAGTGCAGAAAATCGCGTTTCAATACTCGTGGTGGGCAGAACACAGATAAGCCATCAAATAGCCTTTTGCTTAACGTAAACAATCATTCCATCATCTAAACAAAACACTTGTACCAGATAAAAATTAAAGTTTGTTGAAATGTTGTACATGTGTAACACAGTTTATTTCACTACCCATTAAAACTATCCCCAAACTTTATTTTCTAAAAAAATGGTTTCCTCCTTGTTAGATTTTTTTAAATTGTTTGCTTCCTTGATTGTTTGTGGAATTCCTTTGTCACAGTCACGTTACCAAATGTAATAAAGATTGTATGGATGCAATGGTATTGTTCGGTATTTTTGAACAATGCTGAAGTATTTTAATCTTTGACATGTTTAATTTACAAAATAAAATTAGCTTCAAAACTAGAATGTTGAATATCAATTACCAATACAATGAGATGATTGTTTGAATAAAAACGACTGTGAGAATGAGTTGAATGAATCAGAAGTTTTAGATTTGTGTAGCTCTGAATATTGACGTGTATATATACATATCTTGAGACAACTATGAGGTTTATCAGTCGGATAAATTATCTTTTATTTATTTATATTTGTTTTTATTATTGACATGCTTACACGTGCGCAAATGCTCACACACAAACATATATATATAATGAAAACAAGTTGTGTCTGTCCGAGTATTCGTCTGTCTAATGTTTTAGTACTTTTATATTACCTATGAACTTTTGTTTCCCTCGCATCAGTATAATTTTAATGTGTCTCTAGATGTTGTCTGATATAATTATGGTTTTTACCATTTCAGTCACAACTTTGTCACCATCAGATGTTGTTGTTGTTGTTGATGTTATTTAAATATACCTCAAATAATTAGTAATCAAAGATAAAGATGAAACACAATAATCAAATTTCACAATTAAAATTAATTTTTAAACTTTCAAATGCTAGATAACGTTCCTAAAGAAGTGTGTTGTTTATGTAGTCGAAGTTTAGAATTATTTTGATTTTTCGAATAAGTTTGAATTAGTTTCTGTAATTATTAGTTACATTTTATATCTTCACAAAACTTTTACCCTTTTTTCTCTCAACAAATTTTCTATCGAAATTCAAGTTGGTTCAAATAATATTCATTTTTGGCCACATTTGGTGTATGAAATATTCACAAACAATTATGTCTAACCTCCAAAAAATATATCAATGATCAAAGTCAGTCAAAGCAAGTCAAGAATCCAGTATGATTTATATCTGGATTGTGAGGCATAAATTCAGTAAAAAGAAAACATGTGCAAGTTCAGGGCTAATTACGTTATTTTGAAACGATTTAGAAAATGCAAGTCAGTATATATATAAATTTGTATTAGGATTGGAGTTAATTAGAAATAAGTTTAACTTCTTTTAGATGTGAGTAAGCAGTTTGAAACTGTTTAAAAACTGATGAAATTTGAAGAATTTGTAACAGCTCTTTCAGATGCAAAGTATTCATATACTCATATCATAAAAATGTGTTCAGATCATGGTGGAAATATCTGTTGGAAGTCATAAAGGTACGGTTGGAGCACCAGAACCATCTAGAAAGAGTCATGCAACAAGATGTGCTTCAGCCATGTCCAGCAAAGTGCAATGTATTACAACAAGTGAGAAATCACAAGGATAATGTGACAAAAAGCCATCCATGTTTCTCAAACAACAAAATACAAATCGTCAAAAAATGTTTTTCATCTCGAAACAAGGTCAATACGGTAAAGGTTCACCAAGATAATATTTCCAGTTATATCTTTTGTTCAATGGTCACATACGTTAAAGAGCTGGTGGATGATACAGGGATATAAGATATTTCAGGCAAGGATATGCGAGTTAAACTGTTGGTCGTATCTTCTACCAATTTTTAGGCGATCAAAGTGTTGAATCTGGTACTAGTAACCTCTCCTCTTCGAACAGTACAAACATTTTAAACAACTAAAAAAAATAAAGTTGCAATTTTTTGGACAAAGCATTCTTGAGGACAAACTTTTGGCGTTGGTTTTTAAACTGCAGGGTTACTGTCAAGGTTCAGGGTCATCGGATAGGATGACTGGAGGTGGTGACGCTCTAAATTAGGTTTAATGTATTATTAAACCTCTTTAATATCGCATGTATGTATAAATGTAAAATAATTTAGTGAAAGCCTATAGATATCAATTGCAAATTGCAGTGTTATATTAGGTAACACTTTAATAGCATGCTATGCAATAATTTTAACTTATCACAATTGAACCCAAAGGTACACTAAAGGTTCAAGTTCAGTTAGAAATGTACTGAATCATTCACATTCACCATCTTGTAGACATTTTTCAAATTCAAATTTTCATATAACTGCCTCATTCACAAACGTTTTTGGTTTCCTTTGTATTTCACTTTTTCAAGCATTCAGCCATGAAAAGGTTACATATGCTTTAAATTATACTATGTATAAAGAAAATCCGCTTTATATATTTTAAATTTGAATTTCTCAAACTTTATGAAGATCAGCATAGTATAAACTTACCAACTCCACAAACCAAAACCATCCAATTCGATAAAAAAAGATCAGTCCTCAGTAAATCATATAACGTTGCATAATTTCAACGTAAATGCATAGTATTAATACATGATAACATTGCCCTTACTTACTAAGAACAGAGTGAATCCATTTAATGTTATTGATAAATTACCGTTATTTATAATGTAAATAAATAAATAAAAACGTTGCCACGGAGATTCGAAACCGCGACACTAAGGTTAATGGTCGAGCGTCTTAACCAGCGTGGTCATGCTGGGTGTACATGATACAATATCCGTATTATTCTTTTTTATTTTAATATTAAGGAGAACATGCTTCTCAGTTAAGTAGCTAAAATGCCTGAATCGTTCAGAATTGTTCTGATGTAACCAGCTACGCTACAAAGTCGGCCTGTAATTGGCTCTGTAAAACTGTTTACTTGTTTGTTTTATTCGCATGATTACTAAAGTACGATTTGGCCTACAACTACCAAATGAAACTTTAGAATAAAGAAATACTTTTGGGTTAAAAAGCTATAAATAGGGTCACATTATGATTATCATATAATGTAACTAGACAATCTGGCGTGGAAAATTTTGAAATATTACACGAAACCCTTATGTGGTTCAGAGGCTGGACACGTAATCTGATGGTTGCGTGTTTAAACCCCCGTGACATCAGATATTGTCGCTCTTACAGCCATGGATACGTTATAACATTATGGTCAATCTTACTATTCGTTGGTTAAAGAGTAGCCCAAAAGTTGGCGTTGGGTGGTGATGACTAGAAAGAAGGCAGCTAGTCATCACCATCTACCATCAAGTGTAGCTTAATTGGGTGGTCATGACAAGTTGCCTTCTTTCTAGTCTTACACTGCTAAATTATGGACGGCTAGCATAGAATGCCCTCGAGTAAATTTGTGCAAAATGTAAAAAAAAACATGTCTCGAAGTTTAAATGTTTCCTTGTTATTTATATGTGACCATTTTGTGATTGACCCTTGTTATATCTAGAATATTGTCAGTGTATAGTTTTGTACTTAACATGGCATGTACGTTTCTATGCCCACACATGCAGTCGTAATATATGTTAATAAACATGTACAGTAAAACGTTATTCTACCATCTTCTCACGCTTCACATTCATTTGTCCAGTTTTTTATAGGAAGGTATGAGTTTAACCAGTTCACTGCTATCGTTCTGTTTTGGTTGTTATATTAAAAACACAAAGATCTGTTTCACACAGATAACTTATAAATATTGGTCCATTTAGCATAAGAAAGAGTTATCTTTGCTTTTACAAATAACAAAACACTGTTTTGTTTGTTTTCAATTAAGTACAAATCTAAACAATTGGTTATCTCTGGGTGTCGAAATCCGGTTTCTTGCAGTGTGAGTCTGCAGACATATCGCTTTGCTACTGGAGAACCATAAATACTGACTTAAATGACATGTGGCATCTGATAAGTAGAACTGAAACAGAAAAAGCAGTTAATTGTGCTTAAACGTTATACGACATTTTCAGAAAGCTACAACAGAAAAAAGATAATTGTGTAAGCATGTTATATACAAAAATCTAAATCATATTAAATTCAGTTTATTTCTGTTGATGCGAGCAAGAGTGTCAGTATTTTTTGCAGTAAATTTCTTTGATAAAGATGTCTTATCTAAAATAAAAGATGTTAACTCTTAACTTTCAACATTTTATTAGGCTTAACAATTAACAAGGCAAGTAACCCTGATATATAAAATATACATTTTCATCTTGTTCAGTTAAAACTTTTTTTCAACACCGAGTTTCTGTTTTTATCTCAAATATACTTCAATTATCTTGTGAAGTTTTTTGAAAAATTACAGATTTAAGGAATGAATGTGTATTATTTTTAATGTGGAATAACATACCATCATGAGATTAACAGTTTCATCACATCTGCTTGGATTCATAGCTACGTCACATCCTGTAACATTACACTCATTGCTTCCTCCATATCGTTACATCACAAGAACGCACCACTTAAAACTTTCTTGTATGCAATTCAGTCAACAGGTAGGTTTACCGAGAGAGAAAGGTGGGATAACTTTTTGTTATCAGTATATCTATATAGATTTGTACTTGTTATATCTCGGGGTTACTTGTGAAATCTTTCGTCATTATGGTGCAGGATAATCCAGCTTTCGAGCTTCAGGTAATATTACAAAGTTTTATTTATTAATATGTGGCAAATAACAAACATCAAACTGCTTCACAATACATTTATATGACGAAGTAAACGTTTTAACCAATACAATAACAGAAACCATCAGAGCTTTGTACAGAATTATCATCTCACAGAATGTCTTCGAATTGCAGTTTCTTGGGAAAATAAATATCACAAAATTGCTAATAAATCAACATGTTTCAATCTTGGTTAATTAGGCTATGTATTTAATATTTAGAACCTGAGTTAATTTTTAATTTGGCCATTTCTAATGAAAATCATAATTAAATATGAAAATACACATTAATGTCAGTGATTTAATTAATGGGAGGTATTGTTAGAATAAAACTTCAATCTAAAGGTAAAGAAGTTACGACACAGTTTTAACGTCTTATGGTGATCGCAAATAAATTAAAATGTGTTCAAAAATATGTATGTTTTACAAAGACCAGTATAAAATCCGTTATTGTAATAATAATAATACTGCAGTTTTTCAAATTACAATTTAACGTAGAAAAATTTTACTAGTCTTCCCTTAAATTTTCAGAGCAATTGTAGAAAAACGGCCGAACTAATCATTTTCGATAATATTATTTGGAAGAAGGAAAGATGTTTCTCATTTGCACTATGATTGATATATTTCTAAAAAGTTTTAAGATATTCTGAAATGCAAATATACTTATATATATGTATGTGTATAAGGAAAGAGCTTGCTTATCTTTCTTTATATCCTCATTCTAAATTTAAATTTTATTTGTATATCTATAAATTATGAATTTGAATGTATTTTTGACGCATGTTCTAATGATATTTAAATGTGTCGAAATAGGTAATAACAAATAATGTAAGAAAGTATCGTCAAAAATATGATCACTCAAAGTTATCACACTCATCACCACAAACTAAAATTATATATATTTTCTAGTAGGTATAAGGTTCGTGAATTAACAAATTGGATACAATGAGTCGAAGTGGTTATGACGTTCTGCTTTTAATCTGTGGGTCGTGAATTCGAATTCATGTCCCACACAACACTTTTAGGCTTTTAGCCGTAGGGGTCGTTATAAAATAACGTTCAATTCAATTATTTACTGGTAAAAATTTAGAAGTGAGTGATTATAGCTCGCTGCCTTTTCTCTCTTATTTCACTACTAAATTAAGGACAACTATCGTAGATAACGCTCTTGTAACTTTGCGCAAAATTAAAAAACACCGAATTAACAAATCTGTGAAATAGATTTTTTGTGTTTAAAACAGTGTAACATGATGTACATCGTAATATGGTATTATTAACAACCTGTGAAGATTCAAGGAGATCGTGTTTGCTTTTTTGGTGATTATTTTATTTCCAGGTTTCAATTTATCAGCTTATCCACTTTGTCACAACACTTGTTATTAGCTACTTCAAAACATTTTAAAACCATAAAAACGTGCCTCTACAAAAATACATTCAAATTCAGAATGTTTACATAAAAAAACATATAAAATATAAACTAAAAATGAAACAAACGGCTGTGAATTTATAAGTTATTTTAATATTTAATATCAACACGTTTATATGTATATATGCGTGTCTGTACACGTATAATGAAACAAAAAGCTGTGAAGATATAGGTTTGTTTTAATATTTACTGTTAGCATCTTTATATGTTTCTATGTTTATATATGTGTGTGTACACGTACAATGAAACAAACGGCTGTGAATTCATAGTGTTATGTAAATGTTATGTAAACGACAACCATGTCGAGTGTTATGTAAATGTCATGTAAATATCATATAACGTCGTATTTAAATTCCCATATTTATTATTTATAATTCTATATTTATATTATTGTTTCGAGGTTTAAATTGGTGAAATTTAAAATAACATTTTAGAATTAATTAAAATTCATTTAGAAATTTTTAAAACTAAATAGATTGATCACTTGTATTGGCCTGGTGTTTGTACTGTGGAATTCTGGGAAGTCACGCGATATAGTATATAAACAGACGGCGATGCGAGGTAAATCATCCACTTTTACTCGGGTCAAGAAGTAAGTCATCCACTTTTACTCGGGTCAAGAAGTAAGTCATCCACTTTTACTCGGGTCAAGAAGTAAGTCATCCACTTTTACTCGGGTCAAGAAGTAAGTCATCCACTTTTTTCGGATCAGGAAGTTTGTCTTGTTTGAGAAAGTTTAAACTGAATTTGTGAATAGAGCTAGATCGACTAAAGCGGTGAAAAATTTTATTCCGTCAATCTTTACAATTCAGTCGGATTACGGATTATATCGAAAGTCAATAGGAATTGGACTGTGAACTTTTGTTTGAAATTACCCATTCAAACTTCGAAAATTTCTCTGTGGGACTGAATTCAACGCCTAGATTAGAACTTTGGATTTCGGATTTGGACACTTATTCTGGATCATATTATTGAGCACAGGCCAGTACCTTTTTGTATTGCAAGTTGTTTTGAAGGTTGAAACTGGATATTTGTTATTGCAATTGGATAATTTATTTTGTGTCTATCACAAAAGTAGATAATTATAATAAATTATACAAGCTGCTATCTGTGTCTTTCTGTTGCGTTCAGTCCACATAAAAAACGTAACACATAGGTTTGTTTAAAAGATTTAATTTCAATATTTTTAAATGAATATGTATGCATCTGTATACGTAAAAAGAAACCAGCGACTCAGGAAATGAAAGCCAGACAAAAGTTGATGAAATAAGGTAAGAATCAATTAGTCGAAGAAAGATACTTTCCAACTGACCAGTTATATTTATTTTTAGTTTAGTTCATAAACATTTTATGCGTACAAAGCTACATTATGGACTCTCGGTGCTCTGCTTACCACAGTTATCGAAACACCGTTTCTAGCGGTGTGAGACTGTCTATCTTTTGATCTGCCGCACAAATGGCATCGTTCTCTTTTTGCCCTCTTTAAAGGCGGTCCACATGAGTTTGTTTTGTCCTAATCTTTGCACTAAATTTCTTTGATTTTAAGCACCAATTGCCGTATAAATTCTTTTCTGGCTCTTGATTTATGTTGACGAAGAAATTCTGGATGTTGTGTCGAGTATAAAACGAAAGCATTGTACGCAGCAAGATCTAGAATGTTATAGAATATGCAGACTGACCAGTGCTTTGATCGCTTCTTTGTTCTATAATATCTCACCAGTTGATCGAGAGTGTCGACACCTGCCTTCGTTGCATTGTAAAGATTGACGATTTCGGGCTTTCTATTCTCTTTTACTTCACCAGACTGATGCTGAAAACTCAGTAGTAGCACATATTTTCCTGGTTTGTCTGAGTGCCTGAGAAGAGTGATGTCGTCATGGTAAAAAACTTTGGTGATAACTCTCTAGATTTTGCATTTATTTCAGGAGGCAGGAAGGTTCTTGATTTACGTATGGTTCCAACAGGTCCTGTTCTTTTTGCTCGTAGGTACTTGGCAAGTGTCATTATTGTGAAGAAATTATCTGTCGTTATTGTCCTTCCTTTTCCAAGAAATGGCTTACTCAGTTCTCTGACTATTCTTTCTCCTTGATTTGTTTTTGTCGTATTTCCAACCTTTTCAGTATAAATTTTGAGCGTTGAGGAGGTAACTTGTCTTTGCATCTGTTAGGCACCAAATCTATATTCCATATTTGCCTGGCTTTGTCGGATTGTATGTTCTGAAGCCAACTCTTCCTTTGAAGTTACATAGTTGTTCATCTACTGTCAGGTATTCGCTTGGGTTGTAACTGTTTTTGCAATTTTTAATGAAAAAAATCCAGACTCCAGAGATGGCGGCATCTTTGATTTCTCTATTTCTTTGAGAGTGGATGTCAAATCTGATTTTTGAGCACATTTTTTTTTGAATTTGTCTTGTGCAATCAGTTTTCGCAAAAATGGCAAACCGAATTCGGTTGAAAACATTTCATCTATCGATGCATTTTTAGATTTGCTTATTCCAAAGAAAAGATTAGCTGCGATCCATTTCCAGAGGTTTTCTTCAAAAATTGGTTCTTTCATGTTGGTGTTTCTTGAGTGAATGATCTGTTCCATCATATTATCAGAAATGAAAATTATGAATGTTTCGAATGGTGTAGAGACTCTTGGAGCAGCTTTCCTTGTAATGCCTGGGTTCCCATTGAATATATTGAGAGCTGCGGTTCTCCTGTTAATCCTTGAAGTTGTTGTTGAATAACTAAAATTCTTATATTTGGACAAAAGTTCGTTCACTAGCATCGTAGTAAGATCTTCTTGATTACTATCTTCACTTTCAGAAGGGTACGGCGCGATTTGTTCATCATTTTCGGCTTCAGAAGGATCATCATCACAACTTTTAGAGTAGTCTTCGACATTATCTTGTTCACTTTCATCGTCGGATGGTTTTATCAGTAAATGTACAGCTTCATCAAGAGACATCATTTTTGACACGGTTTGAAGATTTCAGCTCCCATATATATAGGATTTGTGGATTCTTCTAGAATATTCTAGAAGCTTCAAGAATATTCTAGATTACTCTAAATGCTTCTGTAAAGTTTCTAGAATGATCTAAAACAGGCGTGGGCAAACTGAACAATAATCAGAAACGTCTAAAATTATTGTTGGAGTAGAGTTATTATCCTAAATATCCATCTTTTGAAAAGAAGTCGTAAAATTAATATATTTTTACTATAATTTGCTTATTTTGGTTGCTTAGGCCTGTTCTAGAATTATTCAGGAAATAAATAAAGTCATTTTTATGTTTTTTTTTTATCTGGGGCCTAATAGGTTCCAAAATACTCTTAGTTTAAAAAACATTTTAAATATTAATTCGCAAATGTCTGAAAAGTCAAAATATTATTGCTCCTTAAAATATAAAGGGAAAGGGTCAGTTAATGGCAATTTCATTTAACTGCAAAATTATTAGCCTAATATTAATAACCTTTCAAGTTGCTCTGGGGCCTATTAGGCCCCAATTTTCGTAGGAGTGTTAATTAAAATGTTTCATGAAATTAAAATTAAAAGTTTACAGCATAGGTACATTGCAGACTTATATTTGTTAGGAAGCGTTTGTTTTTAACATTTATTTTAGAGGCATATTATTCAGCACAAGTGATTTGGTTTTCAGCCTTTTAAAAAAATATCGATACAAACTTTAAATTTATAAGTTAATAGATAAGTATTAAAATACTCTGAATATGATGCTTTCGTGTTTTTCTCAATTTGTTAGTTATTTTAACTTTTAATACGCTGAAAACTTTTAAATTCTGGTTTACTTATAGATATAGATAAACAATGTAATTCGAATTGTATCTGACAAGAACCAACGCCCAGAAACTGAAAACACCAAGTTAAACAGAAAGTCTCTTCAGATAAATCAAACAAGTGAGTCTGTTATGAAATAATTTTTCCCATCTTGAATACAGATCTGATCACAAATATGATAAAAAAAATTTTCAAGTGAAACGAGTTTTCGTGTTCTGATGACTCGCAGATGTCCCTAAACATTTGATGAAAAGTAGTTTTAAAATGTTCTCTAAAATATATTTCTGACACGAATAATTCTATTAATTTTACCTTGAAAACAACTTAATCACCAGTAAAAAACAAACTAACAAATTCTCTGCAGTCTTCCTTCTTATATTTACATGAACTTCTATGTATTCATTCCTTTAAGCCTTTTTCTCAGGTTCTCTAATTTACGTATTTTACAAAACTATCTATACGGCATGGCCAGGTGGTTAAGGCGATTAGCTCTTAATCCGCTGGTTCGAATCACTGTCACAACTAACATGCTCGACCTTTCAGCCATGTGGGGGTTATAATGTGACAGTAAATCCTAATATTTGTTGGTAAAAGACTATGACAAGAGTTGACAGTTGGTAGTGTAACTAACTGCTTAACCCTTCTAGTCTGACACTGCTAAATTAGGGACGGCAGGCGCAGATAGCCCTTGTGTAGTTTTTACGAAATTCAAAACCAAACCAAATTTACAGCACTACCTAGTATATATAGGCGTAGTTTTCATTTTTATTACTGATATAAAATTAAGCGAGATTTGAAAGTTTAATAGTTATAACAACGATAATTGTAATTTCGTCATATTGAAAAAGACAATGCAGCTTTCGAAGATAAGTTTAATTTATTCATACGAAAACACATTTCTATTAAACCATTACACTATGAATGTTATAAAACGTTTTAAGTGTGTCAACGAACGAATCTTTGCTGTATAATTTTATTCGATCTGTATTCCTGGAATGAACAAATCGATCGTTACAAATAGTTTGAATGTTTATATCTAAATTTTCGTAATTTGAAAAAGATTAACACAATTGTTATGGGTCTCAAATCAAGATTTTTAGCGTCTCGTGTTCATAAGTAAGCCACTAGGTGGCTACATAAATAAATCTTTAAGCAAATTTTCAAAAAAGATCAATGAAAATAATAACAACACTAAGTTTTCTGTCAGAGATAATATTCCGGCTTTTCAACCTATATCTATGTAAACATGAGATTTATAGGTTAATCTTTAAGTATTAAAATAACCTTAATTTTATACTTGTATTTTCTTCAGTTTATTCATTGCAACCACATTCAAAGTTTTAAGAAAACTTTTCAGTCCGACTTTCAACGAAAGGGGACAAAAGACTACTTTAGGACCACACACGATATGAAGGACTCACCTGTTTTAAAGAATTGTACAATTGTACAGTTATCTGTTGTCTGTTCAACCTCGTTCCCACTTATCTCATTATCTTTTAAAGATGTGTTCAAATATAAACATCTCTCTGTTCAAAGCAAGACACATCCAAAAAATCTTATTAGACTTGGATAATCCGATTTCGTAGGTGAGTGGATTTCTGAGTAAAAGTGATGGGGTGATTATTATATCCCCAAATTTTTCTCTGGCCCATTAAAGTGCATTTTATCTACGAGTTTAAAGAGTCATACTATGCATAAAAGTCGTTTAACATATTACCAAAGGAAAGTACCTGGGTACGGTTTCGCCTATCAAGAAACTGTATTCACCGTACTTGTTTATTGAGAGGTGTATATTTAAATAGTTTGTTTGTTTTTATTTGGATTTCGCGCAAAGATACACGAAGGCTATCTGCACTAGCCGTCCCTAATTTCGCAGGGTAAGAGAGGAGAGAGGAAGCTTTACTCTTTTATTAACGAATAGTGAGATAAACGGTCACATTATAACGTTTTCACGGCTGAAATGGCGAACATGATTGATGTGATGAGGATTCCAACCCACTACCCTCGGATCACGTGTCGAGTGTCATAATCACTTCGGCGTTTAGGCCTACATATTTAAATAAGAAAGCACCAATTTTCTGGAAAATTTGTGATGAAGTTAAAATGAAATAGCACAACATAAAAATATTATACATTTGTATTTCTAAGGCAGTTAATTCTTAAGTTACAATACAGCATGTCATGTGACCTTTCTTCAATTTGCCAATGAACAAAAAAATGTCTACCATTTGAAAACGCTCGGGTTATAGAGTTTTCGTGTTTTCAATATTAATAGGCTGCTGAATATAATATTTCCAACATTATAGTAAACAAAAGTGTGTAAAGTCTCAAAATTAACGGTTCTATGTTATTTTAAATATATGTATAATCTAATCGTAAACACACCTTTCAGTTTCCTAGTAATTTAAATCGCTTTTTTTTTAAATATAGCCATAAAGGTATTTAGTTTCTTGAAAATTGAAATCACTCGGAAGAAATGCGACAAAACAGATGAGGCAATTCACATGTTTATTTTATAAACTAATCATGTTTACTCCAAGAAAACCTTATATTTGAAGTCTATGTCTAATTACTAAATATCACGACTGTTTTGTAGAATCTCTTTAGAAAGCTACGTGAGTTAGCAAAGTAATACCTTCGTTTATAAAATAACAATATCAGAAGAAATGAAAATTCATATGTAAACTGCATTTTTGAGATACCTAATTAATGCGAAAACATCACACCATATGTAAGACAAAGAAAGAAACGATATGAACGCACGATCTCAGCAATAAATCTATCGTTTTTTCAAAACGGCACAACGTGGCCAGCTGGTTAAGGGTTTCGACTCGTGATCTGAGGGTCGCGGGTTAGACTCTCCTTCACGCCAAACGTGCTCGCCTTTTAGCTATAGGGGCGTTATAAAGTGACGGTCATTCTCACTATGCGCTGGTAAAAGAGTGGCTTAAGAAATATACGGAGATAAATAACTTTAAATGTGATTCATTGAATAATCTGAACTTTTGGAAATATAAAATATTTTAGACTGTTTACTTCAATATCGTTGATAGAAGATTTCGTGTTTGAGACAGTTTTAGTCTTCAACCATCTTTACCGTATTATTAGAAATGATTAAAACGTCCAAACCTGTTATTGTTAATGACGTTAAAAACGGAGAATTTTCCAAGTCTAATCATTATTTAATACATCAAAAGTTTTACAAGGAAAAACAACAGCAATCAGTCAATACTCAAAGAAATACTTTATTATTAATCACTAGATGTCGCTGCAACTTATTTTACAAATTTCTTGTAACTCAACAGAATAACTATCTACGCCAGAATTTTTAACTAACAAAAGTAGATGGCAGAACTCACCACAAACTTTTGGGGTATTTTCCATTAATTAGTTCGCTTGGATAATCACTGTTCTATCACATCCAAGAACCCATAGTATGGAATAAGTTTAAGTAAATACTTCATATACACCATGAATAACTCAATTCAGAGAATAACAATGTCATATATTAACATTTCTGTTGGGAATTGCAAGGCAGTAAAATCAGTACATGGTATCATCTTGATATGGTACCACTCTGTAGTTATCTTGGTTATTTTGTTTACGTCTATGTGTGTTTCTCACTTTATTTTGTGAGCTGCTGTACATTTGTTCTTGTCTGGCTGCACTACCTACAGTTTGCGTTGTCGTCTCAGATAGATAGTGTTAAACAGGAAAAAGTGTTCAAAATTCTACTTTTATATGCCATATTGAATGTTTAAATTTACAATTTTAACAGAAACAACAAATTTAATAAAACTAATTATAATGATAAAAACCACATTAGACTGCACATATTTCTGTCATATTTGTTAGTTTGTCTGTTAGAGATTTCGAATTGAGCGCGTGTAAAATTAATATTATTAGTTACATAATGTTATTTATTTCGAATGACATATTACGATTTCATATATCCAGAACACGTGTCAAATTGTAATTAAATTTTATTTATTAATTGAATGTCGATATGTATCAAATTTATGATATTTCACATCAAGACTAAAAGACACATATTTCTTTCTTAACACATATATATTTTAATATACAAACAATAACGCAATTCATAATTACAGTTATTACAAATATTAATTAGAAATGGTAATATAATGTAATAGTTTTGCAAAGTTAAAGAATAAAGAATCTTCTCCCTGGTCTGAAACTAAATATTTTATCGATTGTTCACGATGAACGGATTAATTTCGAGTCATATCGATACACTTCACTTAATAGTTACCTGTCTTTAATTGGGGCCCGGTATGGCAAAGCGCGCTAAGGTGTGCGACTCGTAATCTCAGAGTCGCGGGTTCGCATCCCCGTCACGCCAAACATGCTTGCCTTTTCAGCCATGGGGTAGTTATAATGTGACGGTCAATCCCACTATTCGTTGGTAAAAGAGTAGCCCAAGAGTTGGCGGTAAATAGTGATGACTAGCTGCCTTCCCTCTAGTTTTACACTGCTAATTTAGGGACGGCTAGCACAGATAGCCCTCGAGTACCTTTGTGCGAAAAACAAAAACAAACAAACTTTTTTATTGGCTGCTTTTATGTGATTTATTAACAATCGAAGTTGTACATTGCTCTAGTAGGAATACTAACGTTCAAAGTTGATTCACTCACGTTGGATACTTTGTGATGTCCGGATTCTGTAAATGTTCCTGCTCAAATATCTGCAGTGTCCCAATTGATAAGCAATTATCACACTGATAGTTTTCGAGGTCTATAATACAGTAACTGTATAAAACCAACAATTTACAACTGTTTTAGTGTGTGGATCTATAAACTATGGAAAATATTCTCAAAAGTACATTTGCCAACGATACTGTAAGTACATAACATTCGCCCACAGTACATTGTTGATTCAGACACTCGACAATCTTTTACAGATTTAGAGAAAAGGCGGACATTTCAAAATACACTTTTTATAACATAAGTTACATGCGTTTTTTAAACATATGTTTAACTAAAGCAAATATAAATTTGAAAATAAAAATATAACAGTAAATAAATAAAAAATACAATTTTTATGTTCATCAAAAACTAAATTTATTTTAATTTTGAGAGAAACAGTTTCGTCACTTCTGAAGATATTAAGTTTCTCCATCTCCTACTATCCTAATAATTTGATGGTCAATCTCATTATTCGTTGGTAAAAGAATGGCCCAAGAGTTGACGATGGGTAGTAATGACGTACTCCTTTTTCTCTAGCCATACACTACTTAATTTAGTGACGAGTAGCAAAGATCGATCTCCCTCGTGCAACTTAGTATGTAAAAACAATAACTAGAGATAGTTTTTCCTTTCTGATACTGTCACACAAAACATGGTCGTTATTTCAGCCGTTGAAGTGTTATAATATGACGGTTCATCCTATTTTGGTTAGTAAGATAGTAGCCAAAGAGCTGTAGGTGACTATCTGTCTTTCCTCTCGTGTTACACTTCTCAATTAAGGACGGCGAGCCCAGGTAATCCTCGTGTAACTTCGGGCGTAATTCAAAACAGATTTGAAAGTATAATAGTATCAAAGATCAACTCTAAAATACATTTAAAACTCATTCTGACCCAGATATAAATACATATTTCTGCAATAAAGTCACCAACCATACACTAAATAATAATAAAAAATTTTAACCAATTTTCCCGATGAGCATGTCTGAGAGAAACACAAGACACATCACAAACTATAAAAACTACGAAAACACGATATTTTTGAAGCAATAAAAAACACAAAAAATATTCAGATGAAAATGAAATAGAAACCATCCTTCAAAAAATATGACACTTCGAAATTGTTTGACTACCTAAAAACACTATTTGATCTATCTCTATTCTCAGGATACATCCGAGTTTCTTAGAAACTCACTAGTATATTAATATTCTTTGAGGAAGGAAAGCTAGCAAATAAACCTTACAGCAACCGACCAATCAGCCTGAACAGCTGCGTAGATAAAATTCTCTAAAGAATAATCAGTAATAGACTCTCCACATTTTTGGAGATAACATCAAAATTACCAAAAGAACAACATGGATTCAGGAAACTTAGAGAAACGACAGATCATTCAATTACATTAATCAAAACAATAATAAATAGCTTCTATAAAAAAAAATGCACTGTCGCTTGCTTCCTCGATATCGAGAAAGCATTTGACACCGTATGGCACGATGGTTTTAGGTTCTGAATGAATGAAATGGGACAACCACGTGGAATTATTCGCTGGCTATCTAACTTTTTGCAAAATAGAAAGTGCAGGGTGAATGTGGAGGGTAACTTTTCTGAGCACTTTACTCCAGAGGCTAATGTCCCTCAGGGAGGGGTGGTTAGCCCTATACTCTTCATCATGTATGTAAACAATATGGCAGTGAAGGATCCTAATCATGTATTCTCTTCACAGTTCACTGATGATGTGGCAGTCTGGAAAAGTGCCGCAACACCAACGATAGCAGCCACTAACATACAACCACAACTAAATAGAATAAGTGAATACTGTCAAAAATATAGAATAAAAATAAACACATCAAAAACACGTCTTTTAGTCTTTACGAAATTGACAAAACACAGAAAACTACAATCAGTTAAATTTTTAGGTCTAACCCATAATTCAAAATTAACTTGAATTAACCATGTCAATGAAATTAAAAATAAAGTCTGGCAAAGAACCAATTATGATGTGAGTCTAACTGGTAAAAACAGTGGAGCATCTACAGACAACATACTAAAAATTTACAAAACATACATTATACCAGTAATAGACTTCGCATCTCCAGCATGAATAATTGTGAGCGACAAAATAATTAATACCAAACCACAAACAAACCAAAACAAACAACTCACAACAGCATACAGAGTTACAAGAACTACATCATCTCAATTAATACATAAATATTCGAAAATACCAACCGTACCAAATCGACTCCTACATAGTAGAATAACGTACTCCTATAGAAACTGGATGGTAAACGAAACACTATGCGAACTAGATAGATACCTAATTCATGATGATGCTGGACCTAAATATCTCTTTAAAATAACATATTTTGAAGATAAAATAAAATACTAAATAAAAATAAATGAATAATAATAATAATAAATATATAATGAAACATGAATGTATATATATATATATATACATATAATGAATAAAAAAAGTGAAACCAAGAAACTTGACTGATAGGCTGATGCGAAAAAATAATAACCATATATGTTCCACAATACATGGACATTGCCCAGAAAAGGATCTAAGTAATATTCAGTCCCCTCTAACACAAAAAGACATAAAGAAGTGGCAGAAATTAGCAACATGGATTTAACAATACAAGTTACATACATTTTTAGATATATATTTAACTGAAGCAACCATCGACAATAAAATAAATATATAAAAATAAATGAGTAATAAAATACAATATTTAATTCTCCCCCGAACCTAAATCTTTTTCTAAGTTAAACAAGTTTAACTTTCCTATTAGTATCTGTATTTATTATTTCTGAAATCGTTCATAAAATATTTCGTAAGCATGAAACAGGATAATTCGGCTTTCCAATTGAAGGTACGTTGATAATGTTTTATTTATTCATACAAAAAACATATTTATTTCATGTAATAAACCTTTTCACTATGTGTGTTACACAACTTTGTAAAGCCGTTAACGAAAAAATCTTACGCATATAGTTTTTTCGGTGTATATTCCTGGCATGAACTAATAAGATGTTATATGTTTATTTCCAACTTTGTTTTCGTAATTAAAAATGATTAGAATAACAAATTACGAACATCATATGAATCTTCTAAAGTATTATTGGATGTTTAGTTTTAATTGAACATTGAAGTACACGAAAAAATATTCAACTATCATTTGCACAAATATTATCATTGATATAATTATTATACTTTCAAATCTTGCTTAAAATTATCTTAGCAATTCAACTGAAAACTAGGACTGTATTTCAATAAAATCAAAAATGTGCAAAAATGATGAGCTATGACTCAATAAGGAATGTTGATTCAAGAACCTAAAAACAGGTTTTGCAGCTTTAAAAGATTGAATGCGTAGTAGTACATCTAAATATTATAAACAAGACTACAAATATTTTTTGTTTCTTTGTGAAGACGAGTAAAACTCAATTTTAGAGAAAAATATATATGTTAAAACGGCTAGTATGGATATGGATTTCACTATGTTGAGGAGCGAACACGGTTTCGACCTTCCTCGGTCGTCATCAGGTTCACAAGGAAAGAAAGAGGTAACTGACCGAGAACTAACCATATGTTTTAAGGCGGATGTGTAACTGAGGGCAGGAATGTATAGGGCGTGCTTTGATGTTGGATTATATTAATTGATAAAGGTAATAAAACTGTTCCTTTATATTGGTTTATTTTGGGCTTAAGTTGTTGTATATGTAAGTCTTCTTCAATATTACGTTTGTTTTTTATTTAGTATTTGGGTGTTTTCCATAGTTATGTTGTGTTTATTTGAGTTGCAGTGTTCGAAAAGGTGTGAAGGTGACTTTTTGTGTTTTTTTTATCTGTTTTTCATATTTTCTACTTCTTTAAATCTCTTGTTTAATGCAGCATGCCAGTTGACAGTATATGGTCATGTTTTGTTTCTCTAAGTCATGTACTCTTTGCATTTCATGTTGACAATGGCTTTAAGTATTTCTCTATAAATTCTGGATAATATTTGTGCATTGCTTAAATTTTTTAAAATAGTTTTACTTTTACAAACTTAGGGGTTAGTTGTTGGTGGTTTTACGTTCTGGGCTTGGCGTTCAATAATATACAATACTATTTAGAGGTTTATTGTTCTTTTTATAGCTTTTGTAATATACGAAACGATTATTTTCTAAAACAAAGGTACCTGCTAAAATGGTAATGTTGAAACTATGAAAAAAATTGAAAAAAATACAAGTGTGAGATTAAGGTTATTTAAATACTTAAATATTAACTGATAAATTAAAAGTTTGTATCTATATGTATTTAAAACGCTGAAATAATATGCCTCCCAATGAAATTTTAAAACACCTGCTCTAGAAATAAAGCCTGAAATAGACTTGTGTTGTAACTTTTTAATTTTTATTTCATCAAACTTTTACCTCAAAAATATAGTACGTTGAAAATATTGAGTAGCATTTGTTAACAAAGAGCCACGGTATAAATGTTCTTATTTTATTGACCAATGGAGGTTTTAGTAAATGTTATTATACATTAAAAAAAGACATAAGTCTTGTGAAAACATTTGCGTTGAATGCTGAAATGTTTATGTGCCATGTTATGTATATGTGTAAATATTTTG
Organism: Carcinoscorpius rotundicauda; assembly: GCA_011833715.1. Classification (NCBI taxonomy): domain Eukaryota; kingdom Metazoa; phylum Arthropoda; class Merostomata; order Xiphosura; family Limulidae; genus Carcinoscorpius; species Carcinoscorpius rotundicauda. The sequence continues at coordinate 17,556,276 of CM022398.1, read as the reverse complement.
TAAACGACAACATGTCGTATTGTGTTTGAATTTTCATTTGTATTATTCATTTTTCCATATTGATATTATTGTTTCAAAGTTTAAACTAAAATATGTTATTTATTTAGGGTAACATTTTAGAACTTTCTCGAATTAAGTAGACCAATCACATGTTTGTAAATAAGTGCTAGTGACTTCCTGTCTAGATGTGTAGTCTCGTGCAAAAACGGATATGCGTGTATAGCTCTGGAGTTGTATGGAAATTGCGAGATTGTTCGAGAAATAGGCCTATCGGTATAAAAGATGGTGACGAGAGATAGATTCAGACACCAGTTTCATTTCAAAAGAAGAGAGTTAGTTATTTGAGAAAGATTAAGTGTTTGCTGTGAATATTCAACTTGAAGTTGTGATTGAAATTAGATCTACGGAAGCCGTGAATTTATTTCGTCAATCTCTACGATACTTCTGAATTACTGCTTGTGCTGAGAGTCGGCGAATTTATTGAACTGTGAACTGTTTCGGAATCTCTTCGTGGGACCAAATTCACACCCTAGACTGGAATTTGAGACTTTAATTTTAGATCATTACATTAGATACAGGCCAGTACCGTTTTGTATTGTGATTTATTTCGAAGTTTGAAACTAATATTATTTTGTTTTGTAATTAATTTCGAATGTCGTAACTTAATATCTGTCACTGTTATTATACAATTTATGTCATATTTGTTATATTTGTTAATAGTTTAGTGTAATAAATTATACAAGCTGTTATCTGCGTTTTTCTGTAGCGTTTAGTCTATGAAGAACTTAAAACATCAAAAAATACGTAACATGCCAACATATCAAAAAGTAGAAGAATACAATGAATAACAGGTTTGGTAGAACAAAATGAAATTTTTTTTAAATTTGTTTCACATATTAAAATTCTATATAACTATACATAGCATGAAACAAAATTGCAGAAAAGGAAATCGAAATAATAGTCCATGAACCTAAGGTATGAAACAATTTAATGAAGAGATATTACAAAAGATTTTCAGAAATAGAGTAGTTTTTAACACAACTTGGTTAAATCTCTTAGCTCTAACAGTCATTATCAACTATAATGATTCCAAACAATTATTATTAGTTTCTCCAATAGTTTATTTGTTTTTGTGTGTTATATATTGAATATATTGAAAAAATAATTGAATTAACTTTTAGCCAATTGTATGCTTTCTTCGTAACGAAACTAAATGACACGCAAGTTTAAGTGCTTTGTTTGGTTTGTTTTGAATTTCGCAGAAAGCTACACGTGGGCTATCAGAAAATTGATACAGACAGTTTTTGCAATAAAAATATATTTTAACATACAAAGAAGAACAAAACTTTCAATAATTGCGACTTCCAATTGTTAATTTACAACTTGCAAATAATAGCGAGATTTTCAGACCGTGATCAAAAAATTAAGTTCAAGTTGATGTAGATACGATTTACTTAAGAGAAAGCTAACTAATTATGTATTCACTTTCACACGTTGAGATTTTACCGCTTAAAGATATATAGTGTAGGTAAAAATACTTACGTCCGATGTAAATACCCTGATGTTTGTAAATTTTTATACATTCAAAAATCTATAAGCATTCCTGGTCAGATATCTGCAATACTAAGCGTTAATCACAGTTTTAAAATACGAGGTTTATATTACACCCAACCATTGCAAAACAAGTACTGTCTTATGACGTGACACGTTTGTTACATTTCTTGGGGTAGAATGAGTATATGAACAACACACTAATTTTAAAGTACCACATATATTGTTGACTCTTACAGTCGAGAATCATCTACACATTTAGTAAATAGGTGGGAATTTTGCAATACTGATATTAACAGTATAAGTTGTGTACATTTTAAATATAAATGTAAATTGGGTATACAGTAGTAAATATCTGACAAGAAGTTATACAAACACAGAATTAGTTTTGAGAAATATCAGTTTCTTTACGTAAAAGTGGTACATAAACCACAAAATTTGCTTTAAATTACTTCATATTCAATGTTTTAAGTAATCCAACTCATTATTTTACAATAAATAGGAGTGTACATTGAAGCCCAAAGAGGAAGGAAGATTCAGGGTTGACATCTTATACACAGTGAATGAAGTTCCTTGCTGGTATCTGTGTTTCGAACTTGGGATCCAGGTGAGAAAACGAATTTTAATGCTGTTATTTTATTATATGATATTATTTCAGTTGGTAATATTTAACGTCATTACATACAGATAAAATCTTATTATATTTTATAATTATTATTTTTCATGAAACTTTTTCATAAGACTGACCTATTGATTATACTTGTCATGTTTTACCATGATGATGAGGTTTTTTAACACAAATTTTCTAAATATTTCGTATTATTTTTCAAGTACCATTTGTTATTGATAGCGAATTTTAGTAAGTGAATCGTTTATTTCTTTATTTCAATGAATAAAAGAATGTCTCAGCTGTAAATATGATGTTTCCACTGCAACAATTCACTGTTTAAAAACTGTAAATTTGAAATTATTTTTACTATGTACTAAAATGTTCATTTCAGCCTCATATTAAATGTCAACTTTTTCATTTTTAACACATTCAGTTTGCATTGTTGTTAGTCTTCTATCTAAACGAATTTCCACTGGCAAAAATTTAAATGCTAATATATTGCTTTATGGTTTAGTATTATTTTGAGTTAAGCACAAAGCTACACAACGGGCTATCTGTGCTCTGCCCACCACGGGTATCGAAACCCCGATTTTAGCATTTAAGTCCGCAGACATACCGCTGAGCCACTGAGGGGTACTTTGTGGTTTATTTGAGATAGTATTAATAAAAGTAAAAAATAAACAAATGTATAATGGTTAGCAAATTAATCTTAATGATGAATAAAAGTAGCTCCAAGACTATTTGCAGGTCATATTTGCAATAGTTACTGCGTGGGTTATTGTTTCATACAAACTGCTGCAGATGCTTTGGGACCAAACTAACTCAGCCAAAACTGATCTTCGTGTGAAGACGATGTGCTCCAGGTCACTAGTTTAAATTTGCTTATCGAGTAAAGTAGTTGTAAATATAACCATTGAAAGTTAGATTTTTTTATTTATGTGAGGAATTTGTGAAATTATCCGTTGCTCAATTCTTTTTCATATACAATCTTTTATTCTTTCAGTTATAACCAAAAATAATTTGTTTAAGTCCCTCGTAACAGGGATTTATATTATATTAATAAAATTGTTAATGTAAAATATGTATCAATTTTGTGTTCTACTGTGCATGTGTTTTATTAAAGCAGTCGACACGTATTTTAAGTATGTTACATTTCAAAAAAGAGTAGATAATTTATATTTTCATTTTAGTCTTTCAGGATAGTGAGTTTATACACTGTCACCATCAGTCCTGTTTTCGGAATGTTTGCAGGAATATTAGCATCGGTATTGAAATCAATAGAAGATCACTACGCATGCGAAGCCACTAGCTTGAGCCCTCCTCCTTCAACTGGCGCTATAATCGTGGAATATTTGCTGAAGGAATTTCCTGTACCACTCTCTTGAATTTTGGGATCTTGATATAAAATGATTCCTTCTCAATCAAAACATTGGAGTAATCGGGACAACAAAAGTACACCCATGTGTTGCCTTCCAGAATAGATTTGTATTTAAAATTTGTGTATCACTATTAATCACTTAACTTATTGTATTATTGTGATATATGTAGTTTCGCATAACTGCTGATATTTCAGAAACTTAAAGATGTGTAATATGTTGTTTACGGGAGATATTTCAGAATCGTAAAATTCGGGTACCTTTTTCATTGTGTTTGATTTTCTCACTAATAGGTGGCTGGTCGACGGATTATCAGTATGTTGTTGTCACCATGATGATTTTATATTTCTTTATACAAATAGATGCTTCACACGACAAAAACAATCAAACATACCCCCAACTTGAGAAGACATCAACAAAAGGATAGATATAAGACATGAATAGAAAGATAATGCTCAATTGTTAGTCAGGACCAAATGATATGAATATTTTTCAGTATTCAATGAATGTTCTTTTGGATCCTGGATTAAGGTCCAGAATAAGAATGAAATCGTTACTGACAGAATACAAATGTGAACATCACAACACCAATCATTGAATAAATCGATAACTCATGACTAATTCCATCTTTAAGTCGACATAAAACAATTTAAAAACATTCCTTATGAAAGTTTGTATAATGTGATACTGTGTGCTTTACTCGTTTATTCATATTGTTTAAAATATAGATATCTCTCTCACCCAGCTTTCTAAATTTTTACTACAAAATAATTGAGATATTGGGTACAGAGTTCAAATTAAATGTTTTGTGGCAGTAAATATGATTGGTTTATAAAATAGATACGCTTACAATCTCATCCGTTTTGTGGCATTTCTTTCGAGTGATTTATATTTTCCAAGAAACCAAATTCGCTTATGGATATCACTTAAACCAGCGAATAAAAATTATAAGGAAACTAAAAATTATTGTACATATTACTATTTTCTTGATACATTGAAAAAAAATCGTAACTTTGCAAATCGACATAATTTTTGTTTTGCCTCGTGTTAACATCACTAGATCAGCAGTCTGGTAATATAGCATAAAACATTTTAAACTCTATTAAGTGTCACCATATGAGTAAATAGAAACCTTATAATTCGAGCGCTTTCGAAAGATGCACCTTTCTCCTCCAGGGGCAAATAATTTCGTCACTTGCAGTGAAAATACGTTTTTCCATCTCCGCCTTTCCATATGGCTCAAGACTGCAGCAGCTTATGCATCAAATTACTAGTACAGTCAAAAGGTACACTTACATTGGTAATATTTTTCATGGCCTGTTTTATAAAGCTGTGCAAGATATATCCCATCTTGTTTTGGACATGCTGGAGGAAACATTAAAAGTACATTGTTATCATGGTGGAGGACAAGCCATTTTGTGAACTTAAGGTAATTTTAGAAAGTTGTATTGATCTATAAGAAAAGTTACTTGTAGTAATACATTGCAATATTAGAGATGTATCACATTATAACTGACTTACCAGTTTTGTTTTATTGTTGTTGTTGTTTTGAATTAAGCACAAAGCTACACAATGGGCTATCGAAACCCGGATTTTAGCGTGGAAGTCCGCAGACATACCGCTGAGCCACTGGGGGGCATTTTGTTTTATAACACTGGTTTAACCAACTGTCCACCGTACAAACAATTTTATTCCGGTTCAACTTTTTCTTCGTAGTTAGTAAAAAATACCCGTAATATTCTTGAAATATTGTTTGATTTTTGTGAATAATACAAAGGTTGGAAGAAATTAAGCATTCTTTAAGTATTCAGACACGTACAAACTTTCAAAAATTATTTACGAAGATAATTTGTTTGAAATAAATGTTGGACTTTTCAATATTATCGAAATGTTTGTTAACAATTATATTCATAACACAGTTTTGAGACATTAATAAAATGCTTATATGCTGCTAAGAACAAACTTGGGTTTTACAACTTCATTATATTTTTGTGTTAAAAATATTTCATATATGTATATCGGTTACTACATTGAAACTTCTATCACAAAACTACCTCAAGACCTTATTAAATGTAACATTTCTGTGTAAATATTAAATTTTCTTGATGGCGTAGCTTACACAGAAAATGAAAAGTCCGGATATTTTCAGACTTTCTCTGGAACTTACTGCATCTGGTACAACATTTTTGAATTTTTTTTTTCCAAAACGTTTAAGCAGAAATTACTTAATTATTTCAAATACTTACCTATTTTTATTTAAAAAATCTAGATAAATCAGAGAGATTAATATTTTTATTAACTTGTATATTGTAATTGAAAACTATCATTCAACTTGAATATTTATAATTTTGTAAGATGGATTTGTTTATGTCTAGTTGTAGGTGTCGGTATGAGATAACTTTGTTCCACAAGTTATTATAAATGTTTTAGAATAATAGAAGGCTGGCCTTCACTTATTGAGTGAATATATACTAATATACTATATTAGTAACTCTTATAAACGGAAAAGCTAACTAAATTTAAAGGGAAAAAAAATCGTATTTTAAAGAAAAAGATATCGTCATAGAGACCGCTTCTTGAAGAAAAATATCCTAATATACATGATAAAAATGTAACGGTCTTTAATTCATTTTCTTTCAACCATTGTCAATTACTACAGATATATTTGAAGGATCTTCTTAACGATTTGTACTATACTATGATGGAACTCTTCCTCAATTGATACTGGAAAAAAAATATTACGAGATGTGCAACCCCTGGGTTTACAATGTTGTTTTCCTTATTTCTATGTAGAGTTGCAATAGGAACCACGATTTTCTTATTTCCCACAGCCGATATCTATATTTTTATCTACACTCAGGGTGCAGATGTGACGTCTAAAATATGCCACATTCAGATTTAATGTACTAGCACCATTGCTAATTAAATATATTCTTTCGACTTATGAAACATTGAAAAAAGTAAATTTTAGACTAAATACGTAAAAGTAGACACATCATTACGATTACTTGAATTTTGACGTGAGAAAGAATGTTATAAACACAAATTTTATTATTATATACAGTCATGTGAGAAAGTTAAAACACCCTATGAAAGCCTGTGTATTTGTGTGAAATTTTTGGATACATAAATATTTAATCTCAGTTTCAACAATACTGAGATATTTTAGGAATTTAACCAAACTATCAAAACGTAAAAACTTATTTTTAGTTTTATGTAGACTTCCGATTATTCCAGGCTCGTCTTATGTCCTCCTATCTCCGATATTTGCTATTTTGGTTTTACTTCAGTAGAAGTGTTCTAGTGAAGAAGAAATATTGTTTCTAACAGAAGAAGAGCTACAATAAATCTAACAAATCAGAATGAGAGAAATGATAAAATATATTTAAAAAGTTAGACAGAAGAAGCAAGGATTTTGTTAATTAACGGAAAAGGAAAAACAATTATTGTCATGAAATCATAAATCATTTCCCTCTCATTAGGTCCAGTACGACAACATCTGGAAATTAATAACAATATTAGCGTTAGCGACGGAGATTTGGATGAATAATAACAAATTATTACAGTAATAATAAGAACTATTTCACCCTTAACGACTTTATTAATTTCATCAAAGTTTTTCTTGATACGCAAGTAACATACAGTTTAAGCTTGTTTGTTTGTTTTTTGGAATTTCGCACAAAGCTACTCGAGGGCTATTTGTGCCAGCCGTCCCTAATTTAGCAGTGTAAGACTAGAGGGAAGGCAGCTAGTCATCACCACCCACCGTCAACTCTTGGGCTACTCTTTTACCAACGAGTAGTGTGATTGACCGTTACATTATACGCCCCCACGGCTGAGAGGGCGAGCATGTTTAGCGCGACGCGGGCACGAGCCCGCGACCCTCGGATTACGAGTCGCACGCCATACGCGCTTGGCCATGCCAGGCCTACAGTTTAACCAAGGTTATCGAAAATTCGATTGTCAGCAATTAATATCTTATTGACAAACATCAACAATTGTTGATTCTTACGATCAATAATCTACAAATTTAGAGAGCAGCAGAAATTTCATTTTGCACATTTAATAATGTACGTTACATGCATTAATCTAAAACAAACATAAATATAAAAATAAATGTATTACAATAAATCTCTTACACGCTCTAAATGTAATAAGTAATGTCTCGTGGCCACGTGGAAAGCACACTTGACTTGCAATCTGAGGTTCACAAATTTAATTAATTTTCCCACCAAACATGCTATCCTTTTAAGCTGTGGGAGCTATATAATGTGTCAATAAATCCCACTATTTGTTGATAAAAGAGAAGCCTAAGAATGTTCGGTGGGTTAGCTTTCTTCCCTCTAGTTTTTTACCATTGAATTAGATCCGGTTAGCTGAGATAGCCCTGATGTAGCTTTGCGCGACATTCAAACCAAAAAAACAAAGCAACAAGTAACAATTCAACTCTGACGCATTCTGAATTTTGATATATCTTTATATTTCAGCGAAATCATTAAACATTCTAGTAGACAAATAAATAACAATTTAGTCTAAGGCTCTATGACGGATTTAAACCCATATAGTACTGAGCTGATTTAAACGTGGACATAAGATTCTTCGTTATTCTTTTTGGTATCATCTTTTTGTTAATATAAGCTTATATAAACACGTGCATCGGAAAACTTCAAAATCAATTGCTAAAATCAGGTAGATGGTGCAGTTATTTTCTCAAAATTTGTGATTTTTAATCTGAAAGAAAATACCTCTAACGACTTTCAATACATGTTCGAATAATTTCCAAGAAAATTTTAGAGACTTCACAAATTTTTTATCTCCAATAATCTATATTTTTCCAGTGTTTAAAATCTAGTTCTTGATACATTTTTGTACATAACAGGCGCTATCATTGGGGTACCAATCTTTGAAATGGTTATAGGACTTACAGGTGTTATAGAAATGATACTTCAGTGTTAAAACCTTTAGTTATCGTCCCTACCATATCGTTGAAAGGACTTTCTCTCTTCGAAGAAGTAGCTTCGGAAGCAAGTAAGAATTAGGAAATAGCAGTTATGTAAGTCTTTTTTATATTGATTTGTTATAAATAATTTATAACATTATTCTGGAAATTTTTGGAAGTTAATTTCTTTATTTTAGTTTGTAACAAATATCAAGGTTTTGGATTATTTTATAGTTTTAAAATTTTGACACAAATTTCAAAAGCAGAATACAAAAATGATATCTATTTTTCTCTATCACGTAAAGATTTTTCAAAAAACGCCATATGTACTTTTACAGGAGTGAATCATTTTCATTTAAATCGGGTCACATTTTATTATGCTTCAAATAATAAAAACTTTTGGGTCTCCAGTTTTCTAGACCAATATTGACATGAGAGTTTTATCAATCACTCTACAACCCACGAGAAACACACCGCTAGTACATAAACGGTCAACAGGCAATGTGAGTACCATTTCTGTGAGGTATTTGATTGTGCGTTTATGTATTATTTATTTTATATTGAATATTACTTATTCAATTACTTACTCGTCTCTATGAAAACAAGAGATTGTGTAAATGATTTAAAGATATTTGTAATGAATATGTAAAAAAAATAAAGATAAAACACTACAGAATTCGTTAAAAAGGTTTTTTATGCGTATTTTGGAATGAAACGTGATGACGAAAACAAATAATGGGTTCCACACTAAATTTCTTCCCTTCATGTCGAAGAGTTGAGACAATGGACTAAAGGTAAATGGAAGTATTTGCCTTTTGGAATTCCAGTGGTTTAGCGTGATACTGGAAACAACAGAAATGACTGTTATTTCTCATTAAAAGTCATGCAAGGCTACAAAACTCGAAATAAAAAGAAATTTTTTATCCGAACCTTCAACCTGCTATAAAACCAACAGGTGATGTTCATTGACCTGTCTACGCTCCATCAGAGAATCTCTACACAGTTACATGTCATTCTAAATCTGAAGTCAATAGAAATTATGGTAGGAATTCATTTCAGCCTGAAATGTCAGGTGCAGTTTATGATTTGGTGAGAGATTTGGATCTTCAGAGATTTTGGAGACCAGACTTCTGGCTAATGATTTAATTTCTCCAGAGACATACTTTTACTGGTACAGAAGTCGTGAGAAATAGTTTATACCATACTTTTTCCAAGAAGGATTACTTTATTTAATGGAATAATATTGCTGAATTAAACCAATACTGCTGTCTGTAAATAAAGATAGTGATTATTGCTTACTGATTCCTACAAAACAAGTTTTCTTTACCATGGTAACGTATATTCTTCTGTTCCTATTTTTCATTCTGTTCACTTGAAGGAAACTTACAAAAATGTTGAACTTCCTAATAAGGTCAAATAAAAAACGTGGTTGGAAACTTTCTGGACATTAAATAATCCTTTGCGTGTTTTGGGTTCAACAAACCATTTAAACTGAGTTTCCTTCTTAATTTTGTTTATTTTGTTAATGGGACAGCAGAGTACGATGTCAGCAATGGAAAAGATAGTAATGTTTACACAGTCTGATACTAAGATCGAAAAACATCAGGGAAGATGTGATATCGGTATGGAGGCTAACTTTGAAATAAGATGCTCCAGAAGGCATACACAAAAAGAAACTGCACAACACGTGGTTTCGGGACTCAAATATGTATATCTCAACACACGCTTAAATCACGATGAATGAGGACGCATATTCGTTTAACATCAATCATCTTTCATTTTCTTCAGTTTGTTTCTATTTATTTAAACAAATATAATAAAAATGTTGTTCATTGTGGGAAGCGAAATAATAATTTAATATAGGTAATACAAAAAGTGGATTATCATTTCTGTCTTTGTAGAAGACGTTAATGACTATAACATTTAGTAAAGCGTGTTTAAAAATGTTGAAACAAATAAAAGAAACTAATCCAACTCCACTTTTTCAGATCATTAATCAAATATATCATTATCAAAATGATATGTCTGAAGAGAATATTACACATATAATAATTTATGAGTTTAAAAGAATAGCAAAAGTGCAGCAGAAACTACATGAAACATGCAAGGTGTTTATGGTGTGGAGTTTCTTAATGAAATAAAATGTCGAAAATGGTTTTAGAATTTCAGATCAAATAATAATAGCTTAAGTAATGCACTACGTTCAGGTCATCCTGTTGAGTTTACGAGTAATGATAACTTACTGCAAGCTGCACTTAAAGAACATTGTGCTGTAACAGTTAAAGAACTAACACAGAAGCTAAATTTAACCCACTCAACAATTCACTGTCATCTGCAACAGCTAGAAAAATGTCAACACCTAGAAAATGAGTCCCCCTTGAGTTGACAGAAGCCAACATTAGAGAAAGAGTTAACTTTGCACTTCTCTACACTCTCGTAAAAGTATCTCACCTCTTTTGGACAGGTTAGTGATTACAGATAAAACATGGATATATTATGAAAATGTTAAACCCTGCATAGAACGACTAAGTGCAGATAAATTGGCTATAGAACAGCCCACAACGGACCTCAGCCATAGGAAAGTCTTGTTTAGTATTCGGTGGGATATTGTTGATACGATCCACTTTGAGTAACTGTCACTCAATGCACTGATTACACCAGACTTCTATTGTCAAAAATCAGAGCACTTGAACTTTGCACTGTGTTACGTTTTTTTGTGGACTGAACGCAACAGAAAGACACAGATAACAGCTTATATAATTTATTACAATAAACTATTATATATGTGACAGATATAAAATAAATTATATAATAACAATGACAGATGTACAGTTTCAACCTTCAAAGTTAATTACAATACAAAATGGTACTGGCCTGTGTCTAATAATATGATCCAGAATGAAAGTCCAAAAATTCAGATCAGATATCCAAAATTCCAGTCTAGGGGGTGAACATGGTCCCACGAAGAAATTCCGAAATTTGAATGATGAAGTCCAGAAACAATTCACAGTCCAATAAATTTGACGAAGTTCTTTTTACGATGTTTTTGATGAGTGTTTCAACTTGTCTTTTTCCAACTTGCCCCGGTCTCCCCTAAACAGTCCTATACGTGTTGACTTTCAGTATAACCAGTAATTCGAATGAATCGTAAAGAATGATGAAATAAAATCACAGCTTTTGTAGATCTAACTCCAGTTACAAATCCAAGTTGAATAAACACACAGCAAACATTGAAAAATTCTCAAACGAAAAACAACATCTCTTGAATCGAATAAAAACGAATGACTGACTCTCCTCGCTTCGCCGTCTGTTTATATACTAGTAGGGTTACTGTGTACTCGAAAAATCACGTAACTTCCCAGAATTCCAGAGTAATCTCGATTCGTCTCGTACAGACAACAGACCAATACAAATGATCGATCTACTTAATTCTAGAAATTTCTACATAAATAACAACGTATATACATAACACTCTCCCTCTTAAAAGCAAAAAAAGAGTTTGAACTTGTGAGAACCCCCTTTTTTATAAATCAACTCAAAAGGGCTAAATCCAATAGATTCTTGAACAACCTCACGAACTGCAAACAATAACAAAGGAACACCCTCATCCCAATAGTTTGAGTGCTCGTGGCAGTAATTTCTAAGCATGGCTTTTAGAGTTTGATGGAAACGTTCAAGGACACCTTGTGACTTTGGATGGTATGCACTGGATGAAACTTGATCGATGTTTAGTTCATGCATGGCTTGTTGAAATAGCTTGGACATAAAATTTGAGCCTTGATCTGATTGTAAAACTTTTGGAATCTCAAACATGATAAAGAATTTGACAAGAGCCTTAACAATGTTGGGAGCAGTGATTTTTCTCAAAGGGATAGCCTCAGGGAAACGTTTAGAAGCACACATGATTGTCAAGAGGTATTCATTTCCTGCTTTGCTTTTTGGCATTGGACCAACACAGTCGATAATGACCCTTGAGAACGGTTCTTCAAAGGCAGGAATAGGCTGCAGTGGTGCTTTGACAATCTCCTGATTTGGATTTTCTGTCATTTGGCAGGAATGACATGTCTTACAATAGTCAAAAACATCATGGCGCATCTTTGGCCAATAGAAATGTCGTCGAATACGATCTAGGGTCTTTCTTACAACTAAGTGTCCTGACAACACATGATCATGAGCAAGACTAAGAATATCATTCCGATAGCATTATGGAATGACGATTTGGTGAATAACATTCCATTCTTAATCAGCAGCAATGTCAGGAGGTCTGTATTTTCTCATTAACACACCTGACTTCTGGTAATAACAAATAGGGACAGTTCCTATTTCATTTTCATCAACGGCCAGTTGTAGAAGAGAACGAGTTTCAGGATCATTGTCCTGTTCCTCAACAAGTTTGTTACGATGAAGAGAGTTGAAAAATGACTTGCAGTCATCAGTAGAACATAAAGTTGAGTCCGAAATCTCATCGATGTGAGACATGAACATATCAGATAAAGGGAAATCCTCTTTGGACTCCTGAGAACGTGTTTGAGAACGAGTAACAGCACAGAAAAGAAAAACATCAGGAAATTCTTCAACGAGTTGCTCTGTACTGGGATTAACAACAGGTGCATCAACAACACGAACCTCTGGTACCACCGTACTACCAGCCAAATCATTCTCCAAAAGCATAGACACACCTTCAACAGGCAATGAGGCTTTAATTCCCACAGTCACTGGGCCTGAAACTAAGTCCGAATGCAAATCCAATCTATGAAAAGGGATAGAAACGACGCCACCTTCTACACCAGAAATGAGCACATTGGCCTCAACAGATGACGTTTCAGAAAACGGAAGTACACTTTCCAAAATCAAACTCTGAAAAGCTCCAGTATCCCGCAGGATCTTAATTGGTTGTAGATGTGAATCGCCAACAAAAGAAACAAAACCTTCAGTGATGAAAGGCTTAAATTTGTCCTCAACAAGATCTTCAGGTACATCAAGAATATTGGCCTTGGAATCCACAGTGGACTGGACAGGGTTCAAATCATTTGGAACCAATGATGTATCCAACGAGAGTGAAATGAAACTATGCGGCGATGGCTTGTATTTGAGCTTATAGCACTCAAACATCAGATTGCCAGGTTTCCTTCAATAAACACATGTGTTATGTAAATGTCATGTAAATGTTTTGTAAGCGACAACATGTCGTGTTATGTTAAAATTTTCATTTTTTTATTTATATTTCCATATTTATACTATTGTTTCAAAGTTTAAACTAATAAAATATGTTGTTATTCATTTAGGGTAACATTTAGAATTTTCTAGAATTAAGTACACCAATCATATGTATGTAAATGAAAGGTTGGCGGTCTCGTGTCTAGACGAGAAGTCTCGTGCAAGAACGGACATGCGCGGATTGCTCTGGAGATCTGTAGAAGTTTCACGGTGTTTCTAAAAGTCTAGGCCTACAATATATAAACAGACGAAGATGCGAGAAAGAAAGAAAGGAGTCAGACATTAGTTTTATCAAAGAGAATAGTCATTAACAAAGAGGATTCAGTCATTCGTTTGAGAAAGATTAAGTGTTTGCTGTGATTATTCAACTTGGATTTATGATTGAAGTTAGATCTACGGAAGCTGTGATTTTACTTCGTCAATCTCTACGATTCATCCGAATTAGTGGTTATACTGAAAGTCAACACGTGTGGAACTATTTACGGGAGATCGGAAAAATGTAGGCGACAAGTTTGTGACGTTTATCGGAGGCATCGTGAAAAGAACTTCGTCGAATTTATTGAACTGTGAATTGTTTCTGAACTTCTTCATTTAAACTTCGGAATTTCTTCGTGGGACCAAATTCACACCCTAGACTGGAATTTGAGACTTTCATTTATCATTATATTAGATACAGGCCAGTACCATTTTGTATTGTAATTAACTTTGAAGGTTGAAACTAGTACTACTTCGTTTTGTAATTAATTTTGAAGGTTTAAACTTAATATCTGTCATTGTCATTATATAATTTATGTTATATCTGTTACATATATATATATTTAGTTTAGTGTAATAAATTATACAATCTGTTATCTGTGTTTTTCTGTTGCGTTTAGTCTACGAAAAACATAAAACATCAAAATAGGTAACAGAAAATTGGGGGCTCGTCCAAGATTGATCAAACAGTTTAATTATATTCCAAAATTAGATTTATATTCTATACAGATAGACAACCTGTATATTCAAAATGACATTCCAACTTGAAGATTTTATAAACAAATTTAATCAGAATCCCTCTTTCGAATTGATCAGTGAATTAAAAAAAATCTGAATTGCTTGATGTTGGAAAATATTTCGATTTAGATGTGAAGCAAGCAATGAAGAAAACAGATACTAAACGAATTATTGTTGAACATTTGGTCAGCCAAAAGGTTTTACCTCACAAAGTTGCACAACAATTGCCCGCCGCTCATTTGACCCAGATTTTGAATTAAAAAAATGGAAATGAAATTTCGTTTAGAAATTGAAAACAAACGCCTTGTTCTTGAGGCAGAAAAAGAAACCAAACGACTTGAGGCAGAAAAAGAACTGAAACGTATTGAGGCAGAACAAGAAAATAAACGTATTGAGGCAAAACAAGAAAACAAACGCCTTGTTCTTGAGACCGAAATACAAATACAAAAACAATGACTTCATCTTATTCTCAAAGCTCGTCATCTACCAAAAACGTGTCATTCTCATTCAAAACATGTGCTTATTGTAAGAAACCGGGCCATCTGATTTCTGAGTGCTATAAGATGAAAAACAAGCCATCACCCCCTAGTTTCATTTCACCCTCGTTGGATACATCTTTGGTTCCCAATGATTTTGAGCCTGTTCAGTCCACTGTGGATTTCAAGTCCAATATTATTGATGTACCTGAAGATCTTGTTGAGGACAAATTTAAGCCTTTCATCACTGAAGGTTTTGTTTCTTTTGTTGGTGATTCACATCTACAACCAATTAATATCCTGCGGGATACTGGAGCTCTTCAGAGTTTGATTTTGGAAAGTGTACTTCCGTTTTCTGAAAATTCATCATTGGGGCCAATGTGCTCATTTCTGGTGTAGAAGGTGGCGTCGTTTCTATTCCTCTTCATAGATTGAATTTGCATTTGTACTTAGTTTCGGGCCCAGTGACTGTGGGTATTAAATCTTCATTGCCTGTTGAAGGTGTGTCTATGCTTTTGGGGAATGATTTGGCTGGTAGTAAAGCGGTACAGAGGTCCATGTTGTTGAAGCACCTGTTGTTAGTCCCAGTACAGAGCCACTCGTTGAAGAGTTTCCTGATGTTTTTCCCGCCAGTGCTGTTACTCGTTCTCAAACACGTTCACAGGAGTCCGAAGAGGATTTCTCTATATCTGATACATTCATATCTCACATCCATGAGATTTCGGACTCAACTTTAAGTGCTACTGATGACTCCTAGTTATTTTTCAACTCTCTTCATCGTAACAAACTCGTTGAGAAACAGGACAATGATCCTAAAACTCGTTCTCTTCTACAACTGGCCGTTGATGAAAATGAAATAGGAACTGTCCCTATTTGTTATTACCAGAAGTCAGGTGTGTTAATGAGAAAATACAGACCTTCTGACGTTGCTGCTGATGAAGAGTGGAATGTTATTCACCAAATCGTCATTCCATAATGCTATCGGAATGATATTCTTAGTCTTGCTCATGATCATGTGTTGTCAGGACACTTAGGTGTAATAAACACCTTAGGAAAATCAAATCAGAGGATTCCCAAAGCACCACTGCACCCTATTCCTGCCTTTGAAGAACCGTTGTCAAAAGTCATTATCGACTGTGTTGGTTCAATGCCAAAAAGCAAAGCAGGAAATGAATACCTCTTGACAATCATGTGTGCTTCGACACGTTTCCCTGAGGCTATCCCTTTGAGAAAAATCACTGCTCTCAACATTGTCAAGGCTCTTGTCAAATTCTTTACCATGTTCAGGAAGTTGTGCAATCAGATCAAGGCTGAAATTTTATGTCCAAGCTATTTCAACAAGCCATGCATGAACTAAACATCCATCAAGTTTCATCCAGTGCATACCATCCTGAATCACAAGGTGTCCTTGAACGTTTCCACCAAATTACTGCAACGAACACTGAAAGAACTGGAATGAGGGTGTTCTCTTGTTGTTGTTTGCATTTCGTGAAGTTATGCAAGAATTTACTGGATTTAACCCTTTTGAGTTGGTTTAAAAAAACAAAAAACAGAAAAAGGTTTTCACAAGTTCAAACTTTTTTTTTACTTTTAAGGGGGAGAGTGTTATGTAAATATCATGTATATTTTTTGTAAGCAACAACATGTCGTGTTGTGGTTAAATTTTCATTTTCATTATTTATATTTCTATATTTATATTATTGTTTCAAAGTTTAAACTAATAAAATATGTTGTTATTCATTTAGGGTAACATTTAGAATTTTCTAGAATTAAGTACACCAATCATATGTATGTAAATGAAAGGTTGGCGGCCTCGTGTCTAAACGAGAAGTCTCGTGCAAGAACGGACATGCGCGGATTGCTCTGGAGATCTGTAGAAGTTTCACGGTGTTTCGAGAAGTCTAGGCCTACAATATATAAACAGACGAAGATGCGAGAAAGAGAGAAAGGAGTCAGACATTAGTTTTATCGAAGAGAAGAGTCATTAGAAAAGAGGAGTCAGTCATTCGTTTGAGAAAGATTAAGTGTTTGCTGTAATTATTCAACTTGGATTTATGATTGAAGTTAGATCTACGGAAGCTGTGATTTTACTTCGTTAATCTGTACGATTCATCCGAATTATGGTTATACCAAAAGTCAACACGTGTGGAACTATTTTTTGGGAGATCGGAAAAAAATGTTGGCGACAAGTTTGTGACGTTCAGCGGAGGCATCGTGAAAAGAACTTCGTCGAATTTATTGAACTGTGAATTGTTTCTGAACTTCTTCATTCAAACTTCGGAATTTCTTCGTGGGACCAAATTCACACCCTAGACTGGAATTTGAAACTTTCATTTTAGATCATTATATTACATACAGGCCAGTACCATTTTGTATTGTAATTAACTTTGAAGGTTGAAACTAGTACTATTTCGTTTTGTAGCTAATTTTGAAGGTTTAAACTTAATATCTGTCATTGTTATTATATAATTTATGTTATATCTGTTACATATATATATTTAGTTCAGTGTAATAAATTATACAAGCTGTTATCTGTGTTTTTCTGTTGCGTTTAGTCTACGAAAAACATAAAACATAAAAATACGTAACAAATGATTTGGATGAGAATGACACGTTTTTGGTAGATTATGAGCTTTGAGAATGAGATGAAGTCTTTATTTGAGAATCAGAAGTTTGCTCTTTTTTGTTTTTGTCGACACTTGCATAACATTTGAATGAGTCATTGGGTTTCTTTGCTGTCTGATTTGTTTTCGTTTTGTACGACAAATCTATGTGAGTCAAAGCATACTCGTCTGCCAAGACAGCAACATGATGAATTTTGGAAGCTTTTTGTTCATCGATGTAAGTTTTGAGCTCTACGGGAATACATCTTTTAAACTCTTCAATTAACATGAGTTATCTGAGTTTTGTTTAATCATCTTTGATTTCTTTGGAATCACACCACCTGTCGAACAGATTTTTTTATCACGAGCAAATTCGACAAAAGTTTGGCTGTCAAACTCTTTGTAACCACGAAATTTTTGTCTGTGTGCCTCTGGCACCAATTCATAAGCATTCAAAATGCATTTTTTGACGTGCTCGGCCGTGAGTTTGGAAAATACTCCCTGCGCTTTACCCTTGAGAACACTCTGAATTAATATTGTTCGATATTCGGTAGGCCATTTTAACCTAAGGCCCAATTTTTCAATTGCTGAAAATATTTATCTACAGCCTTCTCATTGAATGGAGGTACTAAACGAATTTGTTTGGAAGCATCAAAATTATCCAACCACCTTTCGACAACCTTTTCTTCTGTCTGTGCCTTTCTTATACTGATTTCCTTATCAGTTTTAATGCGTTCTTTTTGTATTTCGGCATCAAGGCGTTTGTTTTCCTTTTCTGCCTGAATAACAAGGCGTTTGGTTTCTATTTCTAAACGAAATTTCATTTACATTTACATTCTTTTTAATTCAAAATCTGGGTGAAAATGAGTTGCAGGCAATTGTTGTACAACTTTTTGAGGTAAAACGTTTTGGCTGACCAAATGTTCAACAACAATTCGTTTGATACCTGCTTTCTTCATTGCTTGCTTCACTTCGAAATTGAAATGTTTTCCAACATCAAGCAATTCAGATTTTTTTTAATTCACTCATCAATTCGAAAGAGGTATTCTGATTAAATTTGTCTATAAAATCTTCGAGTTGGAATGCCATTTTGAATATGCAAGCTCTCTATCTGTATAGAATATAAATCTAATTTTGGAATAGAATTAAATTGTTTGGTCTATCCCGGACGAGCCCCAATTTTCTCTCACGTTTTTTTTGTGGACTGAACGCAACAAAAAGGCACAGATAAAAGCTTATATAATTTATTACAATAAACTATCATATATGTGACAGATATAAAATAAATTATATAATAACAATGACAGATGTTCAGTTTCAACCTTCAAAGTTTTGGAATGAAAGTCCAAAAGTCCAGATCAGAAATCCAAAATTCCAGTCTAGGGGGTGAATTTGGTCCCACGAAGAAATTCCGAAGTTTCAATGGAGAAGTCCAGAAACAATTCACAGTCCAAATATTTGACGAAGTTCTTTTTACGATGTTTTTGATGAATGTCTCAACTTTTCGTTTTCCAGCTTGCCCCGGTTTCCCCTAAACAGTCCTATACGTGTTGACTTTCAGTATAACCAGTAATTCGAATGAATCGTAAAGAATGATGAAATGAAATCACAACTTTTGTAGATGTAGCTCCAGTCACAAATCCAAGTTGAATAATCAAACAGCAAACGTTGACAAATTCTCAAATGAAAAACAACATCTCTTGAATCGAATAAAAACGAATGTCTGACTCTCCTCGCATCGCCGTCTGTTTATATACTAGTAGGGTTACTGTGTTCTCGAACAATCGCGTAAAATCCCAGCATTTCAGAGTAATATCGATTCGTCTCGTACAGGCACCAGGCCAATACAAATGATCGATTTACCTAATTCTAGAAATTTCTACATGAATAACAACGTATATGCATAACACTTTATACATAAGACACGGAAATAAAAGAGGCCAGTTTGATCAGTCTTTAAGGTGTTGTGTTACACCAGAATAAAGCACGGCTCCACACATCAAGGATCAGAAATCCAAAGATTTAAGAGATAGACTGAGATAACTTCAACATCCTCTTTATTCTTCAAATGGCTCGGCATGGCCAACCGTACTAAGACGTGCGAGTCGTAATCTGAGAGTCACGGGTTCGCATCCTTGTCGCGCCAAACATGCTCTTCCTTTCAGCCGTGGGATCGTTAGAATGTAATGGTCAATCCCACTATTCGTTGGGAAAAGAGTAGCCCAAGAGTTGGCGGTGGGTGGTGATGACTAGCTGCCTTACCTCTCGTCTTACACTGCTAAATTAAAGACGGCTAACACAGATAGCCCTCGAGTAGCTTTGTGCAAATTTCAAAACAAACAAACATTCTTCAAACATTCTCTCCAGCTGGTTACCATCTACTCCAAAGTTTGGAGAATTATCTTGATGGAAAAAAGCATAGATCATGTGAAGATGTCAAAACTACTCTCTCTACATTGTTTTCCTCCAAGAATTTTATAGAAGTGGCATTCATAAGCTTGCGAATCGTTGGCAGAAAGTAATTAATAATAATAAAAGGTACATTATTGATACATTTATATTGAAAGCATTTTAAATCCATTCTATTTTTTGAACCTAAAATCCTGCGTTACTTAATGGATGACCTAATATAAGCAGATCTGAATATGATATTATTAATTAGCACTAAAGCAATATTAAATTCGTTCAATACACAATACTCTACCTATGTTAGCAGTCTTTAAGTTAACAGTAAAAGATGAAAAGAAAGGGAGCTGGTCATTAGCACCCACCAACAACTCTTGAGATACTGTCTTACAATCAGAAATGAGATTGATCATGATATTATAACGCCCCTATGGTTGAAAGGACGAGCATGTTATGCGGGACTAGGATTTTAGCCAGCGATTCTCAAATTGCGAATAAAGCGCTTTAAACACCTAATCATGATAGGTAAAAGCAAGATAACTGGCTCAAACTGCAACCATATACGACGAGCATGTTCGGAAACAGGACTTGAATTCGCTACCTTCCTAGAGAGTCCAACATCCTAACCACCAAGTCATGTCAAGCTCAAATTCTCTATTTATTATATTTTGTGTTTTCTATGTTATTCACAGTAACTGTAACTCTGAATTCGTTTGTTTTGTTTTTGGCCTGCAAACTTAAGGTTTACCAACACGTATGTGAGTAAGAGCTTAAATTAATATTCTTCTCGTCTTTCAAGTTCATCCAGCATTCGGTACACTTTCTTAGCTGACCGGTAATGATATAGAAATTAAAATACTATACTTTTATGCCGAAAGTAGAAATAAAATGTTTTAAATAACAGCTAAAATAATCTATGCACAAATCTTTATCATAATATAACCTTTGGTTATCTTCAGTAAATTCAGTTTGTAAATTTCCTTCTTGATGAAATAGAACCTGTAAGTACTAAATAGGATTAAAGTATTCTACTTATCCAAAGAATCCATACAGATCTAGAGAATTTCTTGTTTTATGCTGTCAAGAACAGGAAGATTAAGTCTTGTGATTGTTAAGCTTTTTTAAGAATTTACCACCAACGAATTATTGAGCAAAATACATTCTGCCTTGTAGATAGAACGCAGAAACCAGATGAATATTCATCAAAACTGGATCAAATTTAGGAGTTAATGTTTTTAATAAAATAAATGTACCTTATTTAATGAGCCGTCTCTCTTGTTGAATCACCCTTTTGTTTGCAATTTCAAAATCATTCTAATAAAATTTGAAATTGTTACACATAGTTATCTTTCGAAATAAAATAAACAAACAAAAACCATGAAATTTGATTAAAAAGCATTAAAACCATCTCATAAATGTATTCTCTAGGTTGTCTAATACGCTTGAGCGCTTGAAACTGTTTTTAAAACTACAACCTAAATAAATATTTTTGGTTTTCGTTCTAAGGCGCAATGAATACGATATTTGCCCATTCATCAAAAGTGCCATTAAACCCTGTGTATAACGTAATGCCGCTTCATTATTACAAAACATCTGTGATAAAGATATTTTTGGCCACCAACAGTCAACAAAGTAAAGCTGATTATAATACTTCTAAGATAATCTCCGCATCATGTTCCAACCTTCAACATTTCCAAAACTGCTGGAGCTAGGAGTGTAGTATTCTCAAAGAACATTCTAGCCGAACTTGTCTGCTATTGAGGTTATTTACCTCTATATAGAAAAATTCCTTCAGAAAAGTGATTTCTGAGCTTTCCTATAACGAGATTATGAATAAGTGACGACACACATGTCATCAAAGACACGTTGCTGTAAATCCTATTCTTCGTTGATAAAACAAACCTGTGAAATGGCGGTGAGTGTTGATGATAAACTGCTTTCCCTCTATTCTTTCACTGTTAAATTAGGGACGGATATCGTTAATAACCATCGTGTACATTTACGGGAAATCCCAAAACAAAACAAAAACACAAACGATCGTCTATTACTATTAAATGCGTTAAAAAGAACAGTTTGAATGAAGTGGGCAAGACATAAATTTAATTACTTTTTCTCTCTTGTCTGCAATTAACTGTACAAAGTTTTAATATGAGATATCTATGCTGTGCTGACCACTGGTATCGAAACTCAGGTTTCAGTGCTATAAGTCTTCAAAGTTACTGTTGAACCATTTAAAATCAACTTCTGATAAAACAATTCATTTATTGTTAACTCTTTTAAAACAAAAAATATCAATAAATTTTAAATTTAGTATATCATTATTCAAACTATTGCTTTTTGTTCAGATTCGATAACACTCAAATATGATATAAAATGAAGAAAAATTGGAACAAACTGACCGTAAATAAAAAATATAAAACACAAAATAAAATTCATCTGAGCTCAAACGATTATTAAATTTAGAAAAATTTAAGTAAAATTAACCTTGATCTACTTGTCTCTGTAGTATTACAAAGTTAAGACATAGTGAGGTTTAATTGAGATGTAATTACAGTTAATGATTACATGTGCTTTTCAAACTTGTCTTAAGTATATATATATTTTCCCAAAATCTGGCTAAAACCAGGAACTAGAACTATTTACTGCAAAAGTGTGATCTGTTTTTTGCATCATTCTTTTCTAAATACAAACATTTGAATTTTGGGTGGATTGATATAGGACAAGCAGAGGTCACTTCATATATTTATTTTGAATAGCCGAGTTTGTCAGATAGAGGCATTATTTTTAAATATCTTATAGGTATAGGACTAAAACTTAAGTTTAAAGAATATACTTTGTCAGCGATAATGTTATTTGTTTTTCAGCACAAACTTACACAAAACGCTATCTGTATGTGCTCTGTCCATTTCGGGTATTAATACCCGGTTTTTTGCGTTGAAAGTCCGCAGACATGCAGCTTTGCCAGAATGTGGGGTGCTAACGTATTAAGCTGTACAAAAAAGATGAAGAGTATTTGTAACTTCTTTTGAAATCTGCTGTAACCAGATGTAATTACGTGTGTAGCTGTTTGTGTACAGACCAGATTTTTATGTTAAACGCCTCAATCTCTGCATTAAGGCACTGAAAATATCTGCATGAAGAACTTCCAACACTTCAAACATATTGAACATTTTCTGGTTTTGGTGTTTATGTGTTTAATGAATTAGCAATAAATATATCAGTCCCATTAAGAAATCGCTGGTGAGCATAATGACTGTTCACCAGCCCAATTCTGAAAATATATAAAACATTTATACGTTAAATATATTTGGCAGACAATAACCCTCTCTGTTAAGGATATTCTCACTCGGGGCTAAAGAAGATGATCTGTTTCGCGTCCCAGAAACACAGAGATATGTTAGCATACCCACACCTCCATAAACCGTATTTCGAGCACAAACAGCCCGTTGTCTAACTTTGTACAAATTCCAAACCGAACTATTGTTTCTGAACACCTCCTGTTGGAAAGAGCACACAACTTTCATCCTGTGCGTTTTTTCTACAAACAAAATGTCTCATACGTTAAGTTTTTATCATTGTTGTTTGTCCTCGGGATAAACAATGTGCACTCAGTGCGAGTGCACAGAAATCAGAAGTGGTTGTAAAAGAGAATGATAAGCTTCCTGAAATAAAAATAAATATAATACAACAATAATATTATTTTTTACAAACACCACAATGTTTTTTCAGCCTGTTAATAGTTCAAAGGGGGAATATACAAGGATATTTCATTTCAATTTATTTTACATAAAATTATCAGAATAAAAATGCAAATCTGAAGTTCGCTTTCTTTTTTACTACAGAGAAAGATTATTTTTTTATTTTAGATGCGGCACAGCAGATATGGGTTTATATTGTGATTTTTTTCAAGCAAAAAGCATTTAATGATGGCTCAGTCGTGTCTTGACAGATTTGGGATGAAATTACAGTTTTAGACTCAAGAAGTCAATCCATTTCAAACGATATATTTAACCACGCCCTAGGTCTCATAGTTCACTTTAATCCCGCCGAAAAGAATTTCAAATTTAGGGTAAACTGGAAGTACTTGATAAGTAATAAAATCAATTCGTGAATACTCGATTAAACGTTTGGTATTGTTGGCGCACAAAAAGTAGACAATAAAGAAAAAAAGGAAAAAAGATGTCACAGATTATTTTGCTCTAATTCTGTCCGAAGGAATATCATGTGCTGTGGCTTGTGAGGATTATCTCTTGTTACTAATATGTGGAGCTGTTTTTATATATATGATATTTACATTTCTGTATGCATTATGTGCTCTGTCCAGCTAAACGGATAAAATTTTGTTTTTCAACAGTGCCCCCAAAGTATTTAACTTTGTACTAATTAGCGACGATTTATCGTAGTTTGGAAGATTTTTTGGATTTTTCCAACTCGAAATAGTTAGGTCTTGTCTGTCATGTAGTCTATTGATATTTGCTAACTTGTTTACATTAAAAGAAAAAGAAAAGTAATGATCAATCGAAATTTTCTATAAATATACTGAGACTTATAAAGTAATAAAAGTACTGTTATCAGTTGGAAAACGTCATGATGATATGTCTTTGTTCAAAGGGTTTACCTCAAACAATGGTTTAGTATTTCTAGTAAACTATATATTTCCTTTCCCAGTATAACAAACCTAAGGTAACAAACCAAAAAGTATCTGGTATCTAATCATCAATATGTTTAAGTTTTAGAAAAAACAGTACATAGAATGGTAGCTGTTTAAACGTTGCATAACATTTATGTAGATCCATTATGATAAACTAACGAAAATTATGTAAATATATTATGTAATAAAACTAAATCAAATTTCACTGAATACGTTGACATTCGTGAAATTAGTCATATAATAATGCAAGTATAGGACTTTTAATCATTCTTTTGATGAAGGTATTTTATCTTCAATTAAGGAAGTAAACATGTTTCATTATTCAGCCTGTTCATTTGATATTGACCTGGCAAACCCGTCACACCAAACATGCTTACCCATTCTGCCCGTGGGGAGGTTATAATGTTTCGGTCAATCATAATATTCGTTGGTAAAAGAGCAGCTAAATAATTCGCAGTTGTTGTTTATCACTAGCTTCTTTCCCTCTTATATTACGGTACTAAATTTGGGAAGACTAGCGAAGAGAGGATTTGTGAAGCTTTGCGAGAAATTCAAAAACGAAGAAACAAACGACTTAAATTGAAATAGTTTCGTCACTTTCGCTGATATTACGCTCTTCCACCTCCATCTTTACGACTTAAGAACGCAGCAACCTAGACATGTGCATCACATTTGTACAATCAACAGGTAAACTTTCGTTACAGAGATCATTTGTACACAGTTTCATAGTTTCATAGTGCGGAACAATCCAGTTTACGATTATAAGGTAATTCTGGAAAGTTTTATTCATCTACATGAACAGTCACTTGTAATAAAATGTTACTTGATGGTTTATGTTACATTATAACCTGAACCACTCCTTTTGATTTATAACACTATATTAACTAACTATATACTGAACAGATAAATTATATCGTTACAAATTATCTCAACTTTTTCCAGCTTGTTTTTTTTTCGTAAATAGCTGTAACATTATCGAAATATTGTTTGATTTTTGTTAATCAATATTGGATGTTTAGAGACTATTAATATAAGTTAAATACTTCAATGATTATTTACGAAGATAATTATTTAGGAATAAATATTGAGTTTTTAATATCAACAAAGTTTTCATTCACAATTTTATTTAGAACACAATTTCATGACTCATATTAATAAAATGCCAAAATGTCGTTATTCTCAAACTTGAGTTCTACATCTGAATTATAATTTTTCGTTACAAATATTTCGTGCACGTATATCGTACATTACATAGAAACTCGTATTATAAAATTACCTCAAGACCTTATTAGAAGCAAGATTTATGTATTAAACATTTGATTTTCTCGATGATATATACTTGACACAGAAACCGAAAAGTTCTGATATTTTCAGACCACTGTCAAAAATTTACTATATATGTCATAATGTTTTGATCTTTTTTCAAAACCTAAAAGGAGTTATAATTTGCTAATTGAAATAAATTAAATATTTTCCTTTTAAAATAAAATGTTGATAAGTACGAGAGATTTATATTTTCGCAATGAAATATATATCTAACTCTTAACCATCATTTAATACCAGAATGCATATTTTTATAAAAACTGACTTCTTTAGATTTTGTGGGTACTGTCGAGGTAAAAACTGTCGTTCTCTAAATTATTATAAATGTTTCAGAATGATAGAAAGTGGCTCACACTAAATAATATAATCTGTCAGTAACTATCATAGAGTTAAGTTATTGTGACAGTTTATTTGTATTCCTCGGATATATGAGTGGGTTTGATTGAAGTGCAACTTGGCTATAAATGAATACAACAATGTAGGTAAATTAACTTTCGTGCTAATCTATGCTTCACTTAATAATAAATTGGAATAAAACGTATGTTCTATTACGTGCTCTAATACATGTTTTAATGGCCATCGGATTAGTTATGATTGCTCTCTCTTTGTAAAGGAAAATTGTATAGAAAATTTGCTTAATGTCTCGTGTTGCTTTGGTCGTTGTTAAACACAAAGCTGTGTCCGGCATGGCGAATTATTAAGGCTTTCCATTCACAATATGTGAGTCGAAGGTTCGATTCCCTGTCACACCAAATGTGCACACTTTTTCAGATTTTGGGGAGTTTTAATATCACGGTCAATTTCACTATTCGTTGGTAAAAGAACTTTCGAGAGTTGTCAGTGGGTGATGATGACTCGTTTCCTTCCCTCTTGTTTTATGCTGCTCAATTTGAAATGGTTACTGCAGATATCCCTTTTCAGCTTCCTTCGAAACTCCAAACAAACAAAAGAATAAGAAAAAATATTCAGAGTGAGCTTAGTGTACTCATCACAGGTATCAAAACCCAGCATGTAGCATTATAAGCTTATAGTCTTACCTCTAACTCATTGAGAAGTTGACAAATATCAAAATCAAACACACTTTCTAAAACAAACCTTACACTAAATATATATATAGCAACATTATTTATTATATTTTGTCGTGAAGAATATCTTATGGTATAAACGAAGATTTTAGTTATAACTCAAAAATGTCTAGATACTACCCTATGTCGTACCTTATTTAGAATGTCATACACTGTGAAGGTCTATCAGTGTAATTATGAAGGACATTTCCAGCTCATTTCGTGAAGCAGCATTATTTCTATGAGGAACAAAGAGAAGATAATTAAGGAAACTATTACATACCGCATTTTCCGGTTAATAAGCCGAATCGCCGATTTTTCAGCTCTGAAAATGAGCGTTTTTTATTATTACTGCCCAATAAGCCGAAGCCATTTTAAAAAAATGACAAGTTTCTTAAAAATGATTTCTTAGTCTCGTTTCAGCGTCAGCATGCATGTTGTGTGTGATCATTGGCGTTCTGTAGTAAAGCAGAACGTTTCGTATTGAGACAGAGATGGAATCAATATGTCATTCGTTATTGGCTCCACTCACTGTAATTAGGTAACCAATGAAATTCCAGAAACAACGTTTCACTGTAGTCTTAACGTGCGTTGCTGATGGGACAAAATTACCGCCTATTGTAATTTTCAAAAGAAAAACATTTCCTGAGAAGAATAAATTTCCGAAAGAAATGATCGGCCAATAAGCTGACCTCTAAAAATCAGGTCCAAAATTTAGGGCTAGAAATTCGGCTTATTAGGCGAAAAATACGGTATTAATTATATATATTTCAATACATCTGTTACATATTTCAATACATTCTTTCGTTATTTTCAACATATAGGTTTCAATTATGGGCATCGAAGACGAAGACAGAGTTAGGGGGACATCTTTACTCTGTAGAAAAAGTTCCTCGTTTGTACCTATGTATCCGATTTGGGATTCAGGTGAGAACTTAAAGTTTATTCACAATTTTTACCATTCGTTTTGTCTATGTCAAAAATACGTTCTACCTTATATATACATATAATATCTTATATTATTTTAATATTATTATTTTGCATTAAATTCTTAACAACTTTTTTTCAAAAGTTATTTTCACCCAGTATTCTAACTGTTAATCCTCATTAATAATTTGTTTGAGGTCTAAAAAAGTCAAATTTCATATTTTCTTCTATTTTCCACCACATAAGAGCTTATTGGGATCTTTTAATATGATTTTATTCAAGATTATAACGTGTCACTCAAGTTGTCGTTGAGTAGGAAATGTTTTAATATTTTGTGTTTTAATATTAGATATGAACTGAAACAATAAAACTCAACTGCACATGGATACATCTTTTGATTTCAAAATGAATATTTATGTTTTTGGTGCATAGCGTATTGAAAGATCATAGTTTGCTCGTTCATAGATATAATTAAGTGTTTGATGTATGAAAACAAAATTACCCGGGATGTCATAATAATCAACTTTACCTTATTTAATAAGTCATAAAGATTTTAATTATACCAATATGCAGTGCGTAAATAATACGTTAAAGATATATGGATTTCAATTTTTTTTTGTATTTTTGTCAATGTTTACAATTTTGCTCACGAAAACAAAAATAACAAATTTATTTTTGTTGTTGATCAAAGTGAACGATAAGAAGTTTATATCGTTAAATAGTTTTATTGCGAGTGATATTTTAAACAAAACAACTTAAGCTGGATTATTTGCTTATAATTTTCAAATACATTTACGCTTTTAAGTATGGTATTCCTCTGTAAATTCTTAATGTCTTAGATAGGCAAAACACCATTCGAATCTCAAACGTGACACCCGTAAAACTTTTCTAAAACATCTATGACGTATTAAATGAAAAACAGTTCCCACTGTTGAATTAGAAATATTAGTGTTATGTAAATGTCGTGTAATTATTTTGTAAGCGACAACATGTCGTGTTGTGTTTAAATTTTCATTTCTATTATTCATATTTCCATATTTATATTATTGTTTCGAAGTTTAAACTGAGCTTTTATCTGTGTTTTTCTGTTGCGTTTAGTCTACGAAAAACATAAAAAATACATAACAATTAGTATCTCAAATTAAAACTGATGTCTAGACCTGAGTTAATACATTTCCTTTTGTGTGTTTTATTTGACTTAAAAATAAACATATCTCCGTAATATTATTGAAACACTAATATAGAAACAGGTTAGTTCTTTTCCTTAGTATTTAATAAAACCACCTTACACTTATTAGTGTTGTTTAGAACATATTTCAAGTGGTATTTGATTGAAACATGAAAAATAAACTGTATCTGTTGGTTTTTACAATAATAGCAGTTTCTGATCATGTTTGGGTTGACTGTGGCATATTCTTACTTAGTCACACCAAAATTCTTTTTCTATTAATCCGACCTGATTAGGGTCTACATAACATCAACAATTTTTTTTGTGTCTGGTTTAGGAACCCTAATTCAGTCAACATTCGGAACAAGGTAATATCGAATATCATACATATAAGCTTAAAGGTTTAAAAGTGGGGAACATTTTCAATGTCATAGACCTTTAATCCATATTGACGTGAAATTCACTTGTAGAAAAATACATAATATAAAAACGGCTTGTACGGTAGAGAAAAAAACGATGTTAATATTTGTTATTCTATTTAGTATTAGGGTGTTTTCTGTGGTTATGTTGTGTTTATTTGATTTGCAGGGTTCGAAAACGTGTGAACATTATTAAATAATTAAAAGTTACCTTCACACGTTTTTGAACACTGCAACTTAAGTAAATACATCATAACCGCGGAAAACATCCAAATACAAAGTAAATAAACAAACATGAACAAACGCAAAATTAAAGAAGCATTAATTATGCAACAACTTAAGCTCCAAACAAACCAATACAAAAGAACATCTTCATATCTATATAAGAAATGAAATCCTACATTTCAGCACGCCCTCTACATTCCTACACTCAGTTACACAACCGCCTTTAAACGTATGTTCAGTTATGTGTCAGTTACTTCTTGCTTTCTTTGTGAAACTGACGATGACCGAAGAAGCTCGAAACGTTGTTCGCTCCTCAACATAGTGCTTTCTCTACCCATACCAACAGTTTTAATATATATGTATAAAACTGTAATATTCTGAAATGAAGACCATGTTATGTATTTACATTGACGAACAGTATCGAAAAATACGTAACAAACATTTTTGTTTCTTTGACATAAATCTACTGTTTAATATTTTGTTTGAAAGGAACGTGCAAACAAGGAATGTTGCAAAACTTTTTTTAGAATTGTATGACTGTAGAAACAACAGCTATACATAGTCACCACTTTGATTTCCATTATTATATAATAGTTCGAATGACGGTCCGTCTGATGACACCAAACAACCTCAAAGTGAAGCTATAGCTGATGTATACTGGTCACTAGGCCACACCCGTTCAACTATCTCATGTAGCTGGAAAATTAAAGATATTCTTTATCACGACATATGTATATAGACAACTGACGTACTGTTTAGGAATCTCTGGGTATTTTGATTTTTGAGAGAATCGTTGAAATATCGCTATGATCATTTTCTAAAGAGAATATGATAAAAATGGTGAACATGGAAATGGAAGTTTTACAAAGAAGCCTTTAGCAATGTAAAATATTGTATAGAATTATTGAAAATAGGCAAAGAGAGAGCATAATTTGTTGTAAAAGCATAAAAAATTGCTGAACTTCGAAAATCAATCTAACGGAATGACTTCAGCTGTGTATATGAAAAACCTGTTTAGTGAATAATGAAGTTGTTGCTGTGAAAGATTACTAGACAATAATACAGCTTGATGTCGAACTCTGAAACTGTTTCATATTCTTAATGAAAATATATATATACATTCAGGAGAGTTTTTATATTGTTTATTGTCGCTTGGACTCAACATAGTTATACAAAGAGCTGATTTAATACTGAGACTAAACACTTATTTTGTGTTTTTATGTAGACTTCCGATAATTCAGGCCCGACATCTGTCTTTGTGGCTCGAATATTTGCTATTTTGAGTTTAACTAATTGGAAGTGTCACAGTGAAGAAGAAATGTTGTCACCAACAGAAGAAGAGCTACAAGAAGTCTGGCAAATCAAAATGAGAGAGGAGAGAATTTATATCAAATCAGCTTGTTGGAATATTATGTATCCGATATTAAAAGCAAGAATTTTGTCAATTAATGGAAAAATAAAAGCAATAATTGTTGCAAAATCTTAAATTATTTCAATCTGATTCACTATTGAATAAGAACACCTGGAAATTAATAAGAATGTTAGTGTTAACGATGAAAATTTGGAGAAATGAAAACAAATTATTAGTGTAGCAATGGGAACTATTTTAGTTTCAACGACTTTATCAAGTTTATTGAAGTCGCAGGTTTTTACTCAACGCGTTAACGTTAGAAATCTTATTATTAAAATAAAAATTGCTTGTTACCTATTATTATTCATCTCTGACAAGTCTCTGAGTAACAATATTTAAACAAAAATATAGTTCAATATACAAACAGTGACACAGCTCAGAATAACGGTTTTTACAAATAATGGTTTATTTTCAAGCGTTTTTCAAACAGTAATGAATCTTCCATCAGTTCCGTTGTTTTTCTTTATTTCGCGCAAAGCTACTGGACGGTTATTTACGGTGGCCAACCATAATTTTGCAGTGTAAGTAAAAGGAAAGTCAGTTAGCTTGTCATCGCCTCTTACTGCCAACTCCTTGGATACTCTTTAACCAATGAAAACTGGGATTGACTGTATATAATAACTCCCTCAAGAATGAAAGGGTGAGCAACTTCGGTGTTACAGGATTTCGTTACCATGGCCATTAGATGTCATTCAGGAACCGCAACAACCTAGCTATGCCAGGCGGCCAACCATGTTATCTGGAACTGAATTTTTATTAACAATTAACAAAAGAGCAGATTAATACTCTTATAAATACTGACGTTTGAAACGATTTCAGGAAAGTTGAATGTTTGTAATGTTCGAAATTTAATGACGTTCCTGATTAAACATCTGTAGCTTTCCTGTTAGTCTGCTTTTGAATTTCGCGCAAAACTACATGAGGGCTATCTGCACTAACCATTCCTAATTTAGCAGGGTAAGACTGGAGGGAAGGCAGCAAGACATCACCACCCAACGCCAACTTCTGGTCTATTTTTTCGACTAGTAAGTGTTTATCACAATTATTCAGAGGTTAATAGTATGCTGACTGTAACTACCCGACATCGAGTGTTGTGATGGTTGCCTTTTATGCTAGTGGGTGTAATTCCAGAAAATTAAGCTGGCAATTATACTCACATTCATTAATATTTTACATACACATCGTAAGTTACAGATATTTACGCTCGAGAATCTTCTGCAAATTTAGACAACAAGCGTAACTTTCTCAAGACACTCTTTAAAATATAAGTTACTTTTTAATACAGGGTGTTCGGAAAGTTACTGTGCACTTATATATTTATTGACATACAAAACTGCACAGCGACTTTCCGAACACCCTGTGTATGTTTAATTTAAGCAAATGTATGTCTCATGCATTAAAATATATGTGTAGCAGCAAATATCTTACATACTTTAAATTCAGTTATCTATAATATATCTTTGCATCATTTAAAATGCAAGTCTTGATATATTTGTGTAAATACAAGGCGCTATCATTGGGGCATCCATCTTTGAAATGGTTATAGGACTTACAGGTGTTATAGGAATTATACTTCAGTGGTTGACACCTTTAGTGACAGTCCCTACCATATCGTTGGAAGGACTTTCTATCTTCGAAGAAGCAACTTTTAAAGCAAGTAAAAACTGGGGAATAACAATTATGTAAGTCTTATTTTATAATAAACTTGTTAATGGTGTTTTATTATTATTATAGAGAAACTTGTAAAACTCAAGTGAAGCTTTTATGTGTAAAATATTAATTATTTTATGGCTTTGTATGAATATCGCGCAAAGTTACATGAGAGCGATCTGCGCTAGCCATTGCTAATTTAGCAGTGTAAGATAAAATAAAAGAAATCACAACCCACCGCCAACACTTTGGCTACTCTTTTATTAACGAATACTTGGATTGACCGTCACATTATAACGCCTTTACGGCTTATAAAGCGAAAATGTTTGGTGCGAAAGAGATTCGAACCTGTGGCCCTCAGATTACGACTCGAGTTTCTTATCCACATGGCCCTGTTGGGCTTATATCTTATGGTTGTTGTTGTTGTTGTTTTGAATTATGCACAAAGCTACACAATGGGCTATCTGTGCTCTGCCCACCACGGGTATCGAAACCCGGATTTTAGCGTGCAAGTCCGCAGACATACCGCTGAGCCACTGGGGGGCTATATCTTATGGTATCGCACTGATACGTGAAAGGCCCAATATAGCATATGCGAAACCTTAGGGGTATCTGAAAGAAAAGGAGAATTGTTTGTTTCCAGTACAAAGCTGCACAGTTGACTATTGAAAGTATCATGTCCAATCTGCAAACACATGAAATATATTTCTACTTTCTCCGTTAAACACACAAATCACTGTGGATATTACCTACAACATAAACAACTTAATTTATCTCCAACTTATCAAAACTTTAAAAATAAATCACTGTTAACTCCTAAACAACCTTTGTTAAAGCCTTGCTTTTCCATTTGTCAAAACTATATTTTCCTTTGTAAACATTCAATCAGACTAACCGTTCTCATTATAATGACTTTCAAAACGAAAACTTTATTTTGATCAAAATCAAATTAAGGTAAAACTATTCTATATTAATGTCAAGAGTGTTTATCTTTATGCAAGAGCATTATTTCGTAATCACGTAACGTAAATATCGATCTTATAATTTATTATTTTTTACGGTAAGTAGATAATCGTTGAATTTAACATCAGATTTTGAAAACAATATTTAGAGGAAAATTTTTCATATTATATTTTAAAAAGTGGATGAATATAAATGGTAATGAAAACCGATTTACAGAAGTTTCTAACATAACGCATTACACCATACTCAAGAAGCTTGACCTGGCCTGATGGTTGATGCGTTTAAAACTGCATGTTGCGGCTTCGAATCCCTTTACATAACATTTTCGCCCTTTAAAATGAAACAACGACATTAAATTATTGCCAAAGAAGTGACGAAAGAACTTGAAATTTTTCCACCCAAAAAGACATGTGTACATTATTGCAAGAACACTGGAGAAGGAAAACAGGGGGATATGATTACTGCTCAAGACATAGAAAATCTAAAGTTAGCCCTACACATAACACTCTAAAAAGGTTAACTTTGAGAACATTAACAGCTAAGATCAAACTAATATTAATTACTACTGTTAAACATTTATATGAGCTCTGTTGCACTAAGTAGCTCTTCCAGTTTTGTATTCAATGTTTTAAAAACCCACAATTAAAGTATATGTATCTTGTTGTTCTTTGTTTCTCAGAACAGTTTTACTTCTTGTGCTTTTCTCTCGGTACCTCAAAAACTTTAATATTCCTGGCAGTAGCGACAGTAGAAAAAGAGGATAGAAGATCAAACAAATTCCGTTTTTCAAGCTTTTTCCAGGGATAATAGATTTTAAACAAAGCCTCAGTTATTAAATTTAATTTAAAAAGAAACATGTCTGAAATATTACGAGATACAACAAAATAGAAACCAGAAGGAACTATTACGAAATAGAAACTACAAAAGCAAGATGTATGAAATAGATATTAAAGCATTACTTCATTTTTGGTAATTTTATTGTTGTTTTGTTGTTATGTGTTACGTAGTTGTACTATTTTAACTGTATTTTTAATTAGCTTTCATTTATTACTTACAGAGTTAACGTCCACCTCCAGTTAATGTTAACTATATGGTTTCCAACATATTCAGTAAGCATTTTTTCTCCGCATTTATCTAAAACGATTTCCAATCACAAAGAATTCACTGCTAATATAAATTAATGAAACATTTCTAATAAAAGTTAAATATTTATGTAAAAACGGCTGATATAGATTGAGAAAATTATATGTAGTCTTCGGTCATCGTTAGGTTCACAAAGAAAAAAAGAGGTAACTGACCAATAGCTGACCACAAGTTTAAAGGGGGTTCTGTAATTAAGTGTGGGAATATAGAGGGAGTGCGCAGATTTTTGATTATATTTATTAATATAGGTATAAAGGTGTTCGTTTGTATTGGTTAATTTTGGACGAGAGTTGTTGTATAATTTGTTTCTTTATTTAGTATTTGGGTAAATGTTACCTATTTTGTTTTCAACATATTCAATCAGCATTATTCCTATGCTTGTGTGTAAACCAATTTCTTCTCACAAAGAATTCACTGCTAAAATAAACTGCTCAAACATTTTAAATAAAGGATAAATATATATATATGTATAAAAGCTAGAAAACCATTTGATTTTATATTTACAGGCCACACACAAAAAATATGTGAAAATATTGGACCATTTTAACTATAAATATAATGTCACAAATGAATTAATAAACACTTTTCATTTTAATAAACGGAAATAATAATTCATTTAAGTTTCTCTCAAAGCTAAAAATATATAATAAGAATGTATGAATTTGAGGGACAAACGAAGAAAGAGGACTTTTGAAATAGAGAAAGCAAGGCATTGAAGGTGATCAGTTGACATTATCCTCACCTTCAATCTTTGACCAGCCGTTCGATATGAACCTAATTAAAATATAAAAATATTCAAGTACATTCCTGTCATTCCAACATTTGATCAGAATATTTTTCTTCGTAAAGTGTGACAAATATTTAAAAGATTTAAATCTCAAAAGAAAAATAGTCATAAAATTAGCTCTGTAATGTCACGATACAGTCGTCTTTTGTTTAGTTAGAAAAATTAACATGTAAGTTAGTACAAATGTATTATCGGTTTGATATAGTGAGACGTGGTACGGTCGTTCTTGTTTCACGACTGAGTATATTAAAGATGAGAATTATCAAGCATTTTACCAAATGACTGATTTAATAGTATTTAATAATCTCTGAGTATCAAACATCTAAGTTTGTTATTTTTAGGTAGAACTGCGAATCAAAAAAATTGGAAATGATTTTCTACCTCACAAAGATGACACTCGTGTCCCTGATATTAACATCATGCTATTAGTGCATCATTTCTATCATAGTAATTATTATTATCTACTTTATATATACATTAATATATATATATAAAGTAGATAATACTGTGGCCAGTAGCTATAGAGCTACCCATCCCTGTGAAAAAGGCATTAAATAAAAGGAAAGGCATCAAACAACCAAAATGCTTTCCTGAAATAACTTTCGTTTATCAGGGATCATTTCCATATGGAAGAATGAAACTATATCTTACGTTAGTGACTGAGTTTGTTTTTCATCAGGAGTTATTTACTTGTTTTATTCTTGTAGTTTCACAATTTAAAAATAATAAAAAATTCATAATCCAATCTTAGAAAATTCTAATACTACTCTTCGAAACACTGTTTTAACAGTATATGAAAATGTGAATAAAATTACTTCTGTTGTTCTCTTTTATGTAGAGTTTTAAAAGCTTTACCAAAAGTTGGAAAGTAATATATTCATTTATAGCAATATAATACCGTTTTGAAAGAATTTTCCCCATGAATTTCTCATCTTTTCTTGGAACAACAGCAATTACGAATTTATCAAGACTGGTATTGAAAGCTCAACAAAATTTATGAAATGTGTCTACACTTTCTCCATCAAACATAGAATTAAAAGTAATACCAGCCGACCAAGTAGATTAGTTACACTTTAAAGAACTTCAAGAAACATGAAAAACCTAAATAACAAATAAAGGCAGAGTTTAGCAACATGCCAAGCAGTTAAAATTAGACTTTTTTGTTGTGCAATGAAAAACTAGCACTTCAAGTGAACATGATTTTCACAACTTACACTACATTGACTTCATTATGTCCGTGATTAAACTAAGTACACTGCTATGATTCTTTTGGGAACTTCATCTTCGAGTAAAAAAATGGTTGATTCCGTCCTTGTTTTTGTATTTATTTTAGTTAAACAGTGACATACTGCAAATTACACAAATCTCACGAGTTATCACAAACATTGACAAACTTATAACTTTACCCTGTTGTAGATATGCTGCAGGAATGACACTTTCTTATGTAATGTACATAAAATATTTATATTACACTCACTATGGACCTTTTAGATTCCCCTAAAACGCATTATGTGCATAGCTTAAAAATAGTTACGTCAGGGAATATAAATAAAGAAAATTACTGCACAAAGCAAAAAAAGGCACTAATAGGCCATACAATACAATGTAGGGCTGTGACTATTACACGATTAACCGGTTACGGTTCGGTTATTGCTCTTAACCGGTTAATCTAAGATTTTTTCCAAGAAAAATAAACATGGAAAAACAATACGATTATCGACACTTGCGCGTAAATATTCCATTATTTGACCTTGACATTGGAATGTTTGTCTATCGCGATTTTACGAACTGCTTGCCTTTTTGTTTGGTTGAATTTTCGTTATTGTTGAAAGCCATTAGAGTTTTCGTTAACGTTCGGTGCTGCCGTCACGCGCAAGTTCCTGTTTTGATATCTAATTGCTTGAACAGCTAATAAACGCACGATGTCATTTAGCGAAAAAGTGGTCGTTAATCTATTATCTGGGATCATTTTGACTTGACATTTGGCAAGAAAAACTGTATGCAGGTTGTGCAAAGCTGCTTTGTTCTATAGTGGTGACACATCCGCAATGCTGAACCATATGAAACATGTGCACAAACGTTTATATTTGAGTGAAAAAGATGGGCCTGTGGCTAAAAAACGACAAACGTCTTTAAAAGGCTGGCATACATCCGCGAGAGCTCTGGGCAAGAAAAAGGTGGAAGAAATTACAAGGGCTTTAGCCCTCATGTGCGCAATAGATATTAGACCAACGAGCATCGTAGAAGGTGAAGGTATTAGGAATTTTTGTTAAAAACTAAACAGCCAGTTCCACGCGCCCAGTCGAAAGACGATAAATAGCTACTTAGCCTCAGCAAATCCAGAGTGCAAAGCAGAAGTTGTAGAAGAAATGTCAGGAAAAACAGTTGCTATAACAACTGACCTGTAGACCAACTTGAAGATGAAGCCGTTTATTACGCTTACTTGCCATTTTTTGACTAAGGAGTGGAACTCAAGACCAAAGTTGTTGCTACTCGGGCCATAGATGACCACTATGCAAGGGTGAACACAGCACAACATGCCACAGATATTGCTGCGGAGTATAGGCTTGATGCTATCATTGCCCTAGTCACAGACAATGGGTCAAACATGAAAGTCGCTGCGAAAGAGGCCAAATTAGAACATATGTTTTTCGCACATAGCTTACAGCTGGCTATCACTGATGCTCTTAAGGAGCCCAACATCGCCAAAGTTCTAGCTGCAGCCAGACGTTGTGTGAGTCACTTCGACCGGTTCATTGCAGCTACCCAAGCCTTGCATAACCACTAAAAAATTCAGTGTTGAACCTCGTATGCTCATACAATATGTTGCCACAAGGTGGAATTTCACATATCAGATGTTAACGCGACTTCTTCACTTCCGTGTGTCTGTTATGGCAATGCTCTACGATGAAAGCATAACAAAAGCAAAAGATCGTGCCAGCTTGGTGTTTGACGATGTCATGCGGAGTGTGATGGAAGGGGCAATAGAGGTCCACAAGCCTATTGCGCAGGCGATGGATCTACTGACAAAGGAGAAAATTCCCACATCGAGCAGCATTTATACTGTACTCAAGCATATACTGACCAGGTTGCATGAAGGTCAGAGTTCTCAGGGAGTTCAAGAAATGGATGGCAGCGATGCAGATGTGCTGACAACGCTGAAAGCAAGAATTGTGGAGGAAATGATGACTCGATTTCAGGTAGACAACTCCAGGGTTCCAACCACTGAACCAGGATTGTGGTCCCTCGCTACAAACGGTTGAGTTTCTTTCCCTATGCCCTGAGAGAGAGGGTAGAGGATTATCTGAAGGAACAACTACTTCGTGACAGCATATCAGAGCCACCCACGAACAGGAAAGCCCAAACATTTCGCTCACACAAGAACCAGTGTAGCCACAAAAGGCAGAGAGCCTGTTTGACTGTATCCAATGTGATATAGCCCAATCACCATCCAATCGCCCCTATTCATTCATTGAGCTCGAATTTGAAACATATCTATCTGAGCCGATCTCCACCTCTGATCCACTAGGCTGGTGTAGGTTTCAAGAGAACAAATTTCTGAGGTTAGCTGCGTGGGCTAAGAAGACTTTGTGTATCACGGCGACTGAAATTTCATCCGATAGGGCATTCTCTGCTGCAGGACTAACAATATCAAAACTCAGTTGCAGTCTGGACCTAGAAAATCTGGATAAAATAACTTTTTCTGCACAAGAACTTCACTTCCCAGGAAGACCAGCTCGTCCTCTGGCTGCCGCCCTTGATGGATCTACTACCTTGGAAGCTGACAATCTGAAAACAGCCCGGAGCTCTCATGACAATAATTCAAATTCCAGTGATGAGCATAATTATTTTTTTTGTGAATGTTCATGGTAATTGATGAATTTATGTCAGCCGACTGTTGCTGTTTTATTTTTCTCAGGAATGTTTTCAATTAATATTCATAGGACGTGTTTGTGTTTGCTTGGTTTGCAATAGCCAGTCATATCGTAATTTGGAATTTTAACTTTTGGTATAAAAGCAAAATTGCTTCCGTACAAAGTCTACATTAGTTTTCTGAAAATAATTCATACTGATTCGTTTGGTTGATATGATTTTGCAATGACGAATGTCCTGTTTGTTTGTTGTTTGTTTAATAAAATGTGTTGTGTTTTTTGAATAGTTTTTGTATTATCATTTCGAACATGAATAAGAGCTTTCAATGACCACCTGCAGGTAGTCTGCTACCTGATCAGGACATTGAGGACAGTCCAGCAAAAACGTTCATGGATCTGCAGTTCGCAATTTTGCATAATACACATCAAACTTCCAGCGGGGGATCATTTGATCTCTCATCTTCTGCTGATGTCAGAAATATTGTTCTTTTTCCAAGACAAGAGCGAACTTTTGAGGGCTGGGCAAAAAATTACGATTAACCGGTTACGGTTCGATTACGAGGCAAAGATTAACCGGTTACAAAAGTTTGCAATCGTCGCAGCCCTAATACAATGTAGAAGAGTGGTTAATTTCGAGAATATTAACTGATAAAATCAAATTTATATTAACGTTAAATACTCGTCTGAAATTTGTTATACCAAGTAGCTTTTCCAGTTTAGTATTCAGTGTCCTAACAACCCAGTATTAAAATAATTGTATCTTGTTCTTGTTTCTTTTTCAGAACAATTTTCTTCCTTGTGATCTTCTCCCAGAATCTTAGAAATACTAATATTTCTGGTTGTAATTACTAAACAGAAACATATGGAAGATCAAACAACTGTCCGTTTTCAAGCTTTTTCCGAAAGGGAGAGGTTTTAAACACCGTTCACACACATACCACTTTAAGATAAACATACATCAAAACTTCAGTTATTGACTTTAATGTTAAGAAAACATTCTCTAGGTAATTGAATGTTACTGAAAAATGTTCAGTTGTATAACTGTAAAAATATTTTTTTTCCAAAAAAGAGATTTAAATACAGCTGACTGTTGTTGTAAGGTGGCGCTATAAAACAAAGTAGAGACCACAACAAAAGTGCTATGAAAAAGGTATCACAAATGCAATAATACAGAAATATTTGTATTTTATCTATGAAATAAATATTACAACAGCATATCATATTAAATAACTTAATTTGTTTTATTGTTATGTAACATATTTGTCGTATTATGAATGTATTTTCAAAATGCTTTTGTTAACTAATTAAAAAGTGAACGCCCACCTAAACGAAGATGTTATTATTTGCTTTCTTTTACAATATTCAACAAATATTATTCCTGCACTTGTATTTAAACAATTTTCTAGTCATATCAAATTTTCTTCTGGTATACAATTGTTTTGTGTTTTTTTGAGACATTTATAGTGAGATGAAAAACAGAAAATGTATTATGGTAAGAAAAATTCATTTTAATATTGAATAACAAATAACTACTAGTTTATTTTCAGGTGATACTTACCATGGTAAATGCGAACATTCTTTGTTTCATACAAGCTGCTGCAAATGCCCTTGAACCAAACAACGCAGCCAGAACTTATCTTCATGTACAGACGAGCTACTCTGACACCTGGTTTATGTTTATGTATTGAGAAGTCAAGGTGGGCAAAGGCGTTCGTCTCGTAATCTGAGAGTAGTGGAATCGAATCCCGATCGCACCAAACATGCTCACCATTTTATCCGTGAGGACGTTATAAAGTTGTGGTCAATCCCACTATTCGTTCGTTAAGAGAAACTCAAGAGTTGGCGGTGAATGGTGATGGCTAGCTGTAATTTCTCTAGTGTAACACTCGAGTAGCTTTAAGCGAATTTCAAAACCAATACGTATCCAGACATGACGAAGAAAATATTTATGGACAATTTATTATAGCTCAGGTATTGCTCTATCCAAATTAGCACCTTGTAAATTTATATTTTGAAACTTTTTTATAAAGTATAATCTGTTAATAAAACTCATTATACGACTTAAAACTTTTTCATACATATATTATCTTAAAACAAGTCTCCACCAGAGGTATGGGTTTGTGGTTAGAGCAAATATGGCTTCATTATATCCAGTCTTGTTTACTTACTTCTTTTATGATCCGTACTGGAAGGCTTTTAAATTCATGATATTTTATTCATCTTGTTTGCGAAGCTTTTATGCTTAACTGTGAGCAACGAATTACTTGATTTGGTAGATAACTTTATACATTGTAATGTTAACAAATAAAACCAGAAGCTAACAGACACGGTTCATGATGAGATTTACAATTGACTATATGATCGTATTAGTTCAAGACGTAAAATATTAAGCTGCAGTTGAAATTTGTCGTAGATATTTCTTTAAGAATATTTTGAGCATGTGTAATTTTTGTATAAATGAATTTACTCTCTATATAAAGCATAACAAAGGGCAAATATCTGTCTGGATTCAGACGCAATCCTTACTAAACGCATAAAAAATTACCTTTAAATAAATCTTCGTGTGTCTTTCATTGTAATTATAAACGAATGTGTGTAATAATATTTTCATGAGTTTACTACCCCTCCACATCATACATAATATAAGGGGTGACTCCCTAAAAACACTGATTGTATGATGTACAAAGCATTGTTTATCTACGTGTACAATTGTATAATACTTATATACAAATGGCTGATTGTTCGTGTTTTACATTTTAAATAAACATTTTTAAGGAACAACAGAAGCTCAAAAGAAAACTAACCACAAAAGATAATGAAACATTTTTCATTAAAATCATGATTTTTGATTTAGTTTTTTCTTGTTTGCTTGTGTAAAATATAGAATAAACGACTAAACTCATTATCTTTACGACCTTCGCAAAACTTTAATATACCAAGCGGGTCTTTTGTAGGCTGTCGTATTTTATTTTTAAACAAATTCATACGTTTTTAAACACCGCAAATCAAATAAACACAACATAGCTACATAACAATTCAAGACTTACAGATAGATAGTAGAGAAACAAATACAAACAATCGCAAAATCAAATAAGCCTTACTTACACTAAAATTAAACTGATATAAAGGAACATTTTTATACCTATAGTAATTTATAACTTAGCATCTAACTGCAATGCCCCTATAATCCCTCAACTTTGTAAAGCCTCA
The DNA here is from genome assembly GCA_011833715.1 of Carcinoscorpius rotundicauda. NCBI lineage: Eukaryota > Metazoa > Arthropoda > Merostomata > Xiphosura > Limulidae > Carcinoscorpius > Carcinoscorpius rotundicauda. The sequence goes on along the minus strand of CM022398.1, from coordinate 17,513,292 downwards.
TCCCTAAAATTTGTGACCGGGAAGAATCATTTAAAAACTCTATTTTTGTTAACTTGAAGATGGCCTAGGGAGATCGAAACTTTGTTTTCTGCTTCATTAGTGAAAGCGTTAATACCCACACCAACCGTTTTTAAATATATTTTTACTTCAAGTGGGTCTCTCGTCATCTCCAAGATCTGTGGATCTGGTGGCGCATTGGCTTTTTACAGTGAAAATATTGAAACAATCGGAATAACAAAGGTATATCGAAATCTGCCTTAACATAATGATTTAGATTAACCTCTATAGTGATTTTAAACCGCATTGTTATTTTCTTAGATTCTAAATATTGCTTTGAAATAGCTTTATATATTATAAGCGCCAGTATTTTAAACATTTAAATCTCAAATAATTTTGTAATTTGATTGAATTTTACACCAATAAGTGGCTAGTCAAAGGATTATTCAGTATGGTGCTCTTACCATGATGAAACTCGAAGTTTTGAGGGACTATAGGAGCATTATTGGAGGAATCTTATGTGTTAGGTTTGCAACTGTAACGGGAGTTGGACTGTCCAATGCTCAGTTTATCGCCCTTCAGTAATTCAAAAATATTATTATCTTTGGATTATATTTATTTATGGGAATTACCATACCAATGTGGTTTAAAGGTGGCCCAGAGTCTATTGATGTAGTTACTTGTTCTTACTAGTGTGACTGAAGTTTGGTGAAGGAAATGTGTTGTACGTCATGAAAGAGTTTTTTAACACTTTCAACCGTGGGACGTTATTATGTCCCGGCCAATCTCGCTATTCGTTGATAAAAAAGTAATCCAAGAGTTGGCGTTGGGTGGTCATACAGGAGACTTGAATTTGAGTAACTGAACTATAACTCGCATCTAGCTTCTTCATTACATTTAAAGTATCTGAAATAAAACTCACTTTTAGCTCCTTGATCACGTTTAGAGTAATTGAACTAAAACTCACTTCTAGCTCCTTGATTACATTTTGAGTAATTGAACTAAAACTCACTTGCACCTCTTTCATTACGTTTCGAGTAACAGAACTAAAACTCACTTCTGGGTCCTCGTTATTTTATCATTACAACCTTAGTTAGGGTGTAGTTAGTATAAATACAGATTTAATATACACTGATTATATGTGTTTTTAGGCTATTCTGACATACTGGAACGACGCTAACGATGCTAAAAGCATCGCCCAAAAACTCCTTAGAGAGATGCACTCCAATAAAAACACCTATCAAGTATACTCTTCTCTGTCAACAGTCTTTCTCAAACAAGAACTAGTCTGAAATAATACGCGATGCTAAACAAATTGTGTGAAACTACAGACTAATATTATGCGGGTTGAGTAGCTCGGAGAACGGAACGAAGTCTTTTTGTCCTATCCAGTAAAAATGTTCAACTCAGAAGTTCGTCATCTCTTGACCGATTTGTGAACAAATTATAGATTTAGATTCATGATCCCCAACCCTTTAGACTGGTGTATTTGACCACGCCCGAGGTTTCGTGGATTAAATAGCTCTAATCGTACCTAAAATAGTTTCAGTTTGAGATTAAGCTGCTAAAAATCCTTATGCGTAATAATGTCGAATCGTGTGTACAAGAGCCCCAGGTTTGAGATTGTTGAGGTACAGAAACACAGCTAATAAAAAGAAGTGAAAAAAAGGTATCATACATTAATTTACTCTAATCCTGTCTGATAAAAACACCTAGTGCCACGACTAATGATGATTCCATATTGTTTTGGAATTTCGCAAAAAGCTACTCGAGGGCTATCTGTGCAAGCCGTCCCTAATTTAATAGTGTAAGACTAGAGAGAAGGCAACTAGTCATCACTACCCACCGCAAACTTTTGGGCCACTCTTTTACAAACGAATAGTGGAATTGACCGTCACTATATAACGCCCCCACGGCCGAAAGGGTGAGCGTGTTTGGCGCAACGGGGATGCGAACCCGCGACCCTCAGATTATGAGTTGCATGCCTTAACACGCATGAATTTTGGATGGATTGACAGGGACATGCAGAGATCAAATATTGATTTTGAATAATTGATATTTTTAACAAGGAAAATATTACTAAGATATAGAATTAACGATATAGCAATAGAATTTTTGTTTTTTAGCACTCTTGCAACAGTAGCAAAGGGCTTACAGAGAATAATTAGAGAAAGTTAGGGTCAGGGTTATTGGATTTCATAATGTTGTTGATAGGTTATACCATTCTGTGTATGTGTGTGTTCTTATGGCATTAAAAGCATTTATGTATTCGTTGGTAAGTCGTGTAGAAGGACATTGTGAAAGCAAACTAGAGTACAACTCACATTGTATATCTATGTGTGTTTATTTTTGCAGAAGAGATTTTTATATCAAGTGTTTCAACGTCCATAACACTTTTTGAAAAACATCTACATTCTGCAGAAATTTTTTGACAGTTAAAACATTGTGAATGTTTTGTTTTCGTCTGATTTTGACTACAAGTTTTTGTCGCGTCAGGAAGTTTCACGATCTTCTACATTCACCACATCATTGTATCTCCAGATCACAGTACGTGACATGTGTAACAAAAAGCACTCAATGAAACACTCAGTGTATCAAGATACGTGGGATTGTTCGTTCACAGTATTGTAGTTGAGCTAGATATATCCCAACATATACCCCCAATATACGTAATATGCTTACAGTGAGTTTAGTATTCTTTTGGAATTGTTTATAAAATTATTATTTTAATATAAAAACAAAAAGCGTTAGGCTTAAAACAGAGAGACTGTAATACTTCCAACTAATTCTTTGTTGCCTTATAAATTTTACCTTACTCCCAACCCTTCTTTGTTGGCTCGGCAAAGCAAGGTTGTTTGAGGCGTTTGTCTCGTAATCTGAGGGTCATGGGTTCGGATACTCGTCGTACCAAACATGCTCGCCCTTTTAGTCTTGGGGCGTTACAATGTGACGGTCAATCCCCCTATTCGTTGATAAAAGAGTAGCCCAAGAGTTGGAGGTGGGTGGTGATGACTAGTTGCCTTTCCTCTTGTCTCACACTGCTAAATTAGGGACGGCTAGCGTAGATAGACCTCGTGCAGCTTTGCGCAAAATTCAGAAAACAAACAAACTTGTCAGGGACGTGTCTATTTACGTTCAGCGTTTACAATTTACATTAACATACACATTTCTTCATTTGAAATGTGGACAGCCTGGCATTACATAAATCGTAGGACCATATACTCAAATGCCTCTTCATTGGCTATTATATTAAGTATGTATTTGACATTATTACTCTAATAATACAAAGTAAATACATCACAGTAATAATATGGTCAAGTAAGTACAGGAGAGAAATTTTTTTTTGGTTCATGTCTATCATATATGATAAGGTGATCTGGCACATATAATAGTTTGTTTTGTTAAAGATTTACTGAAAGTGGATGGAACTAATTTAGAGTGGCTCTATGTTCGCGTATATGTGTAGAAAACTGAACCTGTTGTGGATGAAATTCCACATACTGTAATAAGAACTGAGTTTGTATAGTTTGTACTGTCTTTTTAATCATACATGATACAACGTCAATCCAAAGAGAGCATTCAAACTACCAGTCGTATGTGTTGTTACAAAATATTCAGCATGTTTCTCACTGAGCCTCTGTTGTTTCGTGTTTTTTTTCTTTGAGTTCGTTTGCATGTATTTTCATAGGTCAACAATTAAACCACAAATTTTGTTGGTCTGTCAGTCTGAAAATGGTTCCATCTAGGTGAATATTCAGTTTTTTTTATTTTTTACAAGCTTTATTGGATCTCTAGAACATAAAGACCTGTATTTTAAATAAATTAATTATTATGCTTCATTTTCCTAGTATTCAGTCATACTATTAATCGTAAGTTGTAAATTCGTGGAGAACGGTTGGTAACTATTTCAAATTGCTACATTATACACGAATTGTGAAGCCAAAGAATAAAAACAAACATGTGTTTCAGTTAATGATATATCGTTTACATATATTTATTCGACATTTTATTTTATATTCCTCATTGTGGATTTATCTGTAACATTTCAAACCTAATACACGAGTGTCAAATTGTATTTGTCCAGGTCGAGTTAACAGTCGATTATGAACTATTTTTATTTCATTATTATTTTAGTTAACCTAATTAACAGTGGTTTACCGAAATATTCTGAAACCGTTCTGTTCTTCGGATAATTTTATGATTTTCTCTCTAAATATATACTTAATCTAGTACTTATAACTCTTACTAGAATTTTACCAACGCAGCTGGTTAGGTGGGTTCAACCTGGTTGGCCAACGGCTCCATGGTTAATTGATTGGTTTCCTCTCTTTAAACCTATTAGAAATATAAGAATATTTTGCCACTTCAAACAGACGGGGATGAACCTTGGTGTAGGAAGCGATTAAATAGTTCCGAGAGGTGTTTCGGCAATTGCTAAATGTCTTAACTGACTGAGATGGCTTATATGCCAAATTCACCAGATGTATTTTTATTGTTTTTTTAATTGCTATTGAAACCTGTTTTGTAGTTGTTTTGTTTGTAGCGTGTCGTGTGTGTATGTGTTTTATTTTTATGTTTGTTTGTTTATACTTGTATACAGTAATAGGAGGTGTGAATTTTTAAGCAAAGTTTCGTACATATTTTAGGTTATAATTAACTATATCAGGGTTAGAATTTCGTTATTTTTTTAAATATATTTAGTGAGTGTTCTTTAGTCGCTTCAGTAGTTTTTTTCTCGTGCGTTAGTGTGGAACTGGTTTTGTGCTATGTGTGTGTATCTGTTACGACGTCTTTGTAGCGTTTGCTTATTTTGTTTAACTCAGAACAAGTCCAAGTTTTTATATTATAATTGCTTCTCATCCTTTCTTACATCTACCTTCTTCTTAGTCTGTCTGTTCGAAATTTAGTTCAACCTGCGCATATTGACCTTGAACTGCTGGCTGGATATGTTACCATATGATAAAGGTATATGTCTGAAGGTTGCATATATGTCTCGTCATACGTGGTCTCGATCAGTTCATAACAGTAGAATATCCTACAGCATGGCTTCAGGCTGATTCCCAATAAAACAAATTACTACAAAAGAAGCTTGAAGACTTTTCATGGAACAACGGCCTGGTTTTCAAATTGCTTAACCCTTAAAGGTTATTTACTTGTCATTTAAAGAACTCGATGGTCCTACCCATCTACCTTGTACGTTTATTTGTCCTCATGTTCTCATTAGTTGGAACTGTTTTTGTGAAAATAAAACCTATATTTACATAATTATCTTTACACTTATGCACTTGAGTTTAGATTTTAGTTTGGTGTTCAGTTTACTGACAGAAACAGTAGAAACTGAAATCAAGGAAGTGATTGGTTCAGCTACAGTCTGCTTATCATAAACACTGTTATTTAGTTTTTCTTCTGATAATTTACTTCTAAATCGTCACTCGAACAAAATACAAGATCGATTTTGTTTTGCCGACATATAGCTGCCACTAATCCATATATTTTAAAGAAACTATTAAATGTACACTAATTCCAAAAATTTGAGGTGAAAACAATTAATAAAAAATGTTTTAAAGAATTCCTGATATCACAACAGCCATCCAGTCAATAATCATGTTGCTTTTTACAATGAATGTAGCTGAATCTGCAAGCTGTATTCTATTATCATTCATTTATAATTATTATTAAATTAAAATTAGGGTAAGTAGTTTATTGGTTAAAATATTGGAGGTACTTCTGTGTAGGTTTTTAAAGTTTCTAGTGAAATTAGGTTTTTTTTAAATATTGCGCTGGTGACGTTTAAACGGCAATTTTATGTTGAATTAATCAGATCTTGTCTTTAGCTATTGGCAAAAATAACAAAAGTTCAGAGATAAATCAATAAATACAACAAAATTATAAATAGGTATAGCGAAGCGAAATGAAATATTAATTAAACTCGTTCAGCCGTGACTGGTCAGCGTTAGTTGTTATAAAACAAAGTAAAACAATTTTTGGTTTTAATATCAACTATCTTGTTTTGTAATATAAGTCAGCCACTGGGATGGCGGTAAATCTTCGGATTTATAACGCTAAAATCAGGCGTTCGAAGCTCCTGGTTGCCACAGTAGATAGTCCGATGTGGCTTTACTATGAGAAAAACACACTTGTAATATGAAAAAGGTACAAACTGTTGCCAGAAAACAGCAATAAGAAATATTTTGGGAACAATCAATGGTCACTGTCCAGAGAAAAAAAATATTGGATGTCTTATGTCTGGAGTGATAAAACGAAAAAAAGTGAAATGCATTTACTTTTCATCTTATAATCAATCTGTAACAGTGACGGTATTCAACCCTGAATATTTGTCTTATGCTTTCTGGTGCTTCCCAGCGAGACAATGAGTGGGAGTTAATACTTTCACATAGACATCATCTACGTAGCTGTATAAATATAAATACAATATTATATTATATAAAATACAATATATAATATTATCTGTTGTATATCCGTGTGACTATTTCGTTGAGTTTGGATGGATCTTCACCAAAATTTGTGTGAATATTTATTAGATCCGTGAGTGAGTATATAAAAATTTCATTTTTGTGTTTTTCATGGGTATTTTTACCATGACTTTGTCCCTGTTAATGGACCTTAATCAAGGGATTTATCACCATTTATACAACAAGCCTTATGTAAAACAAAACCTTCCAGGCTTTTTATAGCAATACAATTTCTTGCTTCAGTCATCTATTTTTAGATGAAGATTGAATAACCATTTCACTTTCACTCATATAAAGTATGAACACGGTTTGAATGCGTAGGAAAAAACTTATTACAAAGGTACAACGTAACTCGCAAACAACAATAACTCTGAAACACAAAATTACAACTACAAAACTACATTGTAATTTACGAATCATATCTAAAAACACAGTATATTCACAGAAAATGCTGTAATGTTAGACAAATAACGGATATAAAGTAAGCTATCTTAACTGAGAAACACAGTCTCTCTGTAAAGATATATTTACTTTTAATAAATATCCGGTCGCGTGACGTATGTTACGTAGTGTATCAATGCTTTCCAGTGACACAGTGGAAATTCTGCAGACCTGCATTACTGAAAATCGACTTTTGATACTCGTGGTGGGCAGAGCACAGATAAGCCTTTAAGTAGCCTTATGCTTAACGTCCAACAATCATTCCTATCTCTATACAAAACACTTGTACCTGATAAAAAATTAAATTTGTCGAAACGTTGTACATGTGTAATACAGTTTATTTCGCTGCTCATTAAAAGAGCCCCAAAATTTATTTTTTTTAAAAATGGTTTCCTCCTCGTAAGATTTTTTTAAACTGTTTGCTTTCTTATTTATGGAATTGTTTTGTCACGGTCACATTACCAAATGTTTTAAAGATTGTATGGATGCAATGGTACTGTAAGGTATTTCTGAACAATGCTAAGCATTTTAGCTTTTGACATGTTTAATTTATAAAATAAAAGCAGCTTCAAAAACTAAAATGTTGAGTATCAGTTACCAAAACAATGAGAAGATTATTTGAATAAAAACGACTGTGTGAATGAGTAGAACAAATCAAAAGTTTCAGGTTTGTTTGGAAGTTTTAGAGGCTTTGAATATTGACGTGTTAATATACATATCTTGAGACAACTATGAGGTTTATCAGTAGTATAAATTGTTTTATATTTATTTATATTTGTTTTATTATTGTCATACTTACACGTGTTCAAATACACACACACATATATATTGAAAACATTCGGTGACTGTCCGAGTATTCATCTGTTTAATGTTTTAGTATTTTTATATTACCTATGAACTTTTGTTTTTCTCCCATCAGTATAATGTCAATGTGTCTCCGGATGCTGTCTTATATAATTACGGTTTTTACCATTTCAGTCATAACTTTTTCACCATCAGATGTTGTTGTTTTTTTAAATATAGCTCAAATAATTACCATTCAGAGATAATGATGAAACACACTAATCAAATTCCATGATTAAAATTTATGTTTTAATTTTGAGAAGCTAGACAACGTACTTAAAGAAATATGTTGCGTACGTTGTCGAAGTATAGAATAATTTTGATTTTTTGAATAAGTTTGAATTAGTTTCTGTAAACATTAGTTACATTTTATATCTTTATAAAACATTTACCCCTTTTTTCTCAACAAATTTTCTTTCGAAATTTAAGTTTGTTCAAATAATATTCGTTTTTTTGGCCTCATCTGGTGTATGAAATATTCATAAACAATCATGTATAACCTCGAAAAATATATCAATGATGAAATGCAGTTGAAACAAGTCAAGAAGTTAGTAAAATTATATCTGCATTTTGAGGCATAAATCCAGTTAAAACAAAACATCTGCAAGTTCAGGGCTGACTACGTTATACTGAAACGATTTAGAATATGCAAGTATATATTTATATATATATATTCCCATTAGGAGTGGCGTTAATCAGAAATAAGTTTAACATTTTTACATTTAAGTAGGCAGTTTGAAACTATTTTAAAACTGATCAAATTTGAAGAATTTGTAACAGATCTTTCAGATGCAAAGTATTCATATACTCATGTCATAAAAATGTGTTTAGATCAGAGATTTAGAATTCCCAAGGTTAAAATATACGTTGGAAGTCATAAGTATCAGTTCTGAGCATCAGGACCATCTAGAAAGAGTCATGCAACAAGTCGTGCTCCAGCCACGTCTGACAAAGTGCAATGTATTACAACAGGTGAGAATTCACAAAGGATAATGTAGCAAAAAGCCATATATGTGTCTCAAATAACATAATACAAATTTTCAAAAAATGTTGTCCATCTCAAAACGAGGTCATTAGGGTATAGATTCACCAAGATAAGATTTCCAGTTATATCTTCTGTTCAATTGTCACATACTCAAAGAGCTGGTGGATAATACAGAGTTTTATGGTATTTCATGCAAGGATATGCGAGTTAAACTGCCTGTCGTATATTCTACTTATTTTTAAACGATCAAAGTGTTTAATTTGGTACTAGGAACCCGTCCTCTTCATGCAGTATATAAATTTTAAATAACTTAAAGGTAATACAGTTTTATTATTTTGGATATTGCCGTCTTGAGGAAAATCCTTTTGCAAATGATTTTAAACTGCGGGGTCACTGTCAAGGTACAGAGTCATCGGATTGAGTATGACTGGAGGTGGTGACGCTCCAAATTAAATTTAATATATTATTAATATATATATATTAATATAATATATATACATATATAATATCAATTGCAAAATGAAGTGTAATATCAGGGAATACTTTAATAGCGTGATGTGTCATAATTATCACAATTGTACCCAAAAGTACACGAAAGGTTCAAGTTCAGTTGGAAATGCATTGAATCTTTCACATTCACCATCTTGTAGAAATTTTTCAAATTCAAATTTTCACATAACTGCTTTATTCACAAACATTTCTGGCTCCCTTTATATTTCACTTTTTCAAGCATTCAGCCATGAAAAGGTTACACATGCTTTAAATTATATAATGAATTAAGAAAATCTGCTTTACACGCTATTATAGATTTTAAATTTGAGTTTCTCAAACTTTATGAAGATCCGCATAGTGTAAATTCTCCACAAAACCAAAACCATCCAACTCGATAAAAAAGATCAGTCCTCAGTAGATCATATAAAGTTGCATAATTTCAACGTAAATGCTTATTATTAATATATGGTATAAAATTGCCCATACTTACTGAAAACATAGGGAATCTATTTAATGTGATTGATAAATTATCATTATTTATCAGAAAAATTCCTTTAGTTAAAGATTGTGAATTAAAATTTGAGTGTTTTGACTTGTTTCTTATTATAAAAAAAATAAAATATCCAGCTACAATGTTAAGAATTAAGATATTGCTGCTACTTACGTTGGAAGATATTTTCAAATACATTTTAATTTCTGGTTCATATTAGAATTAGAATAAAAGCTTAAACTTGAATTAGACGCATATTAAATTATTAAATTGTTGTTGTTTTGAATTAAGCACAAAGCTACACAATGGGCTATCTGTGCTCTGCCCACCACGGGTATCGAAACCCGGATTTTAGCGTGTAAGTCCGCAGACATACCGCTGAGCCACTGGGGGCATTAAATTATTAAAATACTTTCAGAATGATTCCTACTTCTTGACGTAAAATATAGTTTTCCGTAGAAGCAAAAATCAAAATTATTGTGTCAACTGCACCGAATCCGGACAGTAGAAATATTAACCACATCTCTACTGTAAAATGGGTTGCTTTGAAAGAGAACTGACACATCTCGTTTTCCATTTCTGCGAATTTTCTCGTTTCGACTTCTTCCCTTCCCCACTTGTCAGTAATGACTTTTTCTGTCTAGAAACAGGTTTCATGGAGAATGAACGTTTATGAAAATCCTGGTAGAGATTTTCCTTCTTCTTGGCAAATTTGTCCACGTTTTCAAGTAAGGGTATAAAGTGCAGTATCCTTAAAACAATTTGAAAACGTTTTAAAAGAAGACATTTTAATTATATTAAAAGAACTTTAAAAAGAAAATCCATAATGGTCTTGTAAACCTTCACCAAGGGCAGAGCTGGGAATTCAAACTGTAGTTAAAAATTGTCAGATTCATCTTCCATTTAATTATAATCGATTTATTTTCGTTTATTTGATATTTCGAAGATTAAATGTTTCCTTGTCGTTTATATGTGACCATTTTGTGACTGACCCTTGTTATATTTAGAATATTGTCAGTGTATAACTTTGTACTTAACGTGGCATGTACGTATTTATACCTGTACATGCAGTTGTAACATATGGTAACAAACACGTACAGTAAAACGTTATTGTACCATCTTCTCTCGCTTCACATTCATTTGTCCAGTTTTTTGTAGAGAGGTATGAGTTTAAACAGTTCACTGTTATCGTACTGTTTTAGTTGTGATATTAAAAACACAAAGACCTATTTCGCACAGATAACTTATAAATCTTGGTCCATTTAAGATAAAACAGGGTTATCTTTGCTTTTACAAATAACAAAACCCTGTTTTGTTTGTTTTCAATTAAGTACAAAACTAAACAATTGGTTATCTCTGGTCTGTCACTCCTGGGTGTCGAAATCCGGTTTCTAGCAGTATGAATATGCAGACATACCGCTTTGCTGCTGGAGAACCACAAACACTGACTTAAATGGCATGTGACATCTGATAAGTAGAACCGAAACAGAAAAAGCAGTTATTTGTGTTTAAACGTTGTACGACATTTTCAGAAAGCGACAACAGTAAAACGAAGAGAATCGTGTAAGCATGTTACAACTAAAAATCTAAATTATATAAAATTCAGTTTATTTCTGTTAAAGTGAGCAGAGTGTTTGTATTTTTTTCAGTGAATTTCTTTGATAAAGATGACTTATCTAAAATAAAAGATATAAACTCTGAACTTTCAATATTTTTCTTAGCTTAATAATAAACAAGCCAAGTCACCCGATTACACAGATTACACATTTTTATTCTGTTCAGTTTAAACCTTATTTTTTATCAGTGAGTTTCTGTTTTTATCTCAAATATACTTCAATAATCTTAGGAAGTTTCACCGAAAATTACATATTTAAGGAAGAAGTAAGTTTCATTTTTAATGCAGAATAATATTCCATAATATTCGCTTGGATTAATAGCTACGTCATATCCTGTAACATTACACTCATTGCGTCCTCCATCTCGTTACATCACAAGAACGCACCACGTGAAACTTGTAAGCGATTCAGTCAACAGGTTTGTGTACCGAGAGACAAAGGTAGGATCACTTTTTGTGATCAGTACACCCATCTATATCTGTACTTGTTACTTCTTGGGGTTACTTGTGAGATCTTTCGTCATCATGGCGCAGGATAATTTAGCTTTCGAACTTCAGGTAATATTACAAAGTTTTATTTATTTATATGTGGCAAATAACAAATATCAAACTGCTACACAATACACTTATATGACGTAGTAAACGTGTTAGCCAATAGAATAACAAAACCCACCAGAACTTTGTGCAGAATTATCATCTCACAGAATGTCTTCGAATTGTAATTTCTTAGAAAAATAAACATCACAAAATCGCTAAAAATCAACATGTTTTAATCTCGATTAATTAGGCTGTGCATTTAATATCTAGAACTTAAGTTAGTCATTAATTTGGGCATTTCTAATTAAAATCATTATTCAATATGAAAATAAACATGAATGTGTATTATTTAATTAATAGGAAGTATTGTTGGAATAAAACTTCAATCCAAAGGTAAAGAAGTAAAGCCACAGTTTTATCATCTTATGGTGATTGCAAAGAGGTTAAAATGTGCTCAAAAATATGTATGTTTTTCAAAGACCAGTATAAAATCCGTTGTTGTAATAATAATAACAGTGCAGTTTTTCAAATTACAATTTAACGTAGAAAAATTGTTTAAGTCTTCCCTTAAATTTTCATAGCAATTGTGGAAAAACAGCCTGATTTTATTTGGAAGAAGAAAAGATGTTTCTCACTTGCACTATGATTGATATATTTCGAAAAAGTTTTAAGATATTTTGAGATGCAAATATACTTATATATATGTATGTGTTTAAGGAGAGAGAAGGCCTGGCATGGCCGAGCGCGTTAAGGCGTGCGCTCGTAATCCGAGGATCGCGAGTTCGCGCCCGCGTCGCACTAAACATGCTCGCCCTCCCAGCCGTGGGGGTGTATAATGTGACGGTCAATCCCACTATTCGTTGGTAAAAGAGTAGCCCAAAAGTTGGCGGTGGATGGTGATGACTAGTTGCCTTTCCTTTAGTCTTACACTGCTAAATTAGGGACGGCTAGCACAGATAGCCCTCGAGTAGCTTTGTGCGAAATTCCAAAACAAACAAACAAATAAGGAGAGAGCTTGCCCAACTTTCTTTTTATCTTCATTATCAATTTAAATTTTATATGTATATTTATAAATTCTGAATTTGAATGTATTTTTGTTGACGCATGTTCTAATTATTTTTAAACGTGTCGAAATAGGTAATTGCGTGATAACAATATAACAATAGGTAATTACAAGTAATGTGAGAAAGTGTTTTAAAAAATATGATCACTCAAGGTTATCACACTTATCACCACAAACTAAAATTATATATATTTTCTAGTAGGTATAAGGTTCGTGAATTAACAAATTGGACATAATGAATTGAAGTGGTAATGGCGTTCTGCTTTTAATCTGTGGGTCGTGGATTCGAATCCCTGCCTTCTCTCTCTTATTTCACTACTAAATTAAGAACAGTTATTGTAGATAACGCTCTTGTAACTTTGCGCAAAATTCAAAAGAAACCAAATTAACAAATCTGTGAAATAGATTTTCTGTGTTTAAAACAGTATAACATGCGATGCATTGCAATGTGGTATTATTAGATAACTGTGAGGGTTCAAGGAGATCGTGTTTGCTTTTCTGGTGATTATCTTATTTTCAGATTTCAATTTATCCTTCTCAGCTTATCCACTTTCTTACATTAGCTACTTCGACACATTTTGAAACCATAAGAACGTGCGTCCACAAAAATACATTCAAATTCAGAATTTATAAATAAAAAACATATAAAATTTAAACTAAGAATGAAACAAATGACTATGAATTTATGAGTTTCTTTTAATATTAATATGTTCATATATGTATATATATTTATTTGTGTGTCTGTACACGTATAATGAAACAAATGGCTGTGAATTTATAGGTTTGTTTTCATATTTAATGTTAATATGTTTATGTATCTGTCTGTTAATCGTAGAAAGAAACCAGCGACTCAGGAAATGAAACCCAGACAAATGTTGATGAAATACAGGTAAGAATCAGTTAGTCGAAGAAAGATAATTCTAACTGACCAGTTATAATTATTTTTAGTTTAGTTCATAAACATTTTATGCCCAAGAAAAAAAAATAAAAAATGTAAAAAATGAAATAACAGTTCATAAAGGAATCCATCAATTTTCCAAGTTCATTCCGAAACGTGACGTATAAGAGCTGAAGAAGAATAAAAACACGAAATAAACCTTGAAAAATACAAGTACATCTGGGGGTCGTGGATTCGAATTCCTGTCCCATGAAACAAATTCAATGTTTTAGCCGTAGGGGACGTTATAAAATGACGGTCAATCCAATTATTTACTGGTAAAAATTTAGCAGTGAGTGGTGATGACAAGCTGCCTTCTCTCTCTTATTAGGCCTGGCATGGCCGAACGCGTTAAGGCGTGCGCTCGTAATCCGAGGGTCGCGGGTTCGCGCCCGCGTCGCGCTAAACATGCTCGCCCTCCCAGCCGTGGGGGTGTATAAAGTGACGGTCAATCCCACTATTCGTTGGTAAAAGAGTAGCCCAAGAGTTGGCGGTGGGTGGTGATGACTAGCTGCCTTCCCTCTAGTCTGACACTGCTAAATTAGGGACGGCTAGCACAGATAGCCCTCGAGCAGCTTTGTGCGAAATTCCAAAACAAACAAACAAACAAACTCTCTCTTATTTCACTACTAAATTAAGAACAGTTATTGTAGATAACGCTCTTGTAACTTTGCGCAAAATTAAAAAAAAACCAAATTAACAAATCTGTGAAATAGATTTTCTGTGTTTAAAACAGTATAACATGCGATGCATTGCAAGGTGGTATTATTAGATAACTGTGAGGGTTCAAGGAGATCGTGTTTGCTTTTCTGGTGATTATCTTATTTTCAGATTTCAATTTATCCTTCTCAGTTTATCTACTTTCTTACATTAGCTACTTTGACACATTTTGAAACCATAAGAACGTGCGTCTACAAAAATACATTCAAATTCAGAATTTATAAATAAAAATCATATAAAATTTAAACTAAGAATGAAACAAATGGCTATGAATTTATGAGTTTCTTTTAATATTAATATGTTCATATATGTATATATATTTATTTGTGTGTCTGTACACGTATAATAAAACAAATGGCTGTGAATTTATAGGTTTGTTTTCATATTTAATGTTAATATGTTTATGTATCTGTCTGTAATCGTAGAAAGAAACCAGCGACTCAGGAAATGAAACCAAGACAAATGTTGATGAAATACAGGTAAGAATCAGTTAGTCGAAGAAAGATAATTCTAACTGACCAGTTATAATTATTTTTAGATTAGTTCATAAACATTTTATGCCCAAGAAAAAAAATGTAAAAAATGAAATAACAGTTCATAAAGGAATCCATCAATTTTCCAAGTTCATTCCGAAACGTGACGTATAAGAGCTGAAGAAGAAGAAAAACACGAAATAAACCTTGAAAAATACAAGTACATCTAAAAATGCTTAAATCATTTAATGGTCTACTATTTGTTCTCTTATTATCTTGCAACACATAGGCGTCTGGAGCGAAGGTCACAGACGAAGAGAGAGTCAGAGGTGACATCTTATACACTGTAGAGGAAGTTCCTCGTTGGTACCTGTGTATCCTACTTGGGATTCAGGTAAGAACGTGGAGATAAATGTTGTTTTCCTTAATTATATATTATTACGTATGCATTAATCTTAATTAAAAGCATACGATGTTTCAGAATAAAACAATTTAATAAAATATTTTTAAGTCACATTAAAACTGTTTTTTTTATTTGAGTCTCAAACTGAAATGTTTAATTTTACAGACCAGGGATGTAATTACCAAAAAGTTGGCTAATTTAGTCACATGTCAGACATCTACGACTAACTGTGTGTTTTTCTCTTCTTATCCCCAAATTTTTTTATCATGAAGAAAAACATATATTAGAAGCATCAGTGTTACACATTGTTAATATATATGTGACACATTGATAATGTTGATGTTCAAATACCTTCATAAAATATATTTGTTATGTTCAGTAAAGATAAGTTTAAGTGCCTTACCCATAAATCATCATAACGTTTCTTTACAACTTTAATTTTACTATATCAAAAAGTTCTTTCTTAAACTTTTCCTCTAACTTAGATTATAATTTAGATAAAGTCAGTTCATTGAAATATCATTAAATGAATGGATTTATTGTTTATAAACGACAGCAATACCTAACAATGTTTGGGTCGACTGTTGCATATCCTTACATAGTCACACCAAAGCTTTGCATCCAAGAGTCCGATCCAGCTCGAGGCTACATAACATCAACAATATTTTTTGTGACAGGTTTAGGTACCCTAATCCAGTCAACATTCGGTACAAGGTAAGATTTTGTAACATCTCTCTTACTTGAATTGTCTTAGAAATGGGGAACATTTGGAATGTAAAAAAAAACTGTAATATTCTGTAGTGGTCCTTAACCACAAGAAACAAGTGAAAACCATGTTACACACTTACAACAATGTACAGAATTGCGACGATACATGATCTAACCATTTTTGTTTTGCTTTACTTATCTACTGCTAACATATCTCCAAAACAGGTGATATCTCAATTTCATGTTTATTTTGTCATGAAAAATAATCCTTTGGAATAGCTAGTGAAGTTCTAGAATATGTGTTTGTATACGGATGCAATCCTCGAAAATACCAAGTGACTAACCAATCACTTATTGAAGTGGTTGGTTTCCTGAACACTTATTATGAAACTTATATTTAACTTTGAAACCCTAATTCATTTCATATTAATTTTATACAAACCATATAGATTTCCCCTTCATGATCAAGCACATTAAGTGATATTAAGTATGCATTTATAAATTAACATATTTTCAAACATTTCATTTCCTAACTCGCTTTGTCAAGCTAACTATAACTTGATTCTTTGTCTGTAATTAAGTACAAAGCCACATTATGGACTATCTGTGCTCTGCTTACTACGGTTATCGAAACCCCGTTTCTCGCGGTGTGAGTCCGCAGACATACAACTGTGTCACTGGGGGGGGCATGACCTGATTCATCAATGAATTTGAATAAAAACTTTATGATATTTTTACAGGAGTCTATTTTCAAAGTGTAATGATACAATTCTCTTAATTTCATCATTGTTTAGTTTAATGCATAAAGCCTTGTTAATTATAATTTTTATTTTTGTATATCTCTGTATGTTATTGTTTCAATGTTTTTGTGAGTATCTATGCTTTGAGCTTTAGTTTTCTTTAACGCACTACGTGATTGGGATTCGAACCTGCAACCCAAAGAATATGTGTCCAATTAAATGTAACGATCTGTTAAAAAGTTAATGTAAACACCCGTGCTAGTGCATTGCACTATAAGGAATTGCACTCACTGACGCTGTAATTCACCTTTTCATACGTGTATTACTTAATATAATTTTCACCAGATTTTATACATGTGGTAGCTGGAGACCTTGACGTGTTAGGTTACTGTTGGTGTTGCTGACTGGTTTGTGTCTTCATCAGAACAGTAGGCATGAGTCGTGGTATCATAGTTTACAGTAGCATACACAAGGAGAAAATTCTTACATGCATTCTTTCCAAGTGTCTGATGGAGCTGATCAAGATCCTAACATTGTGTTATTTTTGGAATATTGGTTCTTTTTGTGTGCAGTTTGAAACGAATGTTTTGTGCTTGATGGCATAAGAAGACAAAGAGGCCAGTGTCATCTGAGACTAACATCGTATTAAGATGATTAGCCAACCTGACGACAGTTTGGATAATTGAGATATCCGCATTTGATCTGGCACATAGCTACTCGCAACCATCTTTTTGGTAATGTTCAATAAGAACTTATCTTTCCTTAATTGCACGCCATGTGTCCTGTGAAATACATTGTTGGTCTTAGATCACTAGTATATCGTCTTGTTTGAGCTCCATCCAGTTTCATAAGTTAAAACCATCGTCAAGTTAGAACAGAACATTGCCAGGCAGGTTATTTTCCACTTCATGCATACGTTTTTCTGGCCAGTGTAAGTGTGTTGGTTTCCAACAGTAATACATGAGACCACAGTGGTAGCTACATAGTTCTTACTTTAATACTTGGTCCATTTCGCTACTGATAATACCAGCTGTGAACAGTACTGGATAGAAACTACGGGTCGATTACCAAACACTCAGTATCAGTAGATACTGCTAATTCCTTGTGTATGGTAATAAATTGATCATTCTTCCTAAGAACATAGTTCAGTACATTTTGGCGACCAGCATTTCATTCAGAATATTTTCTCGCACTGAAAATTCAATTCACATTCATATCGTCATCCATAATGTCAATACTGTGAGACATGGTAATTTGAGAAGATGGCTATCTTGAAGATGGAAAGAAGATAATCTTCATTGTTTTGTGAATGTGTCGTTTCTAATGTTCTCTCGTGGTTTTCTTATGTTGATCGCTAGTGCAGAAGCTCACTGGATTAAAATCTTGAATTACAATGGTTTACTTCTGCGTATACTGGAATTGACAGTAACCAAATGTTCCTCTAACTGTCATCTATCCTTCGTCCTCTGGCTATTTTGCCAGTTGTCTGTAGGGTTCTCACCAAAATTTGTCTCATAAAAAGGTGTATAAATAGGCAAGCATGGAATTAATTTTACCTTCTTACCACATGGAGACAGAGTGTACTTTAAAATACTTAGTAGATATCTGTGTTACTAATAAACATGTATGGATTTTGTGTAAAGTACCTTCTGCTGATCCAGGAAAATTATGCGTGATGCGTACTGTATCAAGATATGAAGATATAACTTTGCAGTGTAGAAATCTGTCAATTATACCTTTGAAGCCTGTATTGTAAATTATATTCTTCGAAAAATATCTGATGATTATGTAATGACTACTGACGTGCTGTCAGATATCAGATCATTGTACTAACTGTCTGCATTTGTAATATAAGTATCAATGACTTCTCTGTCACAAGAGTCACGTCTGACAACATATTTCTGACTGTCTGTTGATGGGTCATCGCAACTGCAATTTAACATTTCTCATTTCACCAGTAGGTGGTGATAATACTGTCCTCAACATTTTCATCATTTGCATAAATCAGTTCCTGGCTGAGTTGTTCTGCAACATAGCAAGCTACTGGGATGTGACTGTCAGTGATATGATTAGTGATGTTTCAGCTAACACATGTGTGTAAGGCTGTTGGCAAGAGCCCACACATTGCACTGTCATTAGCCTTACCAATCTGTTTTTGTTTTTAAATTTCACACAAAGCTACTCTATCTGTGCTAGCCATCTCTAATTTATCAATGTAAAACTAGAGGAATAGCAGCTAGTCATCAGCACCTACCACAAACTCATGGGCTACTCATTTACCAAAGAATAGTAGGATTGTCACATTATAACGCTCCCACAACAGTGTGTGACGTAGCTGGAAATCCAAAGTTTTATGAGTTAGAGACTACATCTCTGTACCTGGCAATGTGAAGTATTCGACAATAAATCATCCAACACCTGCATGTAATCGCCTGCAGTGAAGTTAAGGGTGTCAGTGTTGTGAATTACAGCAGTGCTCCATTTAAACAACTGGACTTTCTGATGTAAGCTGCATAAACCACGTTCACTGAAAGACTCAAAAAGCATCCTATACACAAAGTCCTAGTACCTCTGCTCAGCCAGTTCCTGATGAAGTTAAACTGTTAAAACCTGTGGTATAACTACTTCAGTTACAGCCTGGCCAGTCTATTACTTAATGAGAGCAGGTGCAACAGAGTATGCAAAGACTGCGGGAAGAAGGATTACATCTTACTGGGATAAATTTGTGTATATAGATATTAGTCAACTTATTTGGAGATTTCACGTTATTAATTGTAGTCTTCTCATCACCCTATGTTATAGGTTAATTAACTACTTTGATGAATGCTTTTAACTTTACGTGAATCTTGTAACTTTCTTTTCTTGAATCACTTTAAAGTTTCTTTGTCTTCTGTGAAACACTTTGATTCAATTTCTGATGTTGGTTCTGCAGAGTTTATGGTATATAGCATTAGCTTCACGGAGGTTCTGGGAGTACTCTGTTCGAGCCGTGACAAAACCACTTTCAGCTCTTCAGGAAATTATTGTTCTAAAAGAATAGAGGACATGAATATTTCCTATGAGCATGCCTTTCTGGTGTCAAATAATTATATACAAGAAAAAAGATGTATATATATGATATTTGATGAAGTAGTTCTTCAGCATAATGCTATACAAAGGGCCATTTGTGCTATGCCCACCACATTTATTAGAACTAGTTATTAGTGTTGTATGACTTTAACCATTATTCTTAGACACGACAGGGGATGAAGACTATAAATTGCCTAGAATTTAAAAAGGTAATTGTGTGGAAGGTTTTACAGTTTGGCTTTTCTTGTTTGGAATCTAACACTAAACTACACAAGCGTTATCCACGTTTACTGTCACTAATATAGCAGTGAAAAACGAGAAAAAAGGCAGCTAGTCATCATCAACCCCAGCCAACTCCTGGTCTGCTCTTTTACAAAAATATGGGAGAATTTATCTTCACTTTATGACAGCTAAAAAAGTGATCATAAACACTTACAGTAAAATACAACAATATTTTATTCAATTGTGATACTATTTCCAGTTTTATACTGTTATGTGTACTTCAGGATCGTACTTACATTAATTATTGTAAGTTTGATTTGTTGTTAGATGCTTAAACTATACAGCGCAATTACGGACATAACTACTTTTAATATTATATATGAATAACTGACTCAATGTTGTTCTTTTTATGTAGACTTCCAATAATTCAAGGCTCGTCCTCTGGCTTTCTGGCTCCGATATTTGCTATTTTGAGTTTACCTCAGTGGAAGTGTCCTAGTGAAGAAGAAATGTTGTCGGCAACAGAAGAAGAGCTACAAGAAATCTGGCAACTCCGAATGAGAGAGGTAAGAAATTATATAAAAATAGTTTATTAAAATAATCAGTATTCTATTTAAACATATGATATTAATATTAAGGTGACTACAGCTTCTCTGTCATAAAGTGTAAGGTTATAAATGACAATGTAAAAATAGTTATATCCGTCTTATTCACCTGCGTTTGTCCTTTTCATTTGTTCTATACCACTGATTTAAGGTATGTTTGGCTGTTGTCGAGCACAAAGCTACACAATGGGCGATAGGCGCTCCGCTCATCACATGCCTCAAAACCTGGTTTCTAGCATTGTAACTACGGAAACATACCTCTGTGCTACAAGTGGACAGTTGACTTAAGAAAATCAAACAATAAAATCTACAGATTTTAAGAACTAAAGTTAATTATTTAAAGAACTTAGCTCGTGCTATGTTTTTATAGATTTTTTATATGAATGATATACCTACGATCGAGTGTATCAATGATTCTTAGTTTTTATTTAGAATACGTTTCTCACATAAAAAATATTTGTATTTGAATTAATATAATTCTAATCTAGAGCATTAATATTTACAATTAGGCATGAGATAATCCATTCCACTGAAAGTAAAATAGTATTAAATTGTTCTGATTTTATTGCCCTAGGAAATTATAATGAACATGTTTTAATACAACTAGAACCACAATGATTTGTACTTTTGTTTTATTTTAATAAAAAATATTATGAAATAAATACTCTAGCAGTTTTCTTTAAAAAGTACGTATATGTAGCTATTAATTTTATTATCCAATAACTGTGATCTGTATTCACTAAAATAAACTTTAAGTAGGCACATAACAGACTTATTATATATATTTATCTCATGATGTTTATGATGTAGCTCCTGATATTTCTCTAGATACAAGGCGCTATGATTGTGGCATCCACCTTTGAAATTGTTATTGGACTCACAGGTGTTATTGGAATAATGCTTCAGTGGTTAACACCTTTAGTTATGGTTCCTACCATTTCGTTAATAGGACTTTCTCTCTTCGAAGAAGCAGCTTCTACAGCTAGTAAGAACTGGGGAATAGCCATTATGTAAGTATTGTTCTATTATGAAGACCTGCTCTCATGAACTTATTCATTGTGTTTTTATTATTATACAGAAACTTGTAAGATTCAGCTAAATTTTTAGCTGAAGAAATAAGAACATTTATTGAAGTCGCTCTCATACGATAGCTGAGAAATAAATAGTTCTATTATAGAGCCAGCCCACACTTCATCTTGACGAACAGTATGAATTATTTGTTTCTGTGTAGCTTTCAAATCAAAACGTTTTCTTATACTTCATGTAACTAGTTGAAAATGAGTAACACATCTGAACCTCAAAATATATGCCATGAAGAATTTACTGTATTGGTCAATCCAAAAAGAGCCCCTAATTTTTATTATGAGAAGATGACAAGCGGAATAAAATGAGATAGTTTGGCATTAACAGAGGTAATCATTCTGTGAAAAATTAATTTTACGAATTAATTTTCGTCTGTTTGTTTTTATTAAAATTCGCACAAAGCTACTCGAGGGCTATTTGTGAGAACTGTCCCTAATTTAAAAGTGTAAGACTAAACAGAAGGCAGCTAGTCATCACCGCCAACTCTTGGTGTACTCTTTTACCAAAGAATAATAGATTGACCGCACTTTCTAACGCCCCACGGCTGGGAGGGCGAGCATGTTTGACGAGACGGGGATGTGAACCCGCGTCCCTTTGATTACGAGTCGCAGGCCTTAACACGCTTGGCTATGTCGGGCCTAGTTTTTGTCAATCACCATTAAAGAACATCTTAAAGGTAAGTATGAAGTATGATGTTCCCGAAATGTTTTCAGTTTAAAAATAAAAAAATATATATTTTATGATCAAACTGTCCTCCGATTTAGATATTTGCAGCTTTTAAATCTGTGTTTCGAAAAGAAAACATTTTCAAATTGAAGTGCAATAGTGACAAGCTACAATAGTTTCAAGTTATTAATAGATAAGTCTGTTCTCGGATTGGACGAGGTTATATGGGATTAAACTTACGTTCTTTAGAGCAGCGTATAATAAAACCGTGCAAACCAAATTCTGGTAGCTTTTAAAAACGCTACAGACATTTAAACCAAGTCCTTTAATAATGTCTTATTCCAACAATAAACTAGAAACCTTAACCATCATGAAGCTGAAACAAAAACTGAATGCATATTATTCAGTAATTGATAGTTTTCTAGATTGTTGCGAAGAGATTATAAAAGCTCTTCAAAAAAGGTGTAGAAAGATGGTTGATAAAACATAAAATATTTTATTTTAGAAGGTTTGAACGTTTTCTAATAACTGTTCACCTTCAGGAAAATTTGAGAAAAGTGTTGCATAAATGAAATTATAACATTTTAATACAGTTATTATTTTATTTAGTTTTTAAGACAACCGGTAAATGGATGGATAAAACAATATATATATATATATATATAGATATTGTTCAAAAGCTTTGTTAAACGTGTGAAAATTTTGAACAATTTTAGATCTAAATGTAAATTGTTAACGGTCCTGTGAACTTTCTTCACTATGGAGATCATGGTATAAAGATTTTGTGGTGGAGACAAATATAACGTTGAATGAAATATTGTGACTTCTTGTTTCAGAATGTCGATGAATGTCTGGATATCTGGGTTTAAATAGTATATGGTAGATTCTGCTTGATAATCTAGATGTTAAGAGAAGTTTCGTTTTGCCGATGTTCGTGACCTTACTGCAGTACACGCTTAATTTGAGTGTAAATATTTTTTATTAAGGAAAAGAATTGCTTTGTTTTTAATTGATAGGGATTCCAAACCCAAAAAGGTAAAGGAGAGAATGAGAGGAAATGTACATTGTCTGGTGGTTGAAATTTGTTTTGTAGGAAATTGCTTGTAATCTTCGTTTGTAAACCAGTCGGATAGCAATTACTTAACATCAGCTATTTAGAAGATTAATTTATTTGTATAAAATAAAATAATTAAAACAAAGATTAAAAATTCTGTTTAACCACAATACGTTTTAAGTAGT
Organism: Carcinoscorpius rotundicauda; assembly: GCA_011833715.1. Classification (NCBI taxonomy): domain Eukaryota; kingdom Metazoa; phylum Arthropoda; class Merostomata; order Xiphosura; family Limulidae; genus Carcinoscorpius; species Carcinoscorpius rotundicauda. The sequence goes on along the minus strand of CM022398.1, from coordinate 17,489,491 downwards.
TCAGAATGAAATTATTGACGTTGGTGTAGAGGGCAGTAAAAGTTCTTTCATGATAAATATTGGTATAAATACGTTTACTCTCTTTGGTAATACTGATGCCTAGGAAAAGAAAAGAATTCTGTTCTTCAAAATCGAATATCAATGTGATATGGAGATGTAGGAAATTCGGGTAAGAAAGAAACTTGGAAACGTGGCTTGACTGTTAAAACAGGAAGTAAGTGTTATCAGTATAGTGTTTGAAAATGACAATTCTAAGTCCACGTAAGCAATTTTCTAATCGTTTGCGTTCATGATAATATGCAAAACTAGTGGTTATTTTCAGACCCAGGAGGGATCCCATAACGATTCAATCAACTCGGTCATAAATTACGTCATAAAATAGTAATTGATTTAAATTCTGCAGAGAACAGAAAGTTTCAGGAATTGTTTAATGGTGAAATCAGAATACTGTTCAGTGTCTATGAGAAAGAAAAGGTGTACGATTAAATTTTAAGTTTCATTTAGGGTTATATAAGGAAAAGAGAGATTCAATATCAAAACTGGCCATATCATATTCATCAAGAGATAAGTATTTTAGCAAAGGTAAAGGAATAAGCATAAATTCATGCAAGGTGAGTGGTTTTAGGATAGAAACAATAAATGTAGACAAGTTGTAATTGCTAAAATAAGTGTGTTTGAAGTTCAGGAACCCTAGGATTTATACTTGTATCTAAACAGGTTTAAACAGAGCTAAAATATCACAAAAACTGAAATCTAACAGTCAATCAAAATCTCATTAGAAATCAGTCTGTAAATCTGCTATAATCTAAATAATGGAGAAGTATTGCTGTTAAATGCAATATAAAAAAGCAAGACTTCTTGAGGTTTACATCTAACAGGAGTGATTAAAAATCATTAGGTCTTCAATATAGGTGAAAGAAAACTAGGTACCTTTCACGCTTCGCCTGCAGAAACGATGATTTAGACAATCATTGGATGTCACGAACGAGGTGACAAACGTTTTTATGTCGAAAAACATATTTAAAGACCAATAAGAATGATTTTAGGTCCACCTGCAATGAGAGTAAGGAAGTGATTTGTTTACTTGAATGACTTTCTTTGTCCAAACTAAACTTAAGTTGAACAGAAATCTGGATATAAATTATACTTGATAAGAAGTAAAAATCTTATAGTTCTATCCTGTACCACCATCACTAGAAGATGTGAGATTCCCCCGGAAGAAACATCGAACACATATTTGTTATGGGAAGATATAGAGAAAGTAGGTTGAATATGAGTTATGCTTGTTAAATACTCATGATTTAGGTCTTAAACCAAAGAAAACTTAAAACAGAGAAGATAAGTTTTACCTTCGTTATTAGTGATATTGACTGATAAGGAACAGGTTGTAACAAGTTACTTTGGTTATTTGATGATCGGTGCTTTGGCAATAAGTATTTAGATACCAATTTTTGTTTTGTTCTTGTTTAACTTCCAGGACAATTTTCCTTCTTGTGCTGTTCTCACAGTATCTCCAAAACATTAATATTCCTGGATGTAGCTACAGTAAAGAAACAGGATGGAAGATCAAACAGTTCCCATTTTTTAAGCTTTTTCCAGTAGGTATACATTTTTATCAATGTTCACAAATATTTCATTTTTCTATGAATATACGCAAATACTTTAATTATAAATTTTATTCGCGAAATAAATTTAATCTTGAAATTAATGTCACTGAAACTTAAAACTTTTGTCGTGAGATTTGATGACATCACGGATATTAAAATACGGTTTGGGTTTTATGAAGATATATTCTCGTTCAGTCTTGGAATGTTATAATTGGAACCATAAAAACTATATTACAAAACATGCAGTACAAAAAAGATATTATGCAATATTGTATTTTGTTATAGAAATAAATATCACATCAGTATTTGATACTACATATTATTCAACTTTACCATTATATACGGACCAGCACGGCAAGGTGCTGAGGGAACTTCACTCGGGATTTGAGGGTGGCGGGTTTGCAACCCTGGTTTTCCAAACATTATCGCCTTTTCAGTTTTGAAAGTATTACAATGTCAAAATCAATTCTATTATTCTCTGGTAAAAAAAGTTTTTCAAGAGTTGGCTGTAGGTTGTGATGACCAGTTACCTTCTTTCTAGTCTTTCATTGCTAAATTGGGACAAACAGTGATGTGTTGTTTGGCATGAAGTTCGAAACAAAACAAATCAATTGTTATATTATACATATGTTTAACATTATATACACATTGATACCAAAGTTTTCGTTACTGATTACCTGAAAATGAATGTCTGCCTCATTATACAATTTACTTATTTGTTTTTAGACATGCCAACTTTATTAATAAGTGAGCATTATTTTTATACTTATATAGAAATATAATTTTGCTCACCATATTTTATAACTAATGATTTACTTCAACAATTAAAAAAAAATTCATAATGCTTAGAACGTTCTTTGTAATGCCGATGAAAATATAACTTAAAAATTTCTTTCAGGTTTTGCTTACCATAATTACAGCGTGGGTATTTTGTGCCATACTAACTGCTGCAGGTGCTTTAGGACCAACCAACGCAGCCAGAACTGATCTTAATGTACAGACTACGTACTCCAGTCCCTGGTTCAGGTTCCCTTATCCAGGTTATCAGTTACAGAAACTGATTTTTTATCGTTCTATATAAAGTAGATTAAGTTTCTCTTTTCCTAGTTAGTGGCTTAAAGAATTATCTCCTGATCGGTTTTCTCTAATAAGAACAAATTTATCTGTTATAGAGAATAAAATTTCATTATGAATTTCACAAGACAATTTAAAACCGTTATAAACTTATACTGTTTTGAATTATAAATTAAACTAATAATACGCAAAAATGTCAAAGATGTGGAAATGTTTAATTACACATGTATATTTTTAAACTTGTTGATATGTATTTTAAAATGTTACATTTGAGAAAAGGGAACAAAATTTTTCTATAACAATTGACTCAAGTCAACAAACACAAAAACACTAATGTAAAATACGGTATATGTTGGAAGACGTCTACAACTATTTCGTAAAGTGAATAAAATGTTATGAAATAAAGAAAAATATCAATGAATGCTGCATGAAAAACCAGATTATCTTTGTATCTTTCTGTAAAATATCATTTTCGTTTTCCAGGACAATGGGGTTTACCAACAGTCAGTATTGGTGCAGTTTTTGGAATATTTGCAGGAATATTAGCGTCGATAGTAGAATCAGTGGGAGATTACTACGCATGCGCGCGACTAGCCTGTGCACCTTATCCTACAACAAGCGCCATAAATCGTGGAATTTTTGCGGAAGGAATTTCCTGTATCCTCGCGGGAATTTGGGGATCTGCAGGCGGATTATCTTCATATAGTGAAAATATTGGAGCAATCGGAATAACAAAAGTATATCGAAGTTTCATCTTTTAAAATAATTCAGTTTCATCTTTATTGGTATGTTGTTTTCTTTTGTGAAATGAATGAAATATTAGCTAAACTGATACTTATTTACTTTTATAATAATTGTAAATACTATGGTTGTTTCCTTGGACACACTATGTTAATCTGAGACACACACCCACATACAACATACATATACAACTCAAAAAAATTAAAGGAACAAGTTCATATTTCAGTATATTTTTTTCATAAACTAAATTTATGTATGAAAAACATATCCGCATGTTTACAAGTGTATTTTCTAAGCTTGGGAGTGATGTTTGAAGCAGTTCAAACGAATCTCATCTCATTCAAGGAAAATACAACTCAAGGTACCCTTTATAAGGCTGTTGGGTGAAACTATGCATTCCTCATTAATTCTCAAAACAAACACCAACACGGATTTCTTGCGGCTCGTTTTGTCAATGTGTGCCTTCACTTTGTGTACCCAAGCAGTCAGGCACCATATGACAGGGAACGAGGTGACCAGGGAGGTCCAGATGCTGGAGGACGGCCAGACCCAAAGAAGGGTGGCACAGCGCGTCGGTGTGTCACCAAGCGTCATCAATCGACTTTGGCAACGCTATCAGAAGACGAACTCTTTATAGCAGGAGATCAGGTAAAGGCTGTTATCGCTACACAACAGCCACAGAGGACCGCAATACCGTGACTACCGCTCTGCGGAACAGGTTAGCTACGGCTTGGTCACTGCGAAATGACCTTCAGCATTCCACTGTAACTCGTGTATCGACGTACACGGTTCGCAATTCTCTGCACAAAGAAAACCTTAGAGCCAGACGGCCTGCAAGAGGCTATATTCTGGCAGCTGCAAACCGTGCAGCCAGCTTGAAGTTTGCTCGTCAGCACTTGGACGAGGAACTCCGTCAACGGGCCACTGTGTTGTAAACAGGCGAGAGCAAGTTCACTGTTTCTCATGATGAATAACGTTTGAGAGTGTGGAGATGCTGAGGACAGCGATTTTTTTCCTGTACCATTGTGCAAGTCGACACTTATGGAGGCGGTTCTGTAATGGTCTGGGCAGGAACGGAATATGATGGTGTGGCCCCACGGTCTTCCCTGTAATCGACACGAATGCTCTGAACGCACAATGACATAGAGGCGATATCCTGCAACCTATTGTGAAGCAATATTTTTTCTAAAAACTATTCCTTCATGTTTTACCGTTCATCACACATTAAAGAATGGATTCAGATGGAACTGAAATAAGGCAAATTACCTAAAAAAATAAAATAATATATAAAATCTGCAACTGAGACAAATTATATAATAAAACGAACTCATTCCTTTAATTTTGGAGCAGTTTAAATACAGTATAATCGTTAATACTTTAAAAAAAATTCTATTCCAGGTCACATTTGTAATTTTCTTACCTTTTCTAACAATCAGGTGGCCAGTCGACGGGTTATTCAGTGTGGCGCTATTATCATGATGTTATTTGCTGTTTTGGGGAAATTTGGAGCCTTTTTCAACACTATTCCTGAGCCCATTATTGGAGGAATCCTCTGTGTTATGTTTGCAATTATAACGGGAGTTGGACTGTCTAATGTTCAATTTATCGACTTGCAGTCATCCAGAAATATTCTTATTCTTGGATTATCTTTATTTATGGGGATAACCATACCAAAATGGTTTAAAGGTCATCCAAATACCATTGATGTAGGTACGTACTATTTATTAATGTGATCGAAGCTTTATGAAAGAAACGTGCATTGTTTGTTTGATTTGTTTTTAAGCTCAAAGGTATTCCCGCCAGGGGTACCGAAATTCGATACCCATTGTATATTATGCTTGAAGTCAGGAAACTTGTACAATTTAACTGATAATTTTATACTAATAAACCATTTTTAAAAAATACAGTTGGTTCAGAGCGCCACAAGTTCAACGCGAAGTACGTCATGCGCTAAAAAAATTAACAGTGATTTATCCAACACAATGAGGAAGAAGACATTTAGTCGAAGTCCAAAAAGGATTTTGAAATGTAAACAACAACGCTGTTGGTAAGAGGGAAAAATACTTCAAGAAAGAAACTTTACATGAGAACTGTTTTATTTAATGCCATTAAAAAGTTCTTAATAAATTAATTCTTTGTATCCTAACGCAATTTTAAATAAACAATGGTTTCCAACAAATTTAGGATAACACAAAAATAACTGTTATAAAAAGAGAATTGAACAAAACTATTCACATTTCCCGAATATGATGTTTCTTATGTGGATATTTCTCAGAAGCACAGAACATGAATAACATTTTTTTACAAAAGAACTAAGTGTGGTTAAAGCTAGTGTGTCGACTAACAAATCGAAAGGTCCAAGATTCTGGTTGCAATATGCAGAAGAACACATTCATCAAGATATAGTGGAGTTATAACTGTGACAGTCAAATCTTAATATTCGGCTGAGGGTAGCCGCACAGGCGGTGATTGCTGTCAACTGTTTCTTCTCTTACGTATAAGAAACTTCAAATTAGAAAATAAATGTGGTCGAACCTTATGGTTTTCTAACCTGATCATTCAGTTCATGTGTCACATAATGTGTCATTGAAGTTGAAAATACCAAAACTCACATAAGAAAAATTTAAATCATTTTCTTACTCAATACACACACCAAAGTTTTAAATTATTAAAGCAAAATATTATTAAAAATAGAAAAGATTCGAAGTTAAAATAGTACCCAGCATCTCATTTCTTCATGTAAAATATATGTTCCAGAAGACAAGTATTCATTCACAAAAGAAATTGCCTGTGCCTCCAGACGTAACATAATTATTGAAAATATATATATTCAAGTAGGTCTATATAAAATTTTATTAAATTAAAAAAAACACGAATAATTTGTAAACGTCATCACAGTCACTGCCAAGACAAATTAACCAGTTTCAAGGTTAACCTTACAAAAATGTTTATATTTTAAGGTTTTTCTGATTATTAGAGAACATTTTGCAAATTCTTCTTTAAATAACAACAGCCAAATAAAGCTGAATGTATCTTGACATATTATTTTAAACGTAGATTACAAATTTTATGACTTTGACATTCCAGTTTAATGTACTAAGACATAGGAAGTAGCGAGAATGACATAGAGTTTGACATCTCAGTGCGGACCCAGAATTTATTTCCAGCTGGAGCACTAAAGATTTATTTTGTGTTTACTGGCAGTGTGATTTATGGTTCACTAGTTATAAGACAAACACACATATAGACTTTAATTAGTAACGATTTAATACTCGATTTCCAGAGTATATGATATTTATTTTGTTTTATATTTATCGCTCGTTTTTGTTTTTATTATGTTTTTGATAAATCATATGTTTGTAACCTCTTTGTTTTTTTTCATCTGATGCTTTAAAATGATGTAACAAAACAAACGTTAAAAACTTACTATCTTGTAGTACTCACTATGTACGATGGTCGCCATTAATAAAAACAGAAAAACGTGCTCAAAAAGAAATACAAATTTATTTGGTTTAGGGAATGACGCAGCAAATCAACTCATCACAGTTCTCTTGAATACCAGTATGTTTATTGGTGGACTCATTGCGTTTGTTTTAGACAATTCCATACCAGGTAAGGAAACATTCCTTTGACAGTTTGTGAATAAATCGAACAAATTTCAACTTTGCAAGTAAAGTCTGACTCTTTTCTTTTTCGCATCTTCGTCTGTTTATATATTTGTAGGTTTAGACTTCTCGAGCCATCGCGTAACTTCCACAGAACTCCAGAGCAATCCGCGCATGTCCGTTCTTGCACGAGACTTGTCGTCTAGACACTAGGCCGCCAACATTTCATTTACATAAATTTATAAACATATGATTGATCTACCTAATTCTAGAAAATTCTAAATGTTATTTTAAATGAATAACAACATATTTTATTGGTTTAAACTTTGAAACAATAATATAAATATGGAAATATAAATAATAGACATGGAAATTTAAACACAACACGACATGTTGTCGTTTACAAAACATTCACATGACATTTACATAACATCTGCCTATGCTCCTCATGATTCACAAGTCTCGATTACCCGCAGTTATTTCAATAACTACCTAAGTGGTATCCAAACATGTGTATCAAAGTTGGTATCCTGCTAGCTTGTGAGTTTAGACATGAAGACACTTTCAAACTTGGCGCCCCAAAATTCCAAGAAGAAACAGAAGGAGCAAAATGTGATACCCATATCTGTCTCAACGACCCTAGAGACCAACTCTTAGATCCTCATCATGTCTGGCCGATCATCAGCTGGCGTTTTAGTTCCTCTTTTCAGAGGCTACGTCATACAGATAACAAACTCCCTCCTGAACTCTCCTACCAAGTTTCACCTTATTAACTCGAAAACTGTGTGAAAAACTAAATTAACCAAGGACAGAAAAAAATACTATATATTTATAAACACACACACAAAAACTAAAGAGAAATTTAAAGAATGAGATAAAAAAAAATTTAGGCTCCCCGAAGCAGTAGTTTATGTAAAATTGGTTGAGCTTGTTTAATTGTTTTGTAAACCGACAAATTTACCAAGTGGTATTATTTAAGTAGTTTGGAAATATTTAATACTGTTTAACCATTAAATGCAGTATTTCTAGTAGTTTAATAGCATCTAATTTATATTTGTAAGCATTTATATTAGAAAGCACATATTTGTAATACAGAGAAATAACAGAGATGATGTTTGCGAAATACGTCAAATAGTGAACTGCTACCTGCAGAACCTGGACGTTAACTATTTTAATCTAGAGCTGCCACCTATTAGCAAAGATAATAACTTTCTTGAAAAGTGATTTTAAATTATGTATTCCTTTAATAAATTTTAAATTTACCAAAATTTGATTGTCACAAAATAACAATTTTCTATTTTTGATCTGTGTTTCCAAGGTGCCCCGAGGCTAGGAAATTTTTTTCATTTTTCTTCCCTTCTCGTCTTGATGGAACTAAATTTTTCACAATTAATAAGTTTAAATATGTTTGAAACTTACTCTGCTGTTTGCATCTCTAAATACCATTTTAGTATTAAAATAATAACGACAAATATTACCATCAGTACGAAATATCTAATCTTCCCTTTATGAAGAATAAATAAGGTATAGAAAATCATATAATTCGGTATTAATAATTATTTATAAACAAATGACACAAATGCACAGGTAGACTATTACACAGTGGAAAACTATAGCATATTTAAATTTCAGAAAACATCAACTAAAAGACTGATTGTTAGTAAGACTAAATGACAGGAATACTTTCAAGGAAAATACATATCAGTACTGAATCAAGGTTTTACTGTATCCTGTATTAATTGTCCAGAATAAGAATGAAACCCTTACTGGTAGAAAACAAATATGAACATCACAAGATGATCACTGAAATGAAACCCAGAGTACAATAAGTTGTATCTAATTCCTTCTTTAATTTGATATAAGACAAATGAAAAACATTCCTTATAAAAGTCTGTATAATGTATTTTACACACTCATTCGTAATTTTTAACATATTGTTCTGTATTGGTAGTTCTCCAAAAATGATAATTTTACTTATTATATTTTTCATCGCTTTTTTGTTCCTTGAAAACGTCAATCAAAGCCTGGTTGTAAGATCTTTATAAAACGTATTGACTCTTGCTTCTTAAAATGTTGAACTTAAGTTACGTCAAAATAAAAATTTAAAACTCTCAAAATCTCATCGCACGTTATGCTCGTAACATCTTTACCTGTTAATTTTAAGTTGTCAAAGAAAAGTTAGCCTAATCTCTGTCATATGAAAGACTGATAATAGTCCATATCTTTAATATAACATTGAATGCTACGCATTCGCCACATCTAAAGAATTAAAGAGAGTGTATACAAATATATGTGTGTAATAACTGGCAGATTGTTCTTAACGGTCGCTTTAACAAACTGATAGATGATGGAATTGGAACAATCGACAAATGAGGAACATGTAAAAATTAATTTACAATTATAATAAATACGAAATTATTAATAAAGACATGAACACTTTTCAAAATAGGTAAAATAATAATAGAATATTTAAATTAATATAAAAAATAATATAAAATGAATGTATTGATTTCAGGGACAGACGAAGAAAGAGGACTTATCAAATGGAGAGAGCAAGGCCTTGAACATAATATGAATGAAGATGATCAATTGAAATTGTCATCAACTTCAACCTATGACCTTCCATTTGGCATGAATGTAATTAAACGATACAAAATTTTCAAGTACATTCCCATCAGTCCAACATACGACCAGGATATTTTTCGTTGTAAAGTGAGACCATTATTTAAGAGATTTAAACGTCAAAATAATAATAATGATAACATTGATTCAGAAAAGTAACGATACGGTCGTATTTAATTTATTTACAACTGTTAACATACAAGTCAGTGTAAACGTATAATTAGTTGGCTGCCATAAGACTTGATTACTTTAATACATTTTATTTCAGAATCTTCAGCAATGTTACTGGGAAATGTTCATAAACATTAATATTATAATCATGTTTATTCTAAAGCAGATCTAAATATAATCTGTGTTCGAGGTCATTGTACAACCAGTAGCGTAATAGATTTTGTCCCGTGATGTCCAGTTTAGGTGTATAATCACTTTAAATAAACAATACTTGACAAGATGTGTTGAAATCTTCGGCTGTTATAAGTTGTACGAAGAATCGTTCTTGGACGACGACCGAAAAAGTTTAGAATTGTTAAGTATGTTACTTTATGATGTATTTAATGAATGCTTGAGATACTCTCAATATCTTACATAATTTAAATTTGTTATTCACAAATAAACTGCGAAACAAAACGTTATAATTACCAAACAAGTGAAATATCTTCTTCTATATAAAGACTTTACTCATTAAACTTTGTTACTGCTACATTTGTATTGGAAGTTTCCTTATAAGAATATTGATGTTTAATATACATCATATAGCTTCGTATATAGCAACAAGTATTTGATTCGAATATTTAATTGTAAAAAAACAAATTAAAAATAACGCTTGTACATCAGTTAGCAGATTCTTAGCAATTCTTAGCAAACAAATGTTTGATTTGTTTTTTTATATTTATTGTCTACAAGTTATACAAAATAAAAACCAAAATAACGTAATAAAAATGTGATATATGTACCTAGTTCTATTGTCAATAAAACCTTTAGTTCCACAACGTCTGTAACAAAATCTAATTGATGATTTTCTGCTTCAAAGACAAACTTTATACCTATTAGGATTCCTTAACAATAAGGTCGTTGTTTGTATAATACCGATATAAAACTGGCTTTTAAACTCTAACAACTGATTAAAAGTTTTTGGTTCAACAGTTGAAAGTTGAAACAGTCAGTCCTTCTTTTTCATAATGTCGTTTTTAAACTGAGTGTACTTTTGAATCATAGAATAAGTTTAAACACTAACCGATCCTCGTCATTCAGTGAAATGTATTTTATCCTTAAGTTATATATTGTTTTCATCTTCTATTTATCAAACATCTTTAAATATGAAACAGTATTTATTATATAAAGATGTTTTGTATTCAGTTAATGTCTCTGAACTAACGTTTGAAAATATGAAATATTTTAAATATTTGGATCTAAATAAGTAAATGTGTAACTGATATAAAGTTTCATAAGTGACACAGTCTAAGACGTTAATAAAGTTGAATTAGTAAATGTCTAAAACACAGATACAAATCTTGTTATTTCTAACTATATTTGTTTATAAACATTAAAACTAGATCGACTTGAGAAATCTACCGCCTGCACGATTATGTTCATGCAAAGTGTCTTTTGCATGGGAAGAATTATATGGTTCTTTTATTAACGGCTTTCAGATTATTTAAATACAATAATTGTTTATTCCTACGAAGTTTTAGTCGCAAAACTACAAGAATGTTGACGGCAAAAAATGCATGCAAATGTTTTCAAGACAGAAAGGTTAAAACCCTTTGCTGTGGTCCACGTCAGTAAATGATTGAAGGCAGTCTGCAGCTGCCGCTCGATATCCCTGATATTTGACGACTGGCACGAGATTTTTGCAATTGTAGAGGGTAGTTGTGCACTGATGGCATTAATCTTTAAAATAAAAATTATAATACTCAAGACACAGCCCTAAGGGACTCCAAGTACCTGTAGGGAAGAATAGAAAATTGTCGAACCCACACGGACCTGGAACCGCCGATGCATTGATAAATGTTTAATAAAAATCGGTAAATTGCCTCGCAACCTATACGAGCTCAGGTCTTGCAAGATCACGTACCTCAAAGTTGTATCATGAGCTTTATCAATATGAAGAAATGAAGAAACAAGATATTGCCGTTTGAGAAGTATTTCCCTAATTGATGTTTTAAATCGAATTAGGTGGTTCATGGTGGAGCATTGTCTTCGGAACTCGCATTGAGTGAGTAAGAGAAGGTTGTTTGATTCAAGAAACCAAACAACACAAGCACTAATCTTTCTCTTTAATATCTTACGGAGACAGCTTGTCAAAGCAATTGGACGGTAGTTCAAAGGAATCTTGAGATCCTTCCCAGTTTTTGTAAAAGGGAGTACAATTGCATATAGAAAGAATCGGAAAAACATTTTCTTGCAAGATACAGTTAAAAACAATCAAAAGAATAGCAAGAGAGGCAGTACAGAGATGGTGCACCATCTTGTAGTGAATATCATAAGGTCCGATTGATGTATCGCCAGGATAAAGGGACAATTATAGTCATAGAGTCGAACACCGTGAAATATTGTGGTGTAGATTAATAACAAGAAAACAAAAAGGTTTGTTGCATAGTGTTGCGATAATGCACGTCAATGTAAATACGTAACATAGTTATCATTTCAGAATATTACACTTTTATATACATACATGTGAAAACGGCTGATGTGGATAAAGAAAGATATATATGGAGGAGTGACCAACCTTTCGACCTTCTTCGGTCATCGTCAGGTTCACAATGAAAGAAAGAGGTAGCTCACGGACAGCTGACCACATGTTTGAACGCGGTTGAATAATTGAGTGTAGGAATGTAGAGGGCGTGCTTACATGTCGGACTATATTCATTAACATAGGTAAAAGGTGTTCCTTTGTATTTGTTTATTTTCGGCTTGAGTTGATGTATAAATAAAGCTTTTTCAATTTTACTTTTGTTTCTTTAAGTGTGTGGGTGTTTTCTTCAGTTATGTTGTGTTTATTTGAGTTGCAGTGTTCGAAACGTGTGAACAAAGAAATAAACAAGGCATTTTCACACAATTGAACAGCCGCCCTCAAACATGTGATCAGCGTTCTGTTAGTTTCCTCTTTCTTTGTTTGTGAACCTAACGATGACTGAAGAAGGTCGTAACGTTGTTCGCTCCAAACATGATGTTTTCTCTACTCATACCAGCGGCTTTTACAAATATATTTTACTCGATAAGTAGGTTTTCTCGTCATCACGGATTACAGTAATATGACATTGAAAATATTCCTCACTTTAAGCTTTTAAGCTTGGATGGATGAAATTCGCTCTTTTCTTGTACCGAAAGTTAAATGGATTAGAGTTCCAAAACCTGACACAAAAATATTGTTATGTAGCTCCTAACCGGATCGGTTTCTTGGATGCAGAGTTTGATGTGACTAAGTAAGAATATGCCAAAGTCGACCCGAACATCATTAGAAATTGCTACTAATGTAAAACCAATAAATACAGTTTATTTGTCATGTTTCAATCAAATACCACTTTAAATGCGTTCTAAATAAGAGTAAGGTTTTTTATTAAACACTAAAGAAGGGAACTAAACTGTTTGTATATCAGTGTTTCAGCAGTATATGTAACATTAACCATAATAATTTATTTTTCCTGCCCCCAGTGGCTCAGCGGTATTTCTGCGGACTTACACGCTAAAATCCGGGTTTCGATACCCGTGGTGGGCAGAGCACAGATAGTCCATTGTGTAGCTTTGTGCTTAATTCAAAACAACAACAATTATTCTACCATTGGGCAATGTAATTGAATAAAACAATATTTTATAAAGGTGCAAATGAATAATTTCTGTGAGTTTATCCGCTATCTGTGATTTGAAATATTACTGATGTGTTTATAGTAAAGCAAAATAAAACACGAAAGAAGAAATGTGTTGAAACTGAAATCCATGTACAGTCATGTGAAAAAGCTAGGACACCCTTTGAAAGCCTTGTGTATTTTTGTTACATTTTTGGATATACAGATATTTAATCTCAATTTCAACAATACTGAGATATTATAAGAATATTACTGATCAATTACAAGTCAAGAAAACTTCTCACGATCTTTCGTAAATGTAATTCTGCATTAATGCATATTCTAACTGAGCTGAAAGTTAGAACACCCTAACCCCTGATAGGTAGTGTTAACCCCTTTGCCGAAATAACTGAAGTGAGACGCTTCTTGTAGCCATCTGCTAGTCTCTGACACTGGTCTGAAGAAAGTTTGTCCCACTCTTTTAGCTCTGAGATGTTTGAGGGGTTTCTTGCATGTGCAGCCCTTTTCGAGTCACCCTAGAACATCTCAATGGGATTAAGATCTGTACTTTGACTCGGTCATTCCAGAACTCTCCATTTCTTAGTTTTCAGCCAGTCCTTGGTGGATTTAATGGTATGTTTTGGGTCATTGTCGTGTTGCAGGGTTCAGTTCCGCTTAACCTTTAATTTTCGTACAGATGGTCTCACACGATCCTCAAACTTTTGAGTGAGTTGAGTTGCTAAGGTAGCAAAGGTTGGCTTGTATATGTGTATAAATATTTCAAAAGATCTTTGAAATATATTTTAAACAGGTTAGACAAGCGCGTTAAGGCGTGCGACTCATAAACCGAGGGTCGCGGGTTTGCATCCCCGTCGCGTAAAACATGCTCTCCCTTTCAACCGTGGGGGCATTATAATATGACGTTCAATCCCACTCTTCGTTGATAAAAGAGTAGCCCAAGAGTTGGCGGTGGGTGGTGATGACTAGCTGCCTTCCCTCTTGTCTTACACTACTAAATTAGGGACGGCTGGGCGCAGTGGGCTAACAACCTACTCACTTAAAACCTGTTACGGGAACATCAGTGATTGCGCTCTATGTTCCTCAAGGAATTGAGTGGCAGATGATGATGATGTGCAGATTACAAGTCTTGTGTTGAAAAAAAAGGCCATATTATAATGCAGCGAACAACTTTTATATATATATATGTTAAAATTGTATCATTACGTTCCTCTAAGTTGAAATTCACAATGACCTAATTACAATGAACATGAACATGTGTAGTGAAAATTCTGAGAAAACTGTTTTTGTAGTGTTAACATCTCAGGGATACGATCTAGTGTAAAATACTATGTGTTAATATAAGACGCAAGTGTTAAAGCAATCTGCGTATAAGATTCTGATATTCGATATGAAAAAGGGCAGACACAATTTTTCTGACACTTTTTCATGGAGAGATAAATAACCTGAATGTATCTGAACTAAACTCAGTCATGATGACGGTTCACATTTCAGACAGACAAGGCAGGCTAGAACGTTCTTTCAGAATACTGCACTCCCAGCTCCAGCAGTGTTGGAAATGTTGCAGGTTCGAACATGATACGGAGATTATCTTATTAATATTATAATTAGCTTTAATTGCTGAATATTAGTGGTCGAAATAATATTATCACAAATGTTTCGTAATAAGAACGCGTCTTTATGTAATACAAAAGGTTCAGTGGTGCTTTTGATGAAGTGGTTTAAGCAAACTTCGTATTCATTGCGCTTTAAAACGAAAACCAGAATCATTTGTGTGCGTTTAGAGTTTTAAAAACTATCAAATTTATTACAAACATTCAAGTAGATCAGACAACAAAGAGAAGACATTTATGAAATGGTTTAAATACTTCTCACATCCAATCTCATGGTTGTCGTTTGTTTATTTTATTTCGAATGATAACTATGTGTTAGAAATTAAAATTTATTAGAATGATTTTGAAACTGAAAACTAACGGGAAATCCAAAGAGGAAAAGAGTTCATAAAATAAGATACACTTATTTTATTAAAAACATCAACTCTCAAATTTAATCCAGTTTTGATGAATATTCATCTCGTTTCTGTTTCTATTTACAAGGCATTTAACAGTATGGATTTTACTCAATAATTCGCTTGTGGTGAACCGTTGAAATTGCTTAACAATCATACGACTTAATATTTCTGTTCTTGATAGCATGAAACAAGAGATACCTTCGATTTGTGTGGATATTTTGGATACGTAGAATGCTTTGAACTTATTTATTATTCAGAGGTTCTGTCTAATCAAGAAAGAAAATTAACATACTTTATTTGCTGGTGATAACTCAGGGTTGTTCTTGTATTGTAAAGATTTGTACATAGATTATTTTAGCTGTCACTGGAAACCCTTTAGTTTATTTTTAATTTCGGTATAAAAATATAGCATCTTTGATCAAGTATAACCGGTAAATTAATAAGTGTACCCAATGCGGGATGTACTTGAAAGATAACCACAATATTAGTTTAAGCTCTTGCTCACATTTGTGTTGGTAAATCTTACGTTTTTGGGCAAAGAAAATAAACGAATGGAAAGTTACAGTTAATGTGAATTATAAAGAAAACACAAAATATAATAATAGAGAATTTGAACTAACTTCTTGGTTAGGGCTCTCGACTCACGATAAGGGTCAAGAATTTATATCTGGTCTCCGAGCAAGCTTGTCATTTGTGATTGCAGTTCAGGCCTGTAATCTTGCTTTTACCCAGAATAACCAGGTAGTTATAGTTCTTCATTTCCCAACTGGCAGATGGCTAACTAGAATCCTCGTCCCACTGAACATGCTCGTCCTTTCAACCTTGGGTGGGTTATAATATGACGATCAATTCCATAACTGATTGTAAGAGAGAAGCCTGAGAATTATCGGTGTGAGCTGATGGCTAGTTCCCTTTCTTCAATGTTTTACTGTTAAATTAAAGACTGCTAGCACAGATAGAGCTTGTGTAGTTTTGTGTAAAATATGAAACAAGCCAAACAATCCACGTGTAATTTTTTTCTTGAAAACCTACCACGCACATTAAACCTAATTGAGATCAGTATCGTTACTTTGAAAACAGAGTATTGAACGAATTTAGTATTGGTCCAGTGCTAATTAATAATGTTATATTCAAGTCTGCTTATGTCAGATCATCCCTTAAGTTATGTCCGATTTTAGGTTCAGAAAGAGGGAAAAATTTTCAAACCCTTTTAATGTTATTTGATCGAAAATGTATGTTCCATTATTATTAATTACTTCCTGTCAACGATTCACAAGCTTCTAAATGTCACTTCTGTAAAAATCTTGGGGTTTGTGGAAAACCACGTAGAGAGAGTAGTTTTGAAATCTTCATGTGTTCCACACTCTTTTCCATCAATATAGTTCTGCAAACTTCGAAATAAATTGTAATCATAAATTATTACTTGTCTCATGTGTTTCTCAGACACTTAATTGATATTCTACGAATAACAGTTCAATTGTTTAACGTTTATAAATAACAACCAACTTATTTATCCCATTTTTATCCTTAAGAATAAGATTAAGCAAATGTCAGGACTGACACAAATTCATCAGATAAAGTATAACGCTGGGATTTATATTGGTAAAAAAAACTATCCATAACAGACACATAAAGAACATCACGGAATAAACCGTAAAACTGAAAATTATGCTTTAGCAGAACACGTGCATATAACACAACACGATTTCACGAGTCAAAGCTAAAATTTTAGCTTGATGGCAAAATATTACATTTTTAACATACAACAATCATCTAAAGTAATACAATTAAAAATAGAAATGAACTGAAACCAGATAAAGGTACATCAAGCCATTGCAGTGATATGTAGAGTGACATATTGTAAATGTTGGCGACAGGGTTATGTAAGTAACTATAATTCCAAATGTCTTGCCAAAAGTACAGACATTGCGTGTTTTTCTTTTAGCAAAGCCACATTGAGCTATTTGCTCTGTCCATCAAGGGGAACTGAATCCCTGATTGTAACGTTAAAAATCTGTAGACTTTCTGCTGTAACAGCGGGGTACATACAAATGTCGAACAAAAATGTCTTCTAAATAACTTTTGAATATTACGTAGAAAGCATAAAAAAAATTCATGTTTTTTAAGTGGAGGTCGTTGAGTGCTGTAATAAACATTAGTCTGAGCCATATTAGGACTCATCTTTTTTTTTAAATTTTGAGTCGCCAAGTTTTCTTAGTTTGGAGAGTCTTGTTTCAATTGTTTTCGTAGAGTTAAAACTATCTGTTTTACTACAGCTATCTCCGTGAGATATACATCGAACCCCACTGCTTTTTTAAAAACTTTTTTCTTACTTAATCATATTCTTTTTATTAGCGATATTTTTGGGCACCAACAATTCGAAACTGTGTGCGTGTTTTCATTTAGTAAAGCCACCTCGGGCTATTTGCTGAGTCTACCGTTTTAAATCCGAAAACTTATCGCTGTATTAGCGGAGGACAATAACACGAAACTTGGACATGTTTATACTCGATTCAATATTATTACTCAGATCTCTATCAGCTTAACTTCAAGTGTAATTATATTCCAAAGAAGCAAATAATATAAATATATATGTGTGTGTGTGTATATCAGTATCCGTTTCAGAAACTAATTCGCTAAGACAAGAGTAAGTATAGATTTTCAACGCTAAAAACATGGGTTCGATTCCCTTCGATGGACACACCAGACAGCCCGCAGTTGCTTCGCTACAAAAAATGCACACACACAAACATACGTTTCAGTAAAATAAATAAATCATTAAAAATTAACATGAAAAAGTTTTGTGAAATAATGAGAGCGTTAATTACTTTTGAACACATGTGTGGAAAACGCACTTCTTCACTTCGATGGAAATTCTTTAAAAATTGAAATTTTTTATTCACTTATTATACACTTAAATAACGATTTGGACGACTTCCTAAATACATTAAGCTTTAGTTTCACTAAATCAAAAGTGTAAAATGGTTATTGTTATTATTTAAACATTTGTTAAAGTGATTTTTAACGAACTGTTTTTATGAACACCATTTTGTTTCATCATGATCCCTAATATTCATTACTACCGTTCCTAATGATTTTAATACTTGTGTAAAAGTGAATTATTTTATTTTGATAAATTATTAGATTTTAAACATTGCTAAAGTGCAAGTCGTTCATCCTAATATCTAATGATGTTTTCTCCCTAGTTAAAACTTAATACATTTGATTTAAAACATTTTATTTTTGAATACCACAATTTGCTTAGTTTTACCTTCGTGATAAGATTCACAATGGATTCGGAAAATAACACTGTTATTAAATATGTGGCATAAAAATTTAGAGCCAAACATAATTTTTGAACAATCAGTAACAAATATCAAAAACATTCAAGTGATGCAGAGTAAGATTTGTTTCTTTTGAATTTTGTTTGTTTGTTTAGAATTAAGCACAAAGCTACTCAATGGGTTATCTGTGCTCTGCCCTCCCCGGGTATCGAAACCCGGTTTTTAGTGTGTAAGTCCACAGACATGCCACTGTGCCACTGGGGGGCATTTTATGAATTCGAGAGGAGATTTTCCATAAATGTTAGCTAAGGCAACACTTGTGTTATTTTACATACACACATCGTCGGACATTGTTTATTCTTATGCTCAAGAATCTTATAAAAATTTAGAGAAAATAAAGGACTTTCGTATTACACATTTAACAATATAAGTAACATGCATTTCTAAATACATATATCAAACAGAAACAATTATAGATATTAAAATAAATGTGTAACGTTAAATCCGTAACATGTACTTGATCTGACAGTAAAAATTAGGACACTCAAAGGAAGTGAATTTAATTTGGAAACTCAAAAACTCATTGAGAACAGAAAACGATGTGCCTGCATTTGCTTTGATTAAAATAGTTTCAGTAACTCTTTATTCCTCTAACATGCAATAATTTAGTTAGGTAAAGAAATGACTTTTGCAAAATCTTCCGAGTAATATGGTTAATTTAATAAACATCGCTGAAGGTATGTAAAGCCATTTTCATATACTAGTAATAAATTGGTCCAAAATATCCAAGTTACCGTCGAGAACATCTCCTAAACCCTCTTGCCGGTTCAGTACACTGACACATAATGACCGAGTTTAACCGCTGCGTGAAATTTCTACTTCATTAATTTATAGTCAACAGTTTCACTTTAAACAAATTTTTGCTGTTCTGTATAACCTATCGAAAATTAACTACTTTGTTTTAGTGCCGCCATTTATAATGAAATCTTGCCACGGTACTCAGTATTCAGCATAATATAGTTTTATTGTTGTAACCTAACATCATTTTTCGTATTTTCACGTTCCTTAATTATACCAATAGAAATAAAACTAAATATCCAAAAGCAGAATGTGGCAAACGTTATTCAGTAAAATTTAACTTTTCTTCTTTTCATGTTTATACCTTTAACTAGATCTATCACTTTCGTCGCTCATTCAGTTCTTTGTTATTTTTAATAAGCAACGTACCAAGTATTAATTGTAACTCATGGTTACACCGCATGGTTCAGATCTTCATCACTCATGAGATACATTGGTAAAATAAAAAAGTATTATACAGTTTTGTTTGTTTGAATTTCGCACAAAGCTATTCGAGGGCTATATGCGCTAGCCATCCCTAATTTAGCAGAAGGAAAGCAGCTAGTCATCACCACCAACCACCAACACTTGGGCTACCTTTTTACCAACGAACGGTGGGATTGACCATTGAGTTATAACGTTCCCACTGCTGAAAGAACAAAAACGTTTGGTGCGACAGGAATTCGAACCCGCGACCATCGCATTAGGAGTCAAACGCCTTAACACACGTGGTCATGGCCGGCCAGAAAAATATTAAATTTTCATAATTTAAGCTTTATTTATCCAGTTTGCTGTAACTTACCTTGCTATTTCATGCTGTTTTTTTTACATTTTTATGAAACATTATTAAGCGTGAAGTAACAACAGTTATCTATCTTATGTGATTTCATAATTAATCATTGTTACGTATTTTTTTAATGTTTTGAGTTCTTCGTAGATTAAACGCAACAGAAAAACGCAGATAACAGCTTGTATAATTTATTACACTAACCTTTTAACAAATATAACAGATATAACATAAACTATATAATAATAGTGACAGATATTAAGTTATAACATTCGAAATTAATTACAAATCAAAATAATATTAGTTTCAAACTTCAAAATAAATCACAACACAAAACGGTACTGGCCTGTATCTAATACAATAAATTAAAATGAAAGTCTCAAATTCCAGTCTAGGGTGTGAATTTGGTCCCACGAAGAGATTCCGAAGCAGTTCACAGTTCAATGAAATCGCCGTCTCTCAGCACAAGTGGTAATTCAGAAGTATCGTAGAGATTGACGAAATAAAATCACGGCTTCCGTAGATCTAATTTCAATCACAAATCCAAGTTGAATATTCACAGCAAACACTTAATCTTTCTCAAATAACTAACTTTCTTCTTTTGAAATGAAACTGGTGTTTGAATCTCACTCTTTGTCTTCTAATAAAACTAATGACTGAATCTCTCTCCCTCGAATAAAACTGATGACTGATGACTGAATATCTCTCACGTCACCGTCTTTTTTATACCGATAGGCCTATTTCTCGAACAATCTCGCAATTTCCATACAACTCTATAGCAATTTGCGCGTGTCCGTTCTTGCACGAGACTACACATCTAGACAGGAAGTCACCAGCACTCATTTACAAACATGTGATTGGTCTACTCAATTCGAGAAAGTTCTAAAAATGTTACCCTAAATAAATAACATATTTTAGTTTAAACTTCGAAACAATAATATCAATATGGAAAAATGAATAATACAAATGAAAATTCAAACACAATACGAGATGTTGTCGTTTACAAAATATTTACACATATACATAACAATCATCAGTTTGTTACAGTGTTTTATCTATTTCATCTCATTAAATTATTTCCCAATGACCTTTAAAATTACGATTAAGCTCTAAATAAAGCGTACGCTCGAAACATTTAAATAAAAACGTTTCTGTTACTTAAGGTGTGTGCTTATACCTCCTTTAGTCTAATGTTTAGGCAGAATATTTGTGATCTGTATGTTGGAATTGGCAGTAACTGCCTGTTGAACAGAATATTTGTACAAGAAGACGTTCTACTCTAAAATTATTTTTTTGCACTTCAGGCAGTTGTTGCCCATTCCATTGTACTCAAGAATATAGATAGTATATTGAAATTTTACAAATTATTTTGACTCAATGGCTGAGAGTTTTATTTGTTTGTTTTGAATTTCGCGCAAAGCTACACAAGGGTTATCTGCGTTTTCCGTCTCTAATTTAAAGCCTGGCATGGCCAGGTGGTGAAGACGCTCCACGCGTAATTTTAAGGTTGCGGATTTTAATCCCCGTCATACCAAACATGCTCGTTCATTCAGCCGTGAAGGCGTTAGAATATGACTATCAATCCCATTATTTGTTTGTAAAATTGTAGCTCAGAAGTTGGCGGTGGGTGGTGATGATTAGCTTCCTTCCCTCTGGTTTTACATTGCTTAGTTATGGACAACTAGAGCAAATAGCTCTCGTGTAGCTTTGAGCGAAATTCAAAACAAACCAAATTTACCAGTGTAAGAGTACAGGGAAGGCAGCGAGCCATCACTTCCAACTCACTGTCATTTCTTAGGATTCTCTTTTACCAAAAAATAGTGGGAATGAATGTCATTTTAAAATGACCTCACGACAAAAATACACTTATATTAGTACGTTAAAATACTTTACAAATGTTTATTTCAACATTATTCGACAATATTCAAAAGACTTAAAAGTTGTGTAACCTCTAGCTTATATTATAAGAATATTATAACCTCTGTGTACAGAATGTAAATTACTATAACCTCTGCGTGCAATTATTTTATCATTTTGCAAGTTTTGAATTAGTGAACTATAGGAAAAGACAATAGAAGTATTACCCATTTCCAAGTCTTGTATGACACGTGTCTCACTGAACACAGGAGTTTTACTGTTTCTCCTTTAATGCATAGATTGCCATAAATTCAGTTGCGCGTTTTTACGGATACAAGAAGTGAATCGCGGGTCATTAACGCACACTCTGGGAACTCTAAGGAGACCGTGTAAAGATGGATAATTTGTTTCACCATAGAATGATTAATTTTTATCAACACAAATGTTTGTATGCTCAGTGATATGGTTTTTTAAAGTGAAAATAACATAATATAAGAAAATATTTATTTCAAAGTGCGCATATACCAGACTTCGAAACAAAGGGTTTGCTCTGAATGTGTGTTTTCTCATAGCAAAGCCACATCGGGCAATCAGTTGAGTCTATCAAGGGGAATCGAACTTTTAATTTTAGCGAGTAAATCCGTAGACATACCGCTGTGCCAGTAGAGGACTGATTTGTCTAATTTCCTAATATAGCAATGATAGGATAGAAGAAAGGCAGATAATCAACACCAACCACCGCCCAGTCTTCGATTACTCTTTTTAGTACCAAATAGTGTTTGTTTGTTCAGAATAAAGCACAAAGCTACAAAATGGGTTATTTGTGTTCTGCCCACCATGATTATCGAATGTCGGTTTCTAGCGGTGTGAGTTCTCAGACATACCTCTGTGTTACTTGGGTGCAAATAGAGTGTGTTTGTGCCTTTATAGCAAAGCCACATAAGGCTATCTGTTGTGTTCACCATTCTCAACAAGTGGGTTTCTCGACATCACCGATCCTCTGATTGTAGCGTTGTAAATTCGTAGACTTATCGCTTTATCAGTGGAAATGGCGAGCATATTCGATGAAAGGTATGTGAACCCATAATAGCTAGATTGTGAGTCAAACATCCTAACCACTAGGCGAATAAGTAAACAAACTAAAACATGTGTTAAAGTGCAATTCAAATCATATTAATTCTTCGAAAGGAACCGAAGACCACTTGAAGGGATCACCTGTTTTACCACTCGTATCACTCTACTGTATTGTGGGGTGAAAAGACACGAAAATTGCTTTACCTAAGGGGCATTTAAAGATGTAATTTGTTATTTATTTGCGTCAGTAAGATCTGCGCATGTCTCGAAAAATGAGAATAGCTGTGTACTTTGGAGGTTATCACAGAATTTCAAAATTGATAAATGAACATATTTGTTACTTTAAATTTTTGTTTTAGTTGCTCCTTAAATAGAACAGTTTCAGTGACATGGCTG
Organism: Carcinoscorpius rotundicauda; assembly: GCA_011833715.1. Lineage (NCBI taxonomy): Eukaryota > Metazoa > Arthropoda > Merostomata > Xiphosura > Limulidae > Carcinoscorpius > Carcinoscorpius rotundicauda. Next base: position 17,465,793 of record CM022398.1, on the reverse strand, counting down.
ATATCAAAACTTAATATATATAATATTAATCTCTGTTTGTATAAAGGCTTACTTAAAGAGTCGCGTCACATTGGTTTCTTCTAGCACATACTAGTATCATATTTTAGCTCCTTCTTAGCTTCTTTCTAAATACATGTACTTAAGACGCTGTAATGGGTACCATGACAGTTATTTCAGACCTTGAACTGAATAGCATGTTAATTTAAACTTTATAACATGTCCTGGGAATAAGTATATTGTAATTCAAAATAATGGTAAGTTCTCTCATGCTTGTTCATTCAAATATCAACAGCGACCTGTGAAACTTTATCATCATGTTGAAATTTAGAGTCTTTATTGGAATGGAAGAATTTGCCTTATAAAACGGAAGGAATGACAAAATATTGTTTTGTCTTAATATTTTTGCACAATACTCTGTTTTTTATTAATGTGGATTGGTAATTTTGAATTATATTTTCGCGTTTTAATTATATATTATCATTTAATTACATAATATATTTATTATATATGTATGTAATAAATATATAATATTTTATATTATTCCATATTATTATTATTATTACTTCACAAGATTTACGTGACGTTGGAAGAATGTTGGTCTGCTCTTTTAAAATTACGAAAAACAAAAATTGAAATAAACATCAATATTATTTGTAACGATTTCTTCTATTCATGGGAGTAGTAGTGTAACTGTTTGATAGGAAAGTATTTTCGTATAAATTAATACAACTTTTCAAAGTAACCTAAAGTTCGAATTCATAATTTGCGTGCTCAATGATGACGAAATATTTTATGAAAAATTTTAAAAGTGAAAGACATAGCTCTAGATGGGAATGTAGAAAACAGCTACAAAACTGAATAACTTCTACATCAATAATCTACTTTTAAACTGTTATAATTTCTACAAGTATCAGTGCAGCTCTTACCAGATGTCACTTGACTACTTATACTGAAAGCCGGATGTGTGTGTTTCATGTGTTACATTTTTAAAGCAAAAAGAGGAAGGAAAAGCTAGAAAGATGTAATACCATCGGTCATGACGAAACTATTTATAAGTTCTGAATTCTACCCAAAGCAACACAAGGGCAATCTTTGCTAGCCGTCCTTAATTTAGCAGTGTAAGACGAGGAAAATGTAGATTGTCCTTACCACCCACCGCCAAATTTTGGGCTGCTCTTTCGTCAACGAATAGTGAGATCTACCGCCACATATATATCACCTTCCATGGTTGAAAGGAGAAGCATGATTGGTATGAGTGGGATTCGAACCGGAGACTCTTAGATTGCGAGTCGAACACATATCTACGCCGGATTGATCGTAATTGTTATGTATGAAGCGTTTGGAATGCCATGTTGTCGTTTATATTATTGTTTTGAAATTTAAACCAATAAAATATGTTGTTATTCATGTAGAAATTTCTAGAATTAGGTAGATCGATCATTTGATTTTAAATAGAATGTATGTCGCCTTGGTGTCTAGACGACGAGTCTCGTGCAAAAACAGACATGCGCGGATTGCTCTGGAATTCTGTGAAAGTTACGCGATTGTTCGAAAAAACAGTAGGCCTACTGGTATAAAAACAGACGGTGACGCGAGAGAGAGAAAGAATAGTCACAAGAGTCAGTCATTCGTTTGAGAAATTTTCAAAGCTGTCGATCTGTATAGAATATAAATCTAATTTTGTAATATAATTAAATTGTTTGATCAATCCTGGACGAGCCCCCAATTTTCTATTACATTTTTTTTTTATGTAGACTGAACGCAACAGAAAGACACAGATAACAGCTTATATACTTTATTACAATAAACTCTTATATATGTAACAGATATAACATAAATTATATAATAACAATGATAGATATTAAGTTTCAACCTTCAGAGTTAATTACAATACAAAATGGTACTGGCCTGTGTCTAATAATATGATCTAGGATGAAAGTCCAAAAGTCCAGATCAGAAATCCAAAATTCCAGTCTAGGGAGTGAATTTGGCCCCACGAAGAAATTCCGAAGTTTGAATGGAGAAGTCCAGAAACAATTCACAGTTCAATAAATTTGGCGAAGTTCTTTTACGATGTTTTTGAACTCTAAACCAAATGTTTTATAAGTAACTTTTGGAGATTACGTGGAAAGCGCCAAAATATTTCATTTTTGTGAGTGGAGGTCATTGACGTCTTTAATAAACATTAATCTGAGCCATAGCAGGACAAATTTGTTTATTAAATTTCAAGTAACTCGGTTTCTTAGTTTGAACTATTTTGTTCCAATACTTTTTGTTGCATTAAAAATATCTTTATTACCACAGCTACCTCGGTGAGTTACATTTCAAACCCCACTTGTCTTTATAAAACTTTTTTTTTAGTTGTACTTGTTCATTTTCTTTTTATTAGCAGTATTTATGGGGACCAACAAAACCAAACTTTTGCATGTTTTCACCCGATTCAATATTATTACTCTATCAGATTAGATGCTCTAAGTAGAACATCATATGTTTTCATACATACTGATATCCGTTTTAGAAAGTCATTCATTGGAACAGCAGTAAATATAAATTACCAACGCTAAACAAGGGGTTTCAATTATCTTTGATGGACACAGAAGATAGCCCAATGTGGCTTCGCTACAAAAATGCACACACACACAAACACACGTTGCAGTAAAATAAAGAAATAATTCAAAATTCAGATGAAAGAGTTTTGTGAAATAATTAGAGCGACAAGTTTCGTTATTTTCTTTTGAACATATGACCAGAAAACTTTTTCACTTCGATGGAAATTCGTTGAAAACTTGAAATTTTAATTCAGTTTTACTGAACAAATAGTATAAAATGGTTATTGTTAATATTTACAGAGATGTCAACTATTTCAAATGACTGAGCGTAATGATTGTAGACAGAACCTGTACAGATATCGTACAACCACTGGATACAGTTTTGAGTCATCCATGTCTGTGGACCCATCTGTGGCTAAACTTTAAAAACTGTCACAATCCAACATTTAAACAATGGCTGTTGTTTTGGTTCTAGCACAGCCATATTTTTTTGCTATATCGGAATCTGGGATGTGACAAACTGTACAAAACGCATGACTGTCACTGACTTTTGACGCACTATACTTTTTCTTAATTTTTTTATTCACAGTTTTAATCCTTTTAGATTTGCCAGGAACAAGACAATCTGGTGAACGAGCTCTCTTATTTTCTATTCTGTGAACAATCGCATTGGTGTTTCTATGCCGCTTAAAAAAACGAGAAATACCAATCTACGCGAGCGCTGTTTGGCTGACAAGCATTGATGATGTAACTATGGATTACCCCACGGACCCAGTATGGAGAAGCACCGCACTCACACTATTGGTAGACGTCGGAGATTCAAATATTTTTTTATTATTTCAAGCACAAACATGATTATCGCAAGTAGCCATTTAGACAATGTCTTTTATTTATCATCAAAATTTATTTTTATCTCACTATAAGTTTCTTTTCACCCTTTTCAATTCAGGGGTGGAACAATTTATCACTTTATTGTGTCGGTCTATGTAATATGTAATAATTTAGGAGTTGCAAAATGTCGTAATATTTGTCTGCATGAGTTGTAATATATTCACCAAAATCGTAATGATTTAGCTCAAATCGTAATGGTCAGCATCTCTATATTTAAAAATTTGTAAAAGTAGTTTTAAACGAACTGTTTTTATGACCACCATTCTGTTTCGTCATGATCCATAATTTTAATTACAATCATTTTTATACTTATGTAAAAGAGAAATATTTTATTTTAATGAACATTAAAAGTGTTGGTCGTTCATTCAAATATGTAAAGTTGTTTTTCTCCCTAGTGAAACGTAAGCCATTTTATTTAAATCATGTGATTTTTTAATACAAGCGTTTGATGACTCCCACTTTCGTGATAAGCTGTTGACGATGGATTCGGAAATATAAACTATTATTAAATATGTGACATGTGAAATTTAGAGACAAACGTAATATTTGAACAATCAGTTACATATGTCAAAAACATTCAAGTAATGTAGCGTAAAACTTGTTTGTTTTGAACGTGGCACAAAGGTACATTAAGATTATCTACATTATTTATAACATCTGCCACAACCCCACTTACACCAAACATGCTCACCCTTTCAGCCATGCGGGTGATATAATGTAACGGTCAATACAACTATTCGTTGGTAAAAGAGTAGCCAAAGAGTTAGCAGTGGGTGGTGGTGACTAGCTGCCTTCTCTGTAGTCTTACACTGCCAAATTAATGACGGCTAGCGCAGAGAGCCCTCGAGAAGCTTTGCGCAAAAAACAAAAACATTAATAGGCAACTTTTATATTGATATAACACATCCTTCTTTGCATTTGTTTTATATTCATTTTATTTTAATTCCTTTTTATAGTAAGTACACAAAACATATTATATGTTTATTATGTGATGTTTTGTAGTTGATTGTATACTTTTATAAATTTGTGAAACATTTACTTTATTCTCTAACAGTAAGACCAAATTTATTCAATGACAACTTAGTTTATTGCGTGTTTTTTTTCCTTCTCTTTATGATAAGTCCCCCAGTGGCTCAGCGGTATGTCTGCGGAATTACACGTTAAAATCCGGGTTTCGATACCAGTGGTGGGCAGAGCACAGATAGCCCATTGTGTAGCTTTGTGCTTAATTCAAAACAACAACAACTTTATGATAAAATATTGAACTTAACTTAGGAATTTTAAGGAAACGATAGCGATGCCATTTCCATAGATAATTGACCGACTGGTTTTATCAAATAGATTTGTTGTTTTGAATTAAGCACAAAGCTACACAATGGGCTATCTGTGCTCTGCTCACCACGGGTATCGAAACCCGGATTTTAGCGTGTAATTCCGCAGACATACCGGTGAGCCACTGGGGACACTTATCTAATAGAACGAGATTCTAATTCTTTTAAACTCAAATTTATAACAAAATTCGGAAAGTAAGAATTGTGTTAAACAGTTATTTTTGTTAAGTTTAACTCTCCTTGTAACAATGGTGAATAACGTAAATATTTGTATAATATTATATATGTGGTGTGAATTTTTTAGAGACTCTTCCGTCAATATATCCATATGTGTGTATATATATATATATAAAGCGCAAAAGTCATTTTTTGTAGGTCTGTTCTTTATCCACGGCCAGCCACATTAGAAAAGTTACTAGCCCAAACTCAAGTCACAAAGAGATCTTTGAACGGAAAGTAACTTGGTTTATGTGGGTTTTGCCTCAAAACCAACAAAGTGAACCGAAAGTGACCAATATAGTGATATTTTGGAAAAATGAACGACCAATTGGACTGAAATTAAAAATGCATAATTTGTGTGTAATCTTTCTCGAAAGAACTGTTATTTATATTTCTTCTCTGCGTTGAGATTTATTACGGGTTATTACGATTTAAAAACTTGGTGAAGCCTTCATTTCTACACTTTCTCTCCACTTCAATGTTTTCTATGTACATGTGAAATCACTCTAACTCCACCTTAACTGAAAAGGCTGGTGCTTTCTTTCACACATCTGACACTACATAGGCTTTCTTCTGTCACATATTATGATTTACTTGTGAGTACTCACATTAAACTGCTATACGATGACTTTACAAAAAATGTTTTCATATTAGAAATTTGAAATTAAGTCGTGTTGAAACCAGAAGCGAATAAATCAAATATTCGTTAAACGGAATGATGATCATATCATAGTACGCTGAAAACACGTCACGTCTTATAAATTCTCACGGATGAGTCAACGATTTATAAAAATTTTAATTTCAGTTCAGAAGTTAGTTGAACGTGCTTGTGTTTCAAATTTGTAATATTTACCAACAAGATGGGTTCACACAATTTTTTTCCTTTACACAAGTATATTTTAATACACGAACAGTAACACAATTTATAATAACTGTTATTTTAAATAATGATTTTGTAGAAAACTTTTACAAACTTGTAAACAGTACGGAGTCTTGATCTGAAACTCAATCGTTTATTAACAGTTTTATTTAATTCATTCTGATTTTTATAAAAAAAAACGTATCAACTAATAATTAAACTCGACTTACTATGGACTCCAAAGTTGAACAACCTCAGCTCGCATCAGAGAAATTTTTAATTTATCAGAATATTCCGCTCTTTCACTAACTTCTTATAAAGTCTTGTAATATTGTATTATTGGGGCTCCCCGAATAGTGAGATTGACCGTGACTTTCTAACGCCTCTCATACTGAAATGGCGATCATATTCGATGAAAGGTAATTGTATTGTGTTGTATTGTCTGTCAATCAGTCAATAGACACTGAAATTACTTTACGTAAGGGGCATTTAAAGTTTTAATTGGTTATTTCTTGCCGTGAGTAAGATGTGCGCATGCCACGAATCATGAAAAGAATTATACACTCTGTAGGTTACAACAGAGCATGATGTATGAATTTAAAAATTGATAAATGAAAATATTTGTTACTCTTAATTTTTGCTTTTCTTACTCTTTAAACTGCGCAGGTTCGTGGCACCATATCAAAATTTAGTATATATAATATTAAACTTTATTTCTGTGAAGGTTTACATGTAGACTGGTGTTACATTGATTTCTCCTATATATATTGGTAACCTATGCAAGCTACTTCTCAGATTTTTTTGTATGCTTAAGACAGTTATTTCAGACCTGAACTCAATAGCATGTTAATTTAAACAGAAATTTTACGACATGCCCTTGGTACAGGTATATGGGAATTCTTAATAAAGATAAGTTCTCTCACCCTGGAATATTCAAATACCAACAGCGACTTGTGAAACTTTATCATCATGTTGAAATTTAGATTCTCTAATGGTATAAAAGAATTGGCCTTTTAAAATGGAAGGAATGAGAAAATATTGTTTTATCTTAATATTTTTGCACACAATCAAATGAAAAAGGGAAGTGAGTTTTAGGTTTCTGCAATATCAGCGATTACGATATTTACACAAGTTTAAATTTCTAAAATATCAGCAGTTATGTATCATAAGATAATAAATTTAAGTAGTTCATAATATTATAAAAAACGAAATATAAATGGTATTTATCTATTTTAGAAGGGCAGCACATGGATATTATTTTGTTATCCCGATTGCTCCAATGTTTTGACTGTAAGAAGTCATGCCACAACCAGATCCCCAAACTTCAGAGATGATACAGGAAATTCCTTCTGCAAATATTCCACGATTTATTGCGCTAGGTAGAGGAGTAGGTGCACAGGCTAGTCGTTGCGCATGCGTAGTAATCTCCTTCTGATTCCAAGACTGATGCTAATATACCTGCAAACATACCCAAAACAGTACCTATTCTGACCGTTGGTAATCCCCAGTGTCCTGAAATAACCAAAATCAAAATGTAATTGTCTTTTCTTTTTCAAAGGCAACGTCTTTAAAATACGAATCGACAGATTTAATAAAACAATGTATAGTAGATTTTAAAATTCTTCTATATCTTTCACACTATTACTTTTTATTTGTATAATTTTTATTCCAACATAATATATATTTATAAAAGATATAAACAAACTAGATTTACTATAACTGAACGGATAACAAAGTTGAATAATAAAAAACTGATCAAAAGATAAATTCATAAATTCACAACGTAAATAAAAAAAATCCAAATTTTTATATATATTTGTATAACTCCTTTTCTGGATAAGGAAACCTAAATCAGGGACTGGAGTACATCGTCTGTACATGAAGATCAGTTCTGGCTGAGTTGGGTGATTTCAAAGCTCCTGCAGCTGTTAGTTATAAAGTAAATCACCCACCCAGTAACAATGCTGAGGAACACCTGCTAGTAGGCTTACAGTTATTTTTTATTGAATATTCAAATGAATTTTCTAATTATTATATATTTGGTTTTCTTTACTTTTGTTATTAATGTTGCAAATAAACTTAAAAGCATTTGTATATTTGCTGTGAATGTGATGTAAGCTGAATTTGGTTTCGTCCTTCGCTCAGTAATAATGCTTACTTAATATATTACAAAGCAAAAAGTTAAGAGTTAGTGGGAGGTGAACATTACCGCTTCAGCTAACTGGTAAAAATAAACATTACAGTTGTAATAATACAAATACGTGACACACAAAAATAAAACAAAATTAAAGTTATTCATTTTGAATTGTTGCTGTGATATTTATTTCGTACATTAAACTGAAATATTTATATCATTACTTGGTAGTACTTGTTTCATAATAATTTCGTTGAAGTTTCTACTTTGTTTTATCTCATTACTACTAAAGTAACAGCTGGCTGTATTTAAATTCATTTTAAAGTTTTTTCTTCTTATCCTACAGCAAAAATTTCTCATTAACACTCAATTATTTCGATAATGTTTTTTTAGCGTTAATCTTTGGTGTGTTTTAATTTGAACGTGAAATGTATTTGAACTCTGTTTTAAATCTAATTTTTTTTCTGGAAAAAGCTTGAAAAACGGAACTTGTTTGATCTTCCATCCTCTTTCTCTACTGTAGCTACAACCAGGAATATTAATATTTCCAAGGTATTGGGAAAATAGCACAAGATGGAAAATTGTTCTGAAAAACAAACAAAAAGATACAGCTATCTTAATACTGTGTTTAAGAACACGAATTACTGAACTGAGAAAAATCTTCTTACAAGGATTTTGCATGTGTTTTAAAGGGTGATAATTAACAGAAATTTGATTTTAGCATTTAATATTCTCAAGGTTAACCTGTTTGCAGTGTTACGTGAAGGGCGACTGTATAATTATTTATAATATTGGGCAGTAAATTTCTCTTGCTGTATTTCCTCAAAATAGAATTTTACTTGATTGTACATAAGTCGCTTTCAAAGAAAATTTTGAAGTTTTCTGATGATGACAGAACTACGATATTTCTAGGTAATATAAGAAAGTGGTGTAACTACTGCATATCTTGGTACTTCTCTGATGTACTCAACATCATCAGTTGTGTATCACTATTGGTTCTGTTAAACAATAAAACTAAAACAGGATAAACCATATTAACACTTTTTTAAACGTTTCTGTTTATACAAACAAATCGAATCATTGAATGTCGAAAAAGCATGAAATTTGTTCCAAATAAGTTTCCACCATTGATAAGATAAATAAATCACATAATTGACAGCAACAATCTCATAAATATCACGTAAACCATTTTGTAAGTGATTTAAAGGGAATAATGAATGTGATCGCATGGATCAAATAATTATTATAAATATTTTTTTAAAAACCTAAATAAAAATGTATCAGAAAGTTCATTCAGGAACGTAAGCTAATTAAATACGACAAAAACGTTTTTTACTTATCTTCCAAAATAAAGTCATGTATTACTTGTTTAAAATAAGTTAACGATAATTAACTTTTGAAAACGGTGACTTTTTATGGTTTTCATTTTCTTGAAAAAGTTATTATTTTTTTCATAATAAATGAATGTGAGCATGTGGGTGTTTTCTTCTTGCAAAGCTACATTGGATCATCTGCTAAATCCAACGATTGGAATTGAACCGTAATAAGTCCGTAGTGTTACCGCTATAACAGAAGAAATGTTAATTAAAAAAATAACTTTCACAACGACTTTTTAATATCAGTTTCCCGAAAAAAAGTAATTACACAGGTCTCAAAATTTAAACTTCATAAACATTGTCTTGCTTTTGATAAAGAATTAAGCTACGCAGATTTCGAAAATAATATTTTATAACACATGAATCTTTTTAATACATTTGGAAGTAAACACTTCATAGTAAGATCAAACTATTAAAATGGAAAAAAAAAATTGTTGCTGTTTATCGAATATGCATCATAATTCATCGTAATTTATATGAGTGTTGAAATCAACATCTTTTTGTTTCGAAAAAACTTCTAAAGGTCCTTTTTAATGTTTAACGTTTCAAATATTTCCTTTCAACGATCAGTCATTAAGCTAATATTCTGCCTTCACTGATGTTTTTCGATCTTGGTGTCAGGTTGACTCTGTTGGAACATTGTTTCTTTATGTAGTGCTTATATCGTACTCAGCTGTCGCATTTGCACAAAAACAACAACAACATGGAAACTTATTTTAAACGATTTGTTGACCTGACAACATGCAAATGTCTATTTAGTATCCAAAATGTTGCCAACAGTGTTTAATGTATTTGAGCTGATTAAGAAGTTCGACATATTCATACATTTCCTTGAAATGAATCGAATCACCAATATTAACAGAAGCAGATATGTTAACACTTTTGAAGGAGAACATCTTCTGGACTTATTTTGGCGGAATTAATAAACAGTCATCACTCACGCAGCTCATACTCTGCAGCGACAAGCATTGGCATAAATTCAGAAATATCATAAACATGTGAAATTTCTTGCGAAAAGTGTTGTAAAAATCTCTTTCTTACAACTTCTGTACCTGTAAAAGTATGTACCTGGAGAAAGTATGTTCTATGAAAGTAGCATGGAAATCAGGATTTTTTAAGACCCAAACCTCTCACCAAATCATTAACTTCATCAGACAATTGAAAAAAAATTCCTATCATAATTTCTATTGACATTGGATTCTGATTCAGATGCAACTATATGAGAAGCCTTTTATGGAGTAGGTACAAGTACATCTGGTCCATGAGCATCACCTGTTGGTTTTGTAGCAGACTAAAGGTTTGAATATGAAATTCCTTTTTTATTTAGATACATAATCAGAATAGCAGTCATGACCATGGTTTTTAGGATTCAGTATGACCACTATAATTTTAAAAGACAAATACTTTCTCCTAACATTGGTCCATTGTCCTAACTCTTCAACACAAATTGTGATTTTTTTTTTTGCGGAGCCCCTTATTTGTTTTGGTTTTCAAGTATTATTATAAAATATGCATAATATCTATCTTTGACTAATAATGCATTTTTCTTTTTGTTTCTTCAATATATAATTACCACAGACATCTTTAGAACACTTACACAACCTCTAGTTTCCGGTGAGAGAGATAAGTAATATTAAAATTTGTAAAGAAATAATGCATAAGTGCACGCACCATTAATTAATATACAAAAAATGGTTTGTCATGCTGTTTGTTAATCGTGTATATACAAGCAGCGTGTTTCTCACGTGTTCTAAAATAATTCATAAGATTCTCAGGTGGAAATTAGCATAAAGAAGTTTACAGTAAGTATTTTTCACTATTTTAAGCACAACAAAATGTATCCCCAACTAAACGGAAATGATTCATATGACGTTTTGTGAAAAGTCTGTACGTGATAGAGAAAAATGGAAAATTTCCTATTCAGAAGACGAAAATTTCTCTAATCATTTCAAGACGGCAAGTTATCTAAGTCCTTGCCATTTATTTCTAATCAGGGAAAACAAATTAACCTCTGGGCTACTTTTTCACCAACGAATTGTGAAATTAACTGTCACATTATAATGCCTCCATGGCTGAAATGGCGAGCATGATTGGTATGACGAGCATTTAAACATTACGAGTCGAGTATTTTAATCAAGGGGTCATTCCGGGCCTAGATAATTAATAAAGGAAGCACCAACTTTCGGTAAAAATTGTGATAAGTTGAAATGAAATGTCGCAACAGAAAAATATTATACGCTTGTATTTCTAAACCTGTAAACTCTTAAGTTACAATACAGCATTTCATATGAACTTCCAAAGCAAGAAATAAAAATAATTTTCTCTTCACACAGATCAATTCCGAGGATGCTACAAAATTACATCATTTTTTTAAAATACACCTATCACTTTTCTTGAAGGTTTTTTGATGTTAAAACAAAGAGAAAGAATATAACAAACTACCAAACAAATGCCCTGGAGTAACACATGATCACATGATGTTCAAAAACTTTTGATAAAAGTGGAATAAAAACCCTTTAACCCAAGAGATTTTAAAAGGTGATCCTTTCTTCTTCAATTCGACCATGAAGAAAGAAAGTCCACCATTCTAAATCGTTAGGGTTACAGGGTTTCCGTTTCATCAATATTAATAGATTTCTGAATACAATAATTCAACGTTATGGCAAAAAAAAAAGTATGTCAATTTGCAAAGTTAACTGTTCTGTGTTATTTTTAATACAAGCATAAGCTATTGGTATACAAAATACCTTTCAGTTTCCTAATAATTTACATTCGCCATTTTCTTCCTTTAACAAAATATATCCAAAAGGGTATTTAGTTTCTTAGAAAATATAAATCACTCGAACGAAACAAGACAAAACAGACGAATTAGTTGATATGTTTGTTTTATAAATTGGCCCAGTATGGCCAGGTGGGTTAACGCATGCGACTCCTAATCTAATGGTCGCGGCTTCGCATCCCTGTCGCGCTAAACATGCTCGCCTTTTCAGCCGTGAGGGTGTTATAATAATACGTTCAATCCAACTATGCGTTGGTAAAGGAGTATCTCAAGAGTTGCCTTCCCTCTAGTTTTACACTGCAACTTTAGGGACGGCTAGCACAAATAGCCCTCGAGTAGCTTTGCGCGAAATTCAAAAAATAATTTTATAATCTAACCATATTTACTCCCATAAAAACTTTAATTTCAACTCTGGGATTAATTACTAAATATCATGATTCCTTTTTAGAAACTCTTTAGAAAGCTACGTGAGTTGGCAACGTTATCATTAAGTTAAGAAATTAACAATATAAGAGGGAATTAACATTCATATATAAACTGTATGTTTGAGATATCTAATTAATGCGAAAACATGATATCATGTGTAAGACGAAGAAAGAAACAACATAAACGCATGATCTCAGCAAATAAATTTATTACTAAGCAGAAGCTGTACTTAGAATTTATTTCTTTTTAAAAACAGCACGGCATGACCAGCTGGTTAAGGGTCTCGACTTGTGATCTGAGGGTTGCGGGTTAGACTTTCTGTCACGCCAAACATGCTCACTCTTTTAGCCGTAGGAGCGTTATAACTTTCAATCCATCCCACTATGCGTTGGTAAAGGAGTAGATTAAGAAATATACCAAGATAAAAATTTTTATATGTAATTTATTCAATAATCTGAAGTTTTGGAAACATAAAATATTTTAGACTGTTTATCTTCGGTAGAAGGTTATGTCGTTGATAGAAGATTTCGTGTTTGAAACACTTTCAGCCTTCAACCATCTTCACCGTATAAATAGAAATTATAAAAAAGTTTGAAACTTGTTATTTCTGAAATTAAGTGTTTTCTGTTTGAAAATAAATATTACGTTATTGTTAATAACGTAAAGGAAGGAGAATTCACAAACTGTAATCATTATTTAACATATCAAATGTTCTACAAAAAATAGCAACAGGAAATAGTCAATACTTAATGAAATACTCGATTATTATTCACTAGATGTCGCTGCAACTTATTTTACAAGTTTCTCGTATTTCTACAGAATTACTATCTATGCTAGCCACCTCACTACTTTTTAACTAACATATAAGTAGATGGGAGAACTCACAACCAACTTTTGAGGTATTTTCCATTAATCAAATAGTACACTTTAATAATCGCTGTTCTATCACGCCCAAGATCCCATAGTATGAAATGCGTTTCTGTAACTACCACATACAAACCGTGAATAACTTAATTCAGAGAAGGACAATGTTATATATTAACATTTCCATTGGGAATTACAAGGCAGTAAAATCAGTAAATTGTATCATCTTTGGTATAGTACTACTCTGTAATTATTGTCGTTATTTTGTTTACGTGTACGTGTGTTTCTGACCTTATTTTATAAGCTGCTTTACACTAATTCCAGTTCTGCTACACTACCTAAAGTATGCGTTTGAAAATAAAATAATTATATCAAATGTAACACTTGTGTAAATAATCGTTGAAGATTTTTATCCTCTATTTGAATGTTTAATTAATGCTAAACAATTCATATTACCAAACAAGATTCGCATGACGATAAATGTTCAGATATATTTATTCCAGTTGGCAACGGTACTGCCAGTCACTAGTATTTACAATAAATTGTTTATTCTTACAGTCGAGAATCTTTTAAATACTTAGAAAAGAGACGTAATTTAGCAATACTTATTTAACAA